>CAJNYU010002344.1:0-96583 GCA_905331475.1 Rotaria socialis
TTGACCACGATTCTTTTTTGAGATCTGTTTTAAAGTTAAAATCAGAAGCAGTTTTACTATAAAATCGATCGGAACCAGAACCAAACGTTATAAAGAAAAGCGATTCATAAGTGTTATTATCTTGTTTTGAGCATACATCATCAGATTCTATGAAACAAATACAAACAGTCAAAGCTCAAAAGAAATTCACACATACGAATTTTACAAGACGAGCCAATAAAATCATTGGAACACTCGCAGTAGTCTTCTTCATTATTCTTGCAATCAAAAATACTAGAAGCTAAAATGAAAATATAAAGATAAATTCTATTGTAGATACTTTAGCAGAAGGGAACCAACAAACATCGGCATGTTATACGTTGGAGCTCAAATAGTTTATTATCAAAGTCGACGGTAGAAACAGCGATTTTCTCTAATAGCTTGACGATGTTGTTTATCAAAACTGACGAATAAAACAAGATTTGTGACAACAGCTCAATAAACCATAGAATATCGGCATCATTTTACATGAATTTTTGAGTTGAAATCTAGATTCGCTGTATTTTCGTTGTAGATATAGTTCGGCTCTCTACCATATATGAAGTGAACCACAAACTTTGTTTTCTTACATAGTTTTAAGTAGCAGTACTAGTTGGTGTTACATCAAGTCTTGAAAGTCATTTTCTGTTCCTCTTATGTCTTTTCACTATCTTACAAAATTGATTGCGGCTCTTTCATTTTATTGATAATTGAGTTACAAGATATACTTTCATCGTCCGGTGTAGGATTTACGCTTTAATATGAAATAGAAAAAGCCAATAATTCAAACTGGCCACCTTGATAGAAACAATATTGAAGATACTTCTCTTACTCATGAAATGAAACTAAAACGCAAGATTATAGATTTTCTTTAAGTAGAAAAAAAATCTTTTCGTTTTTCCCTAACAGAATATCTTGCAAGATTAATTTTACTAAGAAAATAAAAATGTGAATAAAAGACAATAATTAAAATTGTTTGCTTTTTGAACGAGCCATTTTGAATTCGTAGGAAACTATTCATATCAGGAAACAAAGAAACGTTTTACTTGAAACTTGAAACTATTTTCTCTACATGATGCATCAAAAGTGATGAATATCTAACAAATCTCAATAACCTTATTAGCTATGAATTTTAATTAAAATCAGTTTTTTTCTTAGTGCATAATGTCGATTTGTAATGGCTCAGCTCCTCAATGATTAAGGAAAATTAAAACTTATGGCTATAGTCTACAGATCAGACTTCGCCCATTATTAGCAACAACATGTACTGCTTCGTTGAATGTGGGTGTTAAATTTCATTTAAACAATAGCGAAAGGCTAGAATACTAGCTTGAGTAATTAGAGGTGCTGGCTTAGCATTAAAAGTGAAAATAACACATTAGTGTATTATGCTAAAGAACACACTTAATGCCGATTTATTCACTAAATTAGCATTCCTAGCACGGATACTACTTTTACTGCTAAAGATTTCGTGTTCATTAATTTTCCTTCAGAAATAAATCAATGAATTATTTTCCATTTTAATGCTAAGCCAGCACCTCTATGAGTAATAAACTTGCCTATGTGTTATTTTTTTATAATTAATACTTCAATGTTTAGCGGATCCAACTTTTGTGCTTCAATCATAATCATAATTATCAAGCATCCGATTAGCACGAATATAATGTCAGCAAAATATACTTCATCAGTTTAAGAAATATATAACTGTTTTTAGACACTTACTGTGTTGAGGAGTGGTCGACGAAGTGCTGGTTATAGTTGTTGTAGTTTCTGTTGAATCTATTGCGATTGGTACAGATGAAGATGATTCTGTTGAATCTATTGCGATTGGTATAGTTGAAGATGTTTCTGTTGAATCTATTGCGATTGGTACAGTTGAAGACGTTTCTGTTGAATCCATTTCTGCGGAATCTATTGCGATTGGTGCAGTTGAAGATGTTTCTGTTGAATCTATTTCAGTTGAATCTATTGCGATTAATGTTGTTGAAGCGTCTATATTAAAAAATCGCATTCATCCATTGATTCTGGAAGACTTTCTCAAATAAATAGTGGGAAATAAAAATATGTGGAATCTAATGCAATATTTCAGGAAATCATCTTTATTAAATGCATGGAGTATGATCTATTTTTCTATGTTAGAAGCTAATAAAAGTAACTCATAGGTATACAATGCCGGTGGTGAAAGGATAAAAGTGCAGTTCTGGTTTCTAATCATGTCTATTGATATGTTTGAGTTTGAATTATGAGTCAGTTCTGCTTTAACTCTTAGTCCTGAGCATTTAAGATGATTTCTCTTCACTCAAAATAAAAAAATAAAATAAATTCTTCATATGATAGAAATAATTATAAGTCACAAGATTTTGAGGTGACGATTTTGTTTTGCATTGCGATTGGAAAATAATCGACTGTAAATCTTCTTTTCGTGCAACTCTTTGAAAATATATACCCTACTCGAATTAAATTGTATGTGAATAATAGAAATCTCGACTAAATATTTAATTTAGATTTCAGTTATCGAAGCATACAAGTATATTGCAACATGATAAAAGTTAAAATATACTTTCCTATATTTTAGATAGGGCGTGTGATCACCTATGAAAATAATGCCAGGCTTTATCTGACATCGTAAGGTTTCTCTAAAATATTTTACTAGACTAGTTGCACGATGAAGTGTTACTCGAGCGTAGTCGTCATTTATAATCTACATGCAACAAATAACAAATGATGAATAGTTAATCTCTTTCAATGGAATTCGTTAATATATGTTTCAACAAGAAATTTCTTCAAACGCATGCAAATAAATAAAACATCTGTTGAACTGATACAATATAGAGAAAAGAGGTATAAACCATGAAATGCCTAGTTCGAATTCGAATATAAACGAACACCCAACTGCATGATATCAATTCGAAAACAAGAGATAGAAGTAGATTTAGTTTTAGTTTTATATTTAGCTCAAGATGGAGTGGGTGTGAATTGAGGGCGACTAAGTGGTAACTGTGGTTGGCGGTGCGAGTGAAGGGGTGAGTATGAGGAGTACCCGGAAGGGATGCAGGAGAGGAGATACCCGGGATACTCCAAATGTGAGTGTGGGTGAATGATACCATGGAGGAGTGCTCAAATGTGGGTGCGGGTGAAGGGTATATATGTATTCATATGTCGCGTATATCGGAAAGTTAAACTAAAACTAAATCTAGGAATAGATTTAGTTTTAGTTTAGCTTTTTCAATTCTCCATTTATATTCGAACTCGAAGTAGACAGCTACTCATATAAACTAAATGGATTTTGTCTTGCTTCAACAGTTCGAACGGATATTATAAAATTATAGAAACAGTCCGATCCAGATGAATATTAATTTTTATCAGCTGCTCTAGTGCTGTTCAATAAATTCCAATCACCTAGACAATATATTGATGTGCTGTGATTTTGTCATGAATAATAAATTTTCGATAAAATAATAAAGCCCTTGAGAATCTCAATTTTTTACCATTAAGGTACTTTCTCTTAACTACTAACAAATTATCACATAAAAGAGACTAATTGATTAGCTGAGTAATTAGTAAAGCTAAACGTAAAACCAATATAGAATTCGAGTTTTTCGTGATCAACTCTCTTTAATCAATCTTATATAAAAAGACAAATGTATTCTACTTCCCGCTTTCATTAGTTTTCGACTAAACAGTGAATACTGGATCCACTACTAAGCTGAAAATTTAGTCACTGGACTCTTCTCTACTGAAAATAATCAGCATGAAACATTCAATAACAATTCATGATGAGTGTAAATATTCAACGAAACTGAATCGCAGCTCATCTTAATCAATATCCGATTCTTCTGGAAACGACCATTCAACTGATATAGGAAAGTAGAAATCTGAAAACTAGGTGTAGGATATCATTGTTCGCGAGTGGTTGAAATTGAGACGTTAAACTAAGTAGCAAATGGCTTGTTTGGAAAACAAGTTGTCATGTTTCAATGAAGTATCAAAAATAATGTTGAATACTCATTCTTTTGTTTTTATTGACGTTCAAACGAAAAGCTACGGCAAATTTTTGAAAGTAAAACCACAATTTATAATATTATTGCTTAAAAATATCATATAATTTTTCTATGCGAGCAATAAATTACAAAAACAAAAGTTCACACGTATTTATGCCTGTCTTGCAAACTTATCTTGAAAGTAAATATCTTTACTTGAGCAATAATATCTCGACAAGTTCAATTATTTGGTATAATTCACATCAGATAAACACTAGAACAGTAACTGCCGAATGCAAAACAATTCACTTGAACTTGACAATTTGAATTAGAATAAAATAAGAGAAAGAGAAGTCCTAGAATGTCACTTCCGATCTTGAACACATTGTGCTTACGTGGTATTATTACAAATCTCTGCCAGACTCCCATTACCAGCCATCGTATGAACAGCAATTTCAACATTTTATCTAGCTGACCCTTAGAAGATGATCTTCAGTAAATTCATATGTTTTGTTATATCATTGAAGGAAAATGAAATTATGCAATTAAAAAGATGGACACTGGTGTTCTCATAAAAAATCAACAACGAACAAACTGAACAAGGTACTATAGAGTCGCGCAAGAAATCGCAGAATAACTGTCAACATGTATAGAAAGAATGCTAGATCGACTAACCTGTAGTAGAAGTATCATCGAGATCATTTGTTGAATAAACACGTAATTCAATATCATCAATGGCTACGTCATTTCCATCACTTTCAACATCGTTTGAAATCATCAACAATACGACTGAACTATGTGTCGTTTCGAATGGAATACCATATTTTGACCAGCTCATATTGTAGCATGCTGGCACATCACCAGTACCTTTTTTTGCAATTACATTCCCACTTTCGTTAATAGCTCTAACTTCAAAACGGATATTTGGTTTACTCAAGCATTTTTCCTTTCTGACAACATTTGCGACATAGGCAGAAAATTCATAAAGTCGACCAATATGAAGATCGTCTGTTTTATAGTTGAAAATCTGAGGGTCAATTCTCTGCACATTTACCAAAAACATGTATCCATCATTATCATTGGTCGTATAATCTGATGCGTTACCATGCCATATATTAAAGGGATCAGGAACTTCATTCACAAAAGCAAACATACCGTCATTTACGTCAAAAGTAAAGCTTTGGTTATGACTTGTAGTGAAATTATAATCAGCGGGTGTTTTATTGGAAAACGTATCAGAGCCATTTTCAAATGTGATCAAGAAAACTGTTGTGAAATTTACAGCATCGTTGTCAGGACATAAATCAACAGATTCTATGAAAATACAGAATGAACTTATTTGCAACCTAAGTAAAGGTAAAATCAACAGAATTTTGAAGCCTCAAAGAGAAAAAGAGTAAAAAGACAAAAGTTAGATGACTATGCTATCGTACGTTTTCCCTCTTGGACTAATTATTTGCATACAAACCTCAACAACGATCTCTAACATAAATTCTAAGATCACTCTTACAATGATGTTCTGAAACGTTTCTTATAGTAACTCTTAAGCAAATAAAAACTCTGGTTGATTGGAAATGATTTTATCTTTTCTCTAGGTGTCTTCAATGCCTTGTAAATGCACCCAGACTCTGTTATTTTACTGATAATGAGGTCAATACTGTCTTATGGGTCTTAAAAAAGCACACTCACGCATAGACAGTACACCAGCTGCCCACGGAAAAGCAATGGCTTGCCTTGCAAAAGGAAGCGATTACTGTCGCGCATATAATATAGTGGTCGCTTCTAGTTATAGTTTCACTATATACATATCAGATAGCTGTCTGTAACGAAGTCTGCAAGATAGATTCTAATTACATGTTTGGAGTCAGAAATACAAACTAAAATTAGATGGCAATCCTTCGTTGCTCAGACTGTCATGATTAATCAGCTTCTGAAACAATTATGTAATGGTAGGAAAAAGTAAAGAAATAGAAATTAGCGATTACAATCGTTTTTGCTACGATGAAACAATTTTTGTTAACAAGAAAAATAATTTTTCACAATACATTTACCTGAAACTCTAAGAATGATTAGTAGAATAATTAATTGTGTACAAACAATGTCTTTTAAAGACATTACTTCGTTTTCGTATGAAAATGCTTATGGTATTGTTTGCTTTCTGAACGAGTATTTTTGGCTTAATGTCACAGCACACGTAAATCAGGAAACAGTTAGGAGTTTTTTTTTAGAAATCTGAAACTGTTGCCTCTGCATGATCACTTGCTAAATACACATAACTTCACAGCAGATTAAGTTTAACCAAAAACTTTTTTTATTTTTGAAGTAATTTTCGCACGAGTTTCGCTGATAAATTTTCAAATTCCAGTTGCAATCGAATTTAAATCAGAACTTCTAAGTATGGTATTACAAATAAAAATTTCTCGCGAACATGATAAAACACAGTTTTCTCTAAATCGGCGAACTTTATTCCACTCTATTGTTTCTGTTTGTCACAGAGAAAGAACAATGATGGGAAATAAAGAACGTGTCTCTAAAAAAGTCACTAAAAATAAAGAGAATTCAATATCAATTTAGAAATGACAATATGTTATTGTTAACATTTACTAAAGAATATTTGCTGTCTATTCCAAAACTACTAGTTTGTTACTCTTTTTCATAAATGAAGTTGAAACGATGTAATTACAATTGATCGAACAATATGGTTATTTTGTATAGTTGTTGTTTTATAAGTTCACCTTTTCCGAATCCATAATCATTGTGTCATGATTCAAAATAAAAAGAGAAATTTCTACACAGGTGATTCAATCATCAACGAACTCTATTCTTCGACTTTTCAAAATCATATCATTACTGTGAGAAAGTTGTATTGAATTATTTTTGAGTAGAAATCTATCGTCAAAAATAAACGATATGAGACAAAGCTCTTTTTCATGAAAAGACATATTTTCATTGCTGACTCGACCGTTGAGCTTGTGACATGCAACTAATCAAGCAAAACAAACTTTTAATTATTATTTAGAAATATATTTTTTGTATCACTGATGAATCTAATAATGATAAAAATATTTTACTCATGGCTGAGGTATTTTAGTCATGCTGAATAGGGGGTGACCCTTTATCTTTATTAAATAAAGCAAAAATAAAGGAATAAATGATTTTGTGTTTTCAAGCGATAATCGAGTCGAAAGTATTCTAGAATTGTAGAACTCGTGTTTGGGAAAATTCTTATCATTGAATCGATGTCCTTTGACTGAAAACCGGGACTTCTGAAGTGAAATCGACTTGTGTTGTTTTACTAGTACTTAGGGGATTNATTAAATAAAGCAAAAATAAAGGAATAAATGATTTTGTGTTTTCAAGCGATAATCGAGTCGAAAGTATTCTAGAATTGTAGAACTCGAGTTTGGGAAAATTCTTATCATTGAATCGATGTCCTTTGACTGAAAACCGGGACTTCTGAAGTGAAATCGACTTGTGTTGTTTTACTAGTATTTAGGGGATTTTAGTTAGAAAAATGGAGGTTAAATTAAAACTAATACCATATTCTGAATCAGTAATAAAAACGGAGGAAACCTATGCGACTTTCGAATATACTTTAGATAGTTATGATTTTATCTAAAAATTCACCCCGACTCCCCTCAGAGTTCCAGAACGCGAATCTCAGGAAAAATTGAATTTGATGAGCACCAACAAGCACTTAACTCGTAAAATACTAGTAGAGCGCAAATTGGAGTCTGTGTAATCTATTAAAAGGAGATTTTCGTAAGGTCTACGTTTTGATCGAGAAACCCTGAGGGGGAATAGGGGTGAATTTTTTGATAAAATCATAACTATCTAAAGTATATTCGAAAGTCACATAGGTTTGCTTCGTTTTTATTGCTGACTCAGAATACGGTATTAGTTTTAATTTAACCTCCATTTTTCTAACTAAAATCCCCTAAGTACTAGTAAAACAACACAAGTCGATTTCACTTCAGAAGTCCCGGTTTTCAGTCAAAGGACATCGATTCAATGATAAGAATTTTCCCAAACACGAGTTCTACAATTCTAGATTACTTTCGACTCGATTATCGCTTGAAAACACAAAATCATTTATTCCTTTATTTTTGCTTTATTTAATAAAGATAAATGATTCATTTATCTTTATTTTCTAAAGATAAAGGATCGAAAAAAAAATTATCATTTATTTTTTAAAGATAAATGATTCATTTACCTTTATTTAGTAAAGCAACACTAAATGATCACCCCTAATGCTGAACATACTACGATAATAACGAAAAGAATTAGAAATAACAGCATACGAGTACAATGGTTCATGTGGTAACAAAAATCAGTTGCAATCGTTTTCGAAATTAAATTACCCCTACAACAATAAATGAGTCAAGCTATAAGATTTGCATTTTTTAGCTTATTTTTGTACGACCGATATTTTTAACGGCTCTCATTAAATCAGAAATGTTACTTGATGGATAACAGCTCTATGAGTAGGGTCCCATTTCCCAAAAATGTAGATTTGATTGAGGGAGCTGCAATTTGCGGAAAATACCGAGCAATGAATCATGCCTGGGAAAATCCAACATGTTTTTTCCTTCCTGTAAATATACCAGAGTACAAATCGTCAAGCGAATACACCATATACAGCGCACATGTTTCTTATTTGGAAGCGTTTATTCAAAGCGAAACAATAGCTTGTCTTGTCTTGTATTATAATTATTATTAGTATTTTAGAAGCTTCTTATTCTAAATTATAAGATGCAACGAAGAACAATGATTTTTGGTTACTCGATTATGAACAAGAGAATAAAGCTAATGAATGAATCACATAGGTTAGTAAGAAAAAAACGAATATTATTTTAGCTGAAATCGATCCTCTTGCTTTGTTTCATTAAGTAAATCTCAAACGACTTTTGAAGATCTTCCAAATGAAATTTTTTATGAAATTTTCGATTATCTTGATGCTATTCATTTGTTCCGATCATTTTCCAACCTCAATACACGTGTACAAAATCTTCTTGGCAATTCAAGTCTTCTTCTAAAGGTTAATATTTCATCTATGTCGAAATCAAATTTTGAAGACTATAAGAAAGATATTATTCTGCCGTGTAAACATCGAATTATATCAGTAAATATATCGAACCCATTTGTTGTCGACATTATGTTTCGCCCAGTACGTCTTGCATCACAATTGCCTAGATTAAAAACAATGATTTTGGATAATATCAAATCAAAATATCTTTGCAATATTCTCAAGCATTTAGCGTCTCTACGTAATCTATCATCATTAGTTTTAATACCGATTGATCATTATCGAAATACAGATGAAATCTATCAATGTATATTTCGTTTGCCAGTGTTAAAATATTGCAAAATATCATTGAAGACACATTATCGCGATGATTTACTACCTATTGCAACAAATATAACAAGTTCTATTGAACATCTTGTTATTCAACATAGCTTTTATCTTAAAGATCTCAATGCTCTGCTGTCGTACGTTCCACACGTTCGTCGTTTAAAATTCCATTCATTCCATGGAAGTCATAGTAATGAACAAGAGATATTTTCATGTTCTTCTTCAAAGTTAACACATCTATCGATAAATCTAAAAAGTGTTTCCTTTGATCAGTTTGAATTGATGACTCAAACATTATTTCGTCAACTTGATATTATACATATATCGGTAGACGACGATCGAACATATCTTGATGCAAAACGATGGGAAAATTTGATTCTATCTTTTATGCCACGATTACGAGTTTTTGATTTTCAACATATTGACGTTATAAAAAATATCGCTGTTGACATTCAATCAATACATGAGCCTCTATTAAAACAGTTTGAATCTTCATTTTGGTCTCAACGAAAATGGTTCTTTCACTATCAATTTTACTCTGAGAACTGTCGAAAAAAAGTGATTTTACATTCAGTCAATCTTTATAGGTAAGAAACGAATATTTTGCTTCGATATTGAAGATTTCCGATCATTTTTAATTTGAAGGCGAAAACAATACACAATTAATAGGCAATTGACTGAATATGTGCCTCCGCGTTATCGAAAAACTAATATGGATGCTGTTAATCATGTTGAAATTGAAGGTGAAAAAGCGATTATGAAATGTGTAAATTATTTTCGGAATGCGACAAAATTGACTCTTTCGCAATGTTTTGGTGAAAGTAATTTTTGGCTTCGAATCAATCTCAAGCCGATACTTCCTGTAAAACGGTTAACTACACTAGTAATCAATTGTGACTATTTTCGTCTTGATCAATTGATTGAATTATTACGTCTTGCGCCTCATGTTCATACATTGACTATGAATGTTAACTCAATCAAATATTCGAATCGTAGTTCATTTCAACAGAATGAAGCGTTTCAATTCGTATCGAAGACGAATAACATTACAAATGTGACTATTAAAGAAAGATGCGCATCAGCAAACAGTCAACTATATATTGATCTATGCCCTCGAATGCAACATCTGGCAATAGAGGGTTATTATAGACATGCTGTATCGAACATACAATCTATACTAAGGGAAACTAAAACTAATATTCAACAATTATGTTCGATATGTATAACAAACGTGCGCAAATCAATAATCACAGCATTGAAAACTATGATCGAATCAGAAAAAATACTTGATAACTACTCGATGAAATTGATTGATTATGATTTATATCTTTGGTGGTAGTTATTTTTATTTTTATTTCAAATTTGCAGAGTTTTTATCAGATTGACATTGTAAATCATTCTTTATTTTAATAAAGAAACTGAAGGGTTCAGTTGCGCGTGTAGGTTCATTCACTTTAAGCCACATCCAAACCCTATTCATAACGGTATAAGCTCATAGAAGTATGATGTTGTGTCTGAGAAAAGAAAGAAATCTGCTGCTCTCTCATCCATACACTCGTGATTGTCAATAAAGGAATAGACAAGAGTTTAGGCCGAAAGATAAAATCCTATTGATAATTGTATAAGCTTGCAAGAGTGTGAGGATATATCTGATAAAATAAGAAGTCAAATCGCGGGGCTCTCATAGGATTACTTATGCTTGTCAATAGACGGGCAAAGAAGGGTTTTTATCGAACTCTTAAGATCAGCACTAGTTAAGCTGCGCTGTTCCTCTCGATATACATACACATACACAAAATAACAACAAGCAAAAACAAAATCATGCAAAAGCTGTTGTTTACATTCGCTCTCATAACCATCCTCATCAGTGTTCAGGTGGCTCATGGAAAGGGATTCTGGTACGGTGTCACCGAAGCCGGTGTAGACGACGATAGCGAAGAGCTAGGCAAGCGTGAATGTATCTATAACGGATGTAAATGCAAGCTTGGCACGCCTCAAAATCAATATTGCCTAGGCGATAATGTTTACGAATGCAATCCAAATGGTGGCTGCTGCAAATATGGATATAGAGAGTCGTGCCATCAATGCGGCAAACTCAAATGTTGAAGTGCTTTTTAATTCCTCTAAAATCCCAGCCTTAAAGTGAATTTCATGAATTTTACCTATTCTAATAAATTATCTCAAATATATGATTAAAATAAAGCTTTCTTTTGGATACGAGGCATTCAGAAACAGGGTTGTGTAGGGCGGAATGTTTATATGAATGTTAGCATGCATAGATGGAAGTAAATATGGATGTAGTTGCGGAGGAGCCACTGACACCCGTGAGCCTTGAGGTTCGCTTGCATTTGCACGGAATATTGTTTCTTTGACGCACATAATGGGCATTTAAATGATAAAACAGATTTGTCATAAATTACACTTGTTTCAATAAAAAAATAGCAAGTTGCTACATCGAAGCGGAAGATTATTATCATTACGGAAAGTTGAAAATTCTTCAACGGTGCAAAAAATTGTCTTGAATCCGATTTACGAAGCCAAATTTCCATTTTTTTCAAGAAAAAAAACTACCAGAAACTAACCAGCATAAAATCTGCATCTGATGAACTATAAGGATCTCTTAGTTTGCAAAAACAGAATTTTGAATCAGAAGTGTACGGTGCATCGAAGGAAAAGCAAATAGATTCCAACATTTGAAGTGTCTTGGCATTATTGACTTTGTTTTTCTCGATAAGTATTCATTTTTCGAGTTGTTCTTTCAAAAATCTCTTGATATTCGTTGAGCTTTATTCAAGATCACTTGCTGAACATTGATCAAGAGATACTCAAGCGATTGAAGTTGCACGACAGACATTCGATCATATTATACAATGAAACGATTCATCAGATGATAAATCATGTAATTTGCTCATCGTTATTGACAAAAAAATTAATATTTATTCTGACGTTGGAAATCCAATTAAGTAAATTATTTTTGCTTCTTAAGGTATATCAGTAATAGAAAGTTCTATTATAGGACTCTATTATGAGAAACGATGAAGTGAAGAGAGTAAGCAACAAATAATAGGCAAGTTTGCACATGATAGGATGAAAATAGTGAACCAGTCAATATATATTTGGTGCTATTTAGCTAGACTAATGACATTTCTCAATAATATCTCACGATCCTTTACCGTGCCCCGAAAAAACTATTTACCTGCCCGAACTCGTGTAAATCTAAACTTTCCCCGCCCCGCACGTGGGTTCCAACCCATGGATCGCACATCTCTGATACCCGTGTTCATATTCGCATATGCTGAATTATAATCACTTCCTCGGAGTATTAACTGTGTTGTCTATGGAGAGTGATGAAAATGTGAAGACCTGCAGCCAACAAATACCGCGCTTTTGATTCTTTTCAATTGAATATTTCCTGCGTAAATTAAACATAGTTTTGTGAAGGAGACCAACTGAAAATCTTGATGTCAACCAAATTTTTTAACTGTTGTTTGATTGTTTATCTGCTGCTGACAACAACCTTGGACAACAAGATTAAATCTATCGATAACCATATGAACCGAGCGACTACTTGGATTAGGCATTTCTAGAAGGCTCATTTATTAGCGGGGATTTATTGAGGTCTATCCAATATCATGATATTTTATCATAGGTATACTCATACCCTTATACCCTCAATCATTATCAGAAAGTATCTATGCTTATAGTTCAGATGATGCGACTGATCTATTTTATTTATCTATGCTTCACGTATTATTTCGAGCAATATTGGATTTTACGATTGTCCATATAAAAATCTAATATTTGAATGTTCAAATGAAACGAATATCTATTTTGTGTCGTCGTTCGTTTTCTGCTGATGAAGAACTGCTTCAATTTCCTGAATATAAAGAGTGTGATGATTATAATTAAATAGTATTACAGTGAGCTTTCAAAAGAATTACTGGGCGAAGAATTTCTTTGAGCTTTTCATAGGCAACATCAAGTTGGTCATTTTCGATAATGTGATCATAAATGCCGGGCTCTTTGCTGAATTTTATTGATTCTTTGGCCTCTTGTAAACGGTTTTCTCTAGCAGTTTCTGTGTCTGTGTTTCTATCACGTAGACGTTGGCTTAACACCTCATAGCTCGGAGGATTGATGCAGATAAATAGTGCGTTGTGATCAGTTTCTCGAATATTCTTCACAGCTATTTTATCGACAATGCGCAACCAGATGCAACCTGACGTTGCTACATTCTTGAAAGTTGCCTTGCTGGTGTATAAGTATTCATAAATATAGAATTACCGTTTTCTTATTGAAACGTTCTGTTACCTAGTACCATACAGGTTCGACGAGAATTCACTCCATTCTACGAATTCCTCATTAGCAATCATTGCTTCCATTTTCGATCGTTGAATAAAATGATATTCTATATGAACAAGATACATAATTATTTAACGCACGGTGTATTGTTATCAAGACTTACCTCGGCCATTGCGTTCGTCAGAACGAGGCTTCCGAGTTGTATCTATAAAGATATTCTAGCAATGATTAGTGGCACGTGTTATAGAAAGAAAAACAAGATATAGATACGTGAGATGGTAAACGCAAAGGTAGTCGGATATTCGCCGAGCAGCTTTTGAGACTAGTGTACTCTTGCCAGAGCTATAGCAAAATGAAGAAATGCACTGGATGCACTTCTGTATCGCTGTTGCATAAACTTACCCACCCGGACCCGATATGACAACAGTACGGGGCTGTTTTAGTGTTGTCAGAGCCATATGAAAAAGAACGTGTGCAAGCCTTTTCTAAAAAATGTAAACAATGTAGGAAAGAATGAGTGTTAGGAAGATTTTAAATTCTTATATTGAGAACGAGTATGACAGAATGACGAGTGTTGGTGCACGTCTTCTAGTTATTCATAACGACTTCCTCTAACTCGTAAATACACTCACATTCTTAAGTGTTTAAGTACTTTATTAGAATATGAGTTGCCTAATTCGAATTATAATATATGTAAATGAGCCTCACAGTGCATAAGATGAATTCGAAAATAAATATAAAACAACATGCCAGTACTTGTGAATGGCAGAAAGTCAGCAAGAAACAATTTATCTGAATTATACAGTTATCCAGTTGTTGCATAGGTTCCGCACGTTTTTTTTTGGTTCAACAACAAATTTATTTTTCAATAAAGATATATAAACATGAATCAGCAATATAATCGCCGTTGTTTTCAACAACATTCGCCCATATTTCTGGCAATAGTTCAATTCGATTTACTATGAAAACGCCGAAAGAAAAAAATGCCGAAAGAAAAAATGCCGAAAAGAATGTCGAAGGAAAAAACATCGAAATAAAAAAACGTCGAATGAAAAAAAATGTCGAATCAATGAAACATGTTGTTAGATGAAAAATATAAAATATGTATTTTATTTCATCAAAAAAAAGGGAACAATACGTTTATTGATCAGAACAGATGGTTGTACAAAATGAATCATTCGACATGTCCATATGTACGCCCTTAGAATAAAGTTTATGCTTTTTTCGCGATGGATATTGTTAAGTTATCCGACAATTGCTCAACGCCCACGTCGTTGTTGTTGTAAAATGCTATACGGGTATCAATACGTTTTTAAATATCATTAGTAGAACTTGAAGTTGGTCGACGTTTAGCAGCTGTACTGATTTGCAGATATAAGTGCTGAAATCGGCTTTCTTCACTAGCAATGCATCTGATGAATGGGTCCAGTACAGGTGCTAAACGTCGATTAAGTTCAAGTTTTACTAATGGCATTTTAAAAAGCGTATCGATACTCTTACAGCACGTTACAATAACAACGACGTCGACATCGAGCAATTGTTGAATAACTAATCATTGCTCAGCGTGAAGACAACATAAACTTTGTATTAATCACGTACATCTGGACCCATCGAATGATTCATTTTCTTTATAGCTAGTGGTACTGACTGATGAACTTTTTTCCTTCTTTTCAATGAAATAGAATACATATTTTATATTTTTCATCTAACAACATGTTTCATTGATTCGACATTTTTTTTCATTCGACGTTTTTTTATTTCGATGTTTTTTCCTTCGACATTTTTTTCGACATTTTTTCTTTCGGCATTTTTTTCTTTCGGCGTTTTCAATACATACCGTTCAATTCCACGTCTGCATAAACTAGGCGGTTTTGATTCAAAAACGGCAGCCAGGTTGGATTTGAGCTCATCAAAGTCTTCGTAGTGTTTATTGCACAAATAGCTACGAAGAGATACGAACAGATGATAATCGGTTGGTGAGAGGTCTGGTGGCCACGGCGGGTGTAGAAGAGCTTCCCATCCTAATTACGTAATACGCAGGACAGATCAAGGTCAATATCGATGTTTGTTTGGCCTTGAGAAAACAGAAATAAATGTATATATAACGAAAAGAGAATATCTTTGTTGAAAAATAAATTTGTTGTTGGACCAAAAAACTAAAACATGTAGAACTTATGCGCCAACCGGATATAAGTGAGGTACAATTTTCTTCTAGCTGGTTTGCTACAAGCAACATCTGGGATGCTACAGGCATCAGGTTAGGCGGACATGAGTTGCCGAATTTCAATATCGAATTGAGATTCATGCAAGCTCAGAAGACAATGAAAAGATAAAATACAACTATAAATGAAGCGTTTTTATGCACAGAAAAATATTCGACAACATAACTAGCCCTTTATTTTCAGTGTCACGACGTGGGGATGGTGTGCGCCCTCCCCCACAGAGCTGCGACCAATGCTCGTCTATGTGTACATAGCACTTTCTATCCTTCGTTAATATTTGAGTACAGTATGTGAAGTAACAAATATATTTCAGTCACAGTCTTAGGCAATCTTTGTTGCATCTCTGGTAAAGCTTGTAGCATTTTAGATGTTGCTTGTAGCACACCAGCTTTAAGAAAGTCCCATCTCATTAATAAGTTTATAAATGTCACAATTTTTCTGCAAAAGATAGGTGCTGGTTAGAGCCCGTCGGGTCCAATAATTTTTCAATTCGGACCCGGAAAAAGAAATACGTGTGGTTTCATCATTTTTAAAGATATTGCACTGTTCCAACATGTATCTTGTAGAGAAATGATTCCTCTATCAGCTCATGTATTTAGAAACATACAATAATTTTGGGCGTCCCAAATTTTCTTATTACAAGCTTCCGGGTCCACATTTTCCGGGTCCAACCGGGTCCAAACTTGGACCCGGAAGTTTGTAATAAGAAAATTTTGGACGCCCAAAATTATTGTATGTTTCTAAATACATGAGCTGATAGAGGAATCATTTCTCTACAAGATACATGTTGGAACAGTGCAATATCTTTAAAAATGATGAAACCACACGTATTTCTTTTTCCGGGTCCGAATTGAAAAATTATTGGACCCGACGGGGTCTAGTGCTGGTATGTTTTTTCATGAAAAAGCTCATTTACATTCGTATTTGAATTAGGCAGCTACTCTATAAGGATCAAATATTCGGTTCTGAATCATGCGTGGCATATATTCTTGAACATAAATATTTAATAGACCAATATCTAACTTAAAAAAGCAACATGCAGAATTCTATTTACGTACCGATCTCTCTATTAACTTGGTAATTTCTTATCACTGTCTTATATGTTGTGTATAAAAATACTCATTGTATCATTGTTTTGGCGAGCGTCAAGAAAGAAAGGCTTACCTTCATATATGCTACGATCGAACACATAATATGTTTTTGCAAGCAGTTTAGTCATATCAAAATGCTGATAAGCGAGACAGACAGTAAACATTTTCAACTGATATAATCAGTGTTTGTTTTCTATATTTATGAGTCAAACAGATGTAACAATATATCTACTATACATACCAGCAAGACAGAATGCACATAAACAGTAGACAACGCTTAGAGCAAAGAACAACAAATATTTAAGTGTTTTTGGCGTCTTTCTTCCTGTGTTTGATTGTCTACATACTCCAAGGTATCCACTAATAGGCATATTTTCTCTTTGTATTAAAATTAAAACGTATAAATATGCTGTTGCCGTTTGGCTTCACAGCTAACAAGCATATGGATTACTATACTTAGCTTAAATTCACCGAAACCGAGTTTCTTCATATTATGATTTTAAACGTTCTCTCCTATTGATATTTTTATTGGAATACATCACTCTCTTGCATAATAGTCGAATTCTGCTTTTTTGTGCCTTTTTTTCTATAGTTACTATTTATAGCCTCTCTTTCTTGATCCAATGTATTCACACGTTACAGAACAAGCAGATCTATGTTTGCTTGTTTGTTTCTGCAAATATGAGCATTTTAAATTGAGCACTGACCAGTATAGTCTAATAACATTTAAGAACTTTATCTGTTTAGTCTGCCCGGAATACACTGATGGCGTATGATTCAACACCAACGCAGCTAACCATAGGGCTAGCTTTGATTAGTGTTGGTCTTATTGGTACTATTTATTTGTAAGTACAGAAGTAATACGCGCAGCGTATCGAGTATTTGTGTTAAGAAGATTCTTTACTTTTGGAAAAGAAGCAACTATTAATTCGAATTAAAATCATGAGCTCTTCATTTTACTATTTTAAGTTAATATTAGATAAGCTATAATGAAAAATTCAAAAAAAAACATATTATATCAAATTTCTATTCCATTTCGTTTACTTTATTCATAGCTTCATCGAGCAAGCTGACAAAAGTTTGATAATTTAAAAAGCAATGCATTTCACCGCACATAATTGCAGTTTGTGTCAGCTGCTATTGAAACTATCAATAAGTATTATTTCGTTTCTGGAAAAAAACAAAGAACTGAAGACAAAGAAGCTTAGTTCTTTGATAGAAACCTGTATTGTAAAAATTCAAGATTTCATGATGAGAACACCCCAATAGAACAATATAAGCATGACAAGTAATAAACAGAGTTTCTCCTGCTTAAAATGAGTCTTTTAACACATCACACTATTCAGATTTGCTATACAAATGATTATAATTCGATATTTCATTTATAGTTATTTGACACGCAATCACAAATACTGGCAGAAACGAGGTGTTCCAGGTCCGCAGCCATGGCCATTTTTCGGCACTTATCTCAAGCAATTTTTTGTACCGTTTCTTGAGACAGAAATTGCAATGGTACAATCAATATGGCAAAATCTATGGGTGAATTTTTTACACCAACGGTTTTTCTTAACTCCATTGTGCATTTGTGTTTGTTTTTTTATTTAGAATTTACGATGGTTCAAAACCTGGTAATCATATTTGAGTCAAGTACTCTATCTGTGCGTGTGTTAATAAGATTCCTCATTTCTAGGCATCATCGTTGGCGACCCCGATTTGATCAAACAAATCATGGTGAAAGATTTTCATATTTTTACGAACCGTCGCCCAGTTAAAACTACTCATCCTATCATGAGTAAATTTTTATCTTCTCTAGTTGGAGAAGAGTGGAAACGTGTTCGCTCAATAGTGACGCCCACGTTTACTAGTAGTAAAATGAAGAATTTGTTCCATATAATGAAAAATTCCTCGAATGATATGCTAGAAAAATTGGAAAAAGCGGCAGCAGAAGAAAATAGGGAAATCGATCTGAAGAAGCTTTACGGTGGCTATACAATGAACGTGATTGCCAAGTGTGCATTTGCAACAGAAGCCGATTCCGAGTTTGAAAATAATGCAACACAACTATTCACATTTCCCTTTTGGCGGAAATTTCTCGATTACACCGTTCCAATGTGGTGGTTAGATTTCATTAAATTCACCGTTCTGCCACAGGGTGCAATGGATTTTTTTCGTTCGATTACTGTTGGTCTTATCAACCAACGCGTGAGCACTAATCAACAATATAGAGAGCACTATCATGACTTTTTAGAATTGCTAATGAATGCGAAAAGGCTCGGCTCGGGAGAAATATCAAAGTCTATCAAAGACATTGACGATGCTTCGTTCCGAAAAGAAACTGATGACGAGAAAACACTGAATCAAAACGCATTATCAGACACAACAGCGTATGACGGAAAGAAGAAGCTAGACGAAAATGAAATATTGGCGCAATGTGTTCTGTTTTTTTCTGTTGGTTTCGAAACATCATCGCAATTGTTGGCCTATTGTACCTACTGTTTGGCACTTAATCCTGACTGTCAAGAAACGTTGCATAATGAGATTGTAGAAACTATCAACAGCAATCACGGAGAGTTTAACTACAATATGGTGCCGAAAATGATCTACTTGGATGCGATCATATCCGAGACACTGCGCCTCTACAATCCGGTACTACGAATGGAACGGCAGGCATCCGAAAATTATACTTTGGGCAGTACGGGCATTATTATAGAAAAAGGAATGATTGTTGGTATCCCTGTGTGGGCACTCCATCATGATCCTCAGTACTATCCGGAGCCTGATTTATTCAAACCGGAACGATTTTTAGCTGGAAATCGAGAACGCCTTGTGCCCTATACATATTTGCCGTTTGGTACTGGACCGAGAAATTGTATCGGAGCACGTTTTGCTTTGTTAGAAACGAAAATAGCCCTAATAAAAGTTGTTTCAAAATATCGTTTCGTTGAATCAAAAACAACTAGAATTCCACTTCGATTTTTGCCTGTTGGTCGACCACTCTTACGTTGCGAACATATAGCCACTGGCGTCGAAAAAAGATTATGATAAAAAAATCTATGCAACAAATTTTTTGTTCTTAGCTATCATGTTTGTTGCATAAACTCCGTTGAATTACGAATAAATGAAAAGAATAAACCTTCATCTAAAACCAATCAAACACTAGAGCCGTTCATAGTTTTAGGAGCAATTGTTCTTCATTTACTAGTACAAGAATTACTTGTTATCCCTAAAATTCAATTTTTTCGGTCAATTCATTACACCCAAAAAAAAAAGATTTTATCTGCGAATCCATTTGAAACGTAGCAGGAATAAAAATGATTCTATATACCATGAACACAAATCTGTTATGCTTCGAAAATGACATGCTCATATTATTGTTTTATGCATTCTACCTGCTCATATATTCGAACAAGTTATGTTTCGCAAGTATATTTTTATTAGCGAAAACCAGAGCTTGAAATTGCTTCTCATATATTTTAAATTACTGACAGGGAGCCTCTACCTGCTGTGATGTGCCTTCTCGTCAAAGTTTCTAGGTTCCACTAAAATTGAAATAAAGTAATACAAACATTTATTCATTGAACATACAAAAAATCGTGGAGTCATATTCTTACAATAATAGAACACCATTCTTTTGCATAGAAACCAAATTTGAATCATAATGCATACTTTCATACATTAGTCAACGGTAGCTACTGGAAAGGCATAGTTCTCAGCTAATAAAATACTGAGAAACATACATAGAGTTAGTCCGTAGCTATCAGGATGGAGCAAGAATCCCCGACAGAACTAGCAGAAATCTGATCACATCGCGGTTAGGAAAAACCTGGAACTCCCTGTCGTAGCAAGATCTCTCGAAGGTATTTCCGTGGCTAATGCACAACACAGCAGCGGTAATTAGAGGACTACAACTCCACCTCACCGTCTATGAACTGCCATCCTGAAATACACAAATCAAGCTATTCTTCGCTTCCAAATGATTTTCAATAATTTATCATCTACAGAAAAGTCTTTAAACATCTGCCTCATTCAGATTAAAGAAATATGTTTCAACAACCTTTTCAAGGGTAGGCATAGATTGAGAAAGACTTTGTGAAGAGTGTTTTTCATGGAATCTAAGTTGTTAATTTTATAATTCGTCAACACGTAGGCGTTGTCTGAAAGACATCTTTCGATGCCTTAGAGAGTATGCTTGGTCATTGTTTCATCTACTGTAGACGGAAGAGTTGCTGTGAGTGAAACAATTTCGTTGTTTGTAGAACTAAATGTCGTACCACACACACATCCACACACCCTCACACACCCTCGAGTAATTCTAACGTTAGATGACGCTAGATCACGGCCAATGAAAAAATATAGTAATTCAAAAGAAATTTTTAGTCGCATTTAAAATAGTTACTCAAATGAATATTTATATTCAAATAGAATTTTCTAGAACTAAAATATAATTGGTAATTCAATGGCAAAAGTTGTTAACCAACTATATTCAATTATATAACCGGAATGACTCATATAAGCGGACTTTCTCGTCAAGAAAAAAAGAGGGCACTTTTTTACTCGGTGTACCCGGCATTGTATTTGTTGATTTATTTGAAGCTAAATAAAATAGGATGAGTTTTTTGTCGAGAATTTCTTCGCGAAGTCTCTGTCCAAGTTTAAATTCATTAAAGTCCAATGTAAGCTTATTATTTATGAGATTGAACGCTCACATAACATATTTTAGGTTCTATCACGTTCGCTAGCAGTACAAACTCCTCAATCACGTAACACAGATGCTAAACACAGTACTGGCGCTCGAGTACGAGGGAAAACATTTTTCGTTTTCAATTTTTGTCTTATCTTTCATATTAGGTTGCTTCAAATTATAAAATTATCGATCATGAATATGATGCTGTCGTAGTCGGAGCTGGTGGTGCTGGTCTTCGTGCCGCCTACGGTTTATCAACAGCTGGTTTTAAAACAGCTGTTATTAGTAAATTATTTCCAACACGTAGTCATACAGTTGCTGCTCAAGTTCGTAAACATTTTACGTCGATCGAATTGATGATCATAAAGGATTTTGATTTTTCCAGGGTGGTATTAATGCTGCTCTTGGCAACATGGAAAATGACGATTGGCGATGGCACATGTATGATACAGTTAAAGGTTCCGATTGGCTCGGTGATCAAGATGCGATACATTATATGGCTGAAGAAGCTCCACGTGCTGTTGTTGAAGTATTTGTTTTGAAAAAAAATATATTATTTTTTTTTATTAAATTAATTTTTTTCTTCTCATCTGTTGTCAAGCTTGAAAATATTGGTATGCCATTCAGTCGAACACCTGACGGAAAAATTTTACAACGTGCCTTTGGTGGTCAATCGTATGATTTTGGTAGAGGTGGTCAAGCACGTCGTTGCTGTTGTGTAGCTGATCGTACAGGCCATGCTATGTTACATACACTCTATGGCCAAGTAAATATATCAAATTTTTATTGATGATGAGACTGGATCATAATTTGTCCTTAAAGTACATTCTATGACCTTTGAACTGAAGTTTCAGATATTTGTTAGACTAGAATTATATTTGTATTTTTCCTTGTATTTATTTAGTCGCTTAAATACAATACCGAATATTTCATTGAATATTTTGCACTTGATTTATTCATGAATAAAGATAATACACAATGTATTGGTGTTGTTGCAATGAATCTTGAAGATGGTAGTATTCATCGTTTCCATGCTAATAATACAGTTATAGCTACTGGGTATGAATGCAAATAATGTTTTTTGAAATAATATTGCATGATTTGCCCTATTTAGAGGTTATGGTCGTACATTTTTTTCATGTACATCAGCTCACACATGTACAGGTGATGGTAATGCAATGTTTACTCGTGCTGGCCTTAAAAATCAAGATTTAGAATTCGTTCAATTTCATCCAACTGGCAAGTTAATTTTATAATATTTCTCATTCTATTCTAAATAAATATTTCTTCTAGGTATTTATGGTGCAGGTTGTCTCATTACAGAAGGTTCTCGTGGTGAAGGTGGTTTTCTTGTCAATAGCAAAGGTGAACGTTTCATGGAACGTTACGCACCAGTTGCTAAAGATCTTGCATCACGTGATGTCGTTTCACGAGCTATGACTATCGAAATTCGTGAAGGACGGTTCGTAATCTTTTTTTGTTTTGGTTTTCGTCTTCAATAACTTTCCTATCTATTTAATAGTGGTGTTGGCAAAGATAAAGATCATATCTATCTTCAATTAAATCATTTAGATCCAAAATTATTACATGAACGTTTACCGGGTATTAGTGAAACAGCTATGATCTTCTCCGGTGTTGATGTAACTAAACAACCCATACCTGTCTTACCAACTGTTCATTATAATATGGGTGGTATACCAACAAATTATAAGGGTCAAGTTATCCAAGAGAAAAATGGCAAAGATGTTATCGTCAAAGGTTTATATGCTGCAGGTGAAGCTGCATGTGCTAGCGTTCATGGCGCCAATCGTCTCGGAGCCAATTCTCTATTGGATCTGGTCGTTTTCGGACGAGCATGTGCCAAAACAATTACAGCTGAAAATAAACCCGGAGAAAAATTTGGAGAACTTCCATCGGTTTGTGCACAAGATGTATAACATATATTTATATTAATGTGAACTTTTGATTTTAGAATGCTGGCGAAGCTTCAATTGCTAATCTAGATAAATTACGAAATGCTAATGGGTCAATATCAACTGCCGAACTTCGCTTAAAGATGCAGAAGGTTTGTTTGTTTCTGAAAATCGATCTAGAAGAATTCGAGAGTATATTTTAGACTATGCAAGCACATGCTGCTGTATTCCGTGATGGTGAAACATTGAAGAAAGGTTGTAAGGCAATGGATGATGTCTTTCAACTACAAAAAGATCTCAACGTTAAAGATCGTGGTATCATTTGGAATACAGATTTAATTGAAACACTTGAACTACAAAATTTACTACTCAATGCCATGCAAACAATTTACGGTGCTGAAGCCCGAAAAGAAAGTCGAGGTGCACATGCCAGAGAAGATTTTCCCGTATGCGAAATCAATTTTTGTATAAATTATTATTAATATTTTTATTCAAATTTTTAGCATCGTGTTGATGAATATGATTATACAGATGTGGCAAAGAATCCAATAGCTAACCAAAAGAAGAAACCATTTGATGAACATTGGCGTAAACATACTTTATCATATACGGATCCTGAAACGGGCAAAACAACATTATCATACCGAGCAGTTATTGATACAACATTGGATCAAAGTCGTTGCTCATCAGTACCACCAAAACCACGTGTTTATTAAAGGGAACATCTAGAGCAATGAAAGAAGATCTGCGTACACAAAACTTTAGATTATCTTTCCCAACATTACTCTTTTCTGTCAATATTTTTTCTTCCCATTTTAAAGAAAATAGACAAAAAAAATTAGCTTATTGGTATACATCGTATTTAATATTATTTATCCTTTCTATTGTCTAGATCACAAATAAACAGCAACATTGTTTCTCGAGATTATTAAAAAAAGAGAGTATAATCGTCTGTTCACATCTTTATTTATTTAATTTTCAAAACTAGTTCTAAATAAAAAATAACAAGGCTAATTGCGTAGTCTTATTGTTCAAGAAGAAAAGAAAATTCTTTCTGTGGTTAAAATAAGAAAGAATCAAATGTAAAATCTAGTCAAGTCTGTAAATAATATGATTAATTAGGTAATCCTAATGTGGAATCATTGTATTTGATATGCCGTATGCACCAAATTGACTTGATGAATCTTCTGTACCAGCTGATAAATAAAAATAAAATTAATTTGATCGAAAAAAAATAACTATCATTTACTTAAATAAAATTGACTATCGTGACCAAACTGTTGTTGATTTGAGTCTGCATAATTTATTGCTGATGATGATCCACGAATAAGATTGTCGTAGGCCGGAGCATAATTATTAGTGTCAACATAGCTTCGTTGTTTTGTTGCAGTATCGGAATTATAGACGTTTGTATCGGTATTAAATACTGTTTCTTGTTGATTAACAAAAGAATGAGGTGGAGTCTAGATAAAAGATGAACGGAAATTTTCAAAGAAAACGAAAATTAAAGTACATACGAGATCAACAGTAATGCCAAGTTCTTTGATTTGTGCTAATAGTTGTTCAGTACTGAGTAAGACATTTCCATACGTTGCTGAATATTTATTTGGATCTTCAGGCCGAACACCTAATCGTTCAAATTGACGAACGACTCGAGGTTGTATTGGTTCGTATCTTGAACGTATGAAAGATCACAAAAATGTGAAAGTTTACAGATATGTTTATACATTACATTATAATGACATTTTTCGGTGGTGGTAAGCCTTTAGCTTCTTCGGCTCGTTGAACGATCACTTTACGTTTATGCATAGATTCATAGGGTATCCATCGTTCAATGATAATATCACGTGGTTTAGGTGGTAGTGGAGGTAATTTTTCTATGACGACTGTTCGTGGTGGTGGTGGTAGTGGAGGAAGTGTTTTCGTTACAACTTGTGCTAAACGAAGAAAATTGCTTCTTGTGCGAAAATCTTATGAAGTGAGTACTAACAAGTTAAGGAATCTGGGATTGGTGGTGGTCGTTCACGTAGAACAAGTGGCGATGGTGAACGAGCAGGTGCTGGACGTTGTCGAATGATCTGTCACGAACATGAAGATTTACTATTCTACTATAGGGATATTTCAACTTACAAGAGGAGGCTGTGGTGGAGGTTGAGGCGGTCGAACTTCACGAATGATCAGAGGTCCTTGTTCGACGGGCGGTGGTTGTAAAAATCGTATGATAATTTTTTGATTGTAAACAACTGGATTTGTCTGCAATGGTTTTCGTATAATTTGTGGTTGTGGATCATTGTATACATTTTTCGACCGAACTATTGTTTCATAATCAACGTCAGCGTCGACTTCTTCGCAGGGCGAATCTTTATTAAATTGAAAATTAACTGTATGATTAACAGATAAATCTGCTGATGAACCATCTTGATAGGAGTGATCTTTTTGGCTCGCTGTATCACCTCCTAATAATTGTTGCCAGCTCTGAATACTATTATTCGCATCTGTTTGATAAGATTGAGAATATTGATATCCACCATCAACATTGAGTGGTTGGGTCTCATCATGATCTGATTGATGAGGATATCCGTAAGGTCTTCGCATTGTTCAACGATTGCTAGTCGATCGGCAGTTGATCGTTTTTCTATTGAAAATGATGAAATGGACTTCTCGTCGATGAAAATATTTATTTTGATTATGTGAAGTAACAGTATGCGAGTTTTCTTTTCGTTTTTTTTTCTTTTTACGATTTTTTTCTATTGATAATAGTTCTCTCACGCTCAACACGAATTGAATCGATTGATGATGACAATTTAGTAATTATTGATCAACCATGACAAGCTATTTTAATTGACTGCATGTCATTGAAAATTCTTCGTTTTTGCACCTAACGGTTCTCTCTCTCTCTCTTCTTACATATTTACATAAAGTGGAAAGAAAAAAATTTCTATTACATGAATAACAAAAGATAAATATGCATATGGTCTGTTCATTCATGTGTAACATTACGCATTATTCGCCTTGATAAAACTATGACGTATGATGAACCGCTGGTCTATATTGTAGACAAGGTTTTTAACAGTATCAAAGCTGAGTATCAATAAAAATATGTGTAAAAGCGAATATTATTTCTCAATTATTTGCATCATTTTCAATTATCTTCATAAATTAGCCTTCTTTTTTAAATTTAGAACCATCAGAACAAGGTCATATCATATGGTAGACATTCAACGATACCCCCATGATTTTTATTTTCTAAGAGAGAAGAAAAAAGAAATTGTTATACACTAAATTCTACGAAATAGATCTAAACAATATCTCAGTCGAACGCAAGTTTTAAAATTTGAGCGCATTCTTGTTGATGAACTTCACCAATAGCTACTGCGGGTGTGCCAAGTACTTCGCGTCCGGCATAGTTGAGCTAGAAAAGAAGAAGAAAATTAATATGCACATTCACAAATAGAAACATACATGAATGCCAACGATATTTTCAAATCTTGGTCTAACGAAAACCCAACCACCCTGATTTCGATGTTCTTCTTGGCACCAAATAAATTCTTTTGCATTTTTATATTTTTTAATTTCTTGTCGAAGTTCATCAGCTGGAAAAGGACATAATTCTTCTAAGCGAATTATCGCCGTATCATCACGTTTTCGTTTATCACGTTCTTCGTTCAATGTATAATAATGTTTGCCACTTGTGAATAGAAGACGTTTAATCTTTTCAGGATTTAATTTCGTCTAGACATTTGAAAAATAAATAAATTCTATTCTATTCAAATGAAGCGAATGTTAAATAACAGACCTTTGACATGGTATCACTTAAGACAGGTAGGAAACTGGTACCATCAGCCATATCGGTTAATGTTGAGACACAATCCGGATGACGAAGTAAGATTTTGGGTCCAGCTACAATCAATGGTTTGCGAAAATTTCGTATCATCTATTATAGAAAAAGTTTGTTTTTGGTTAAGTTTTCTTTTTCAAAATCTTACTTGTCGTCGTAGAAGATGAAAATATTGAGCTGGTGTTGTTGGATTAACAATTTGCATGTTGATATCATCACCATCGATGCCATTTTCTTTACTGTCCGTCATCTAAACGGATGTTTAATATTTAGCTAGAAAACATTTTCAAGCTATAAACCTGTAAGAATCTTTCTAAATGGCAACTACTATGTTCCGGTCCGGCACCATCCATTCCATGTGGAAGTAACATAACAATACCAGATTGTGTAAGAAATTTTACTTCAAACAAGAACCTCTTTATGTTGGTTTCTCTTCGTTTTACTAAAACTACTTACGTTCGCCTCCGCTAACATAAGTATCGATGATAATTTGAGCACCATTAAAGAAATCTCCAAATTGTGCTTCCCAAATAACGAGATTCTTCGGATCATGAATACTAAAGCCATAATCAAAACCAAGTACTGCTTCTTCAGATAAAATACTGTTGCAGATCTGTAAAAATAACCAGAACAAATGGTTCATTGCGTTTTGCTTTTTTTCTTGATAGTCAATAAACAGATAAACTTACTTCAAAAAAACCTTGTTTTGCGTCTAAGGCATTCAGTGGAATATATACATCGTCCGTTTTTTGATTAACAAGCATGCCATGCCGTTGACTAAAAGTACCTCGGCCAACATCTTGACCACTAATACGAATGTTAAATCCTAAAAGCACGAAAAAGAGAAAATCATTGATTTTATCCCAACGGTCAGTAGCAAACCTTGAAGAAGTAATGAGCCAAATGCTAATGCTTCAGCTGTTGACCAATCAAGGCCATTGCCTGCTTCAATGCGTTGTTGACGTTTTTGAACATGAGATCGAGCAATAGTTGAATGAACATGCTATTATATAAGAAAATAGCTCATTTGAATAGCACAAAAAGCGCATTCTTACAAAATCTTCTGGTACATCAACAGATTTTGCACCGATATATTTAAGTAAATTTTCACTGAGACCCGTATTCCATTGAGTTCGAACTGATTTAGCTTGAATAAATCCAGACCATTGTCGTTCGAGATGAGGAGCCTAGATTTTACTTATAAAATTTTATTTCAATCGAACGAGATTCGGTTTACTTGTGGTTGATATTTATCAGCAATAGAATATTGCTCTTCTAAAGTATTGCGAAACAAACGAATTCTTTCATTCAATCCTTCGTCTAGTGGAGATTCTTGTTTATAGTGTTCTTGCACTTTTTTATACATTGATGGTTGCGTAAATGTTGGATCATCGAGTTCATTGTGTCCATGTTTACGAAAGCAGACAAGATCAACAACAACATCTTTACGAAATAAATCACGGTATTCCGATGCTAATTGTGCAGCTTGAGCAATTTCCTAAATTTTACAATAGCGAAGAGAAAAAAATCAATAGAACTATAATCACTGCTGGACATTGGCCATTAACATGAATAATTGGACAATTAACAACTTTCGCAAAATCAGTACAATAACGTGAAGAACTTAATACACAAAAAAAACAACAATATATATATAATTAAAAAGAAGTTTATTATTTCGAATTCTATTTACCGTGCTAAATGTTGCGGTGTTGTGTAGCCAATTTGATTGTTAGTAACAAGATGAATACTTCCGCCAACCGAATAATTAGGTAAATTACCCAATTGGAATGTTTCAGGTATGATACCCTAAATAACGATAAGTCAAGGTTAAAAATCTTAGAAATTCTTCGTAATTTTAATAATCGCGGTCGGATTACTCTGAAGCCATTGAATTTTTCATTCAAACCCATTAATCATATATCTCCTGAGAGCCGTATACTATTTCAGGAACTCAAAAAAAAAGGTTTCTTTCCTTTCTTCTAATGGTTAGCGTGAATAGGACTCGCGAAGACTCGTGCACTTATGCTTGATATTTAATCTTATACCTGTCCGGCAAAGGAAGCATCCCCGTGTACTTGAATGCAAAGTGCTTTGTCACCATGTCGACTGGCATTTTCTGCATTAGCATAATGACCATCTTTTAATGATAATTGACAGGCGCGTGTTTTACCGACGGCAACTGGATTATTAGCCTTGTTTAATTTTCGAGAGATTTATGTAGAAAAAAGTAACAAGTAAAAATTTAATTTACTTCAAGATGAGATGGATTAGGAATAAGTGAAACATGAACATTTTTTCCATCATAAGTTAAATCAGTTGTTGTATCTAAAAAAATTCTCTTCATAGATTTTGTCTAATATGAATTCTCAACTCACATAAATGAGAAAGAACGTCGCCGGTTGATTTGACATCGTTGGGAAATTCACGTTTTCCTTTTATCTTTCGAAACATTGTCGCTGCTGGATAATTCAGTAGGCAAACAAGTAAATTATTTCGACCTCGATGTGGCATACAAACAACGACATTATCAATGTTTACTATTATGTAAAATTAGGTTTTTCTTTTTTAGCGACAAATTATTGTATTCTAGTAACATACATTGTGCCGAATGTTTAAATGCTAGATCGAAAAATGCCATCATGCCTTCGGCTCCTTCGCCACTGTAACGTTTCAATGTTGGAAATTTAGCTTGTAGAAATTGATCAAATGTCTAAGAAAATAATGTTGTTCGTTCGAATCGAAAAATGTGATCGATTTACAATATTAACAAGATGACTATTCATTTTATCATTATATGTCAATCAAAAGAGATGTTTTCCTCACGGGAAATCATTAGGATAATCATAGATAGCATAAAAGATATGACGTATTCATAGACAGAAGAATATAAAATGAATAATCACTTATTATTATCAATAGAATTCATGCAAAACTTCAAAAGAAAACATATGTTATTCATATATGTTTATATTGTTTTGTACCTCACATCGACGCATCTGTTCAGTAATTCTTTGTTGAATATCGTCGGACACGGTTTCCGATGTACGTAATTGTTCAAATCGACGAGCAACCCAAAGACGTTCAATATCACTCTAAAATACGCATATATATTGGTTAGCTCTAATTCTTTGGCGAACTAACTTCAATGTGTTCGCATTCTAAACTTATTGATTGACAATAGATTTCCTCGAGTTGTCTTATCAGGTCATCTTTTGTTTTCGGTATCGATCGTTGTCTTGATAGACCACCGAATAGAGAGCGAACATCATCTTCATTTGTAACATTGAAATCAACGGTAAATATGTTTGCATCTAATTCAGGAATTGATCTATTCATGAGGGCTTTTTATGATCAAATTCAATAAGTTGAAAATCGATTATTTTTCTCACGTGTTAATATTGATTCCCAATGGATCGATCGTGGCCAGACGATGGCCGTGCTTACGATAAGCATCAATAAGTAACGCCGCATGAGGATTAGCTTGACGAGCTTGGTTGTAATCACCTACATATTGATAAGGAAATAAAAATTTTCGTAATCAAATTGATATGTATATATATTCACGAAGACTATTCGCTATTTCTTCAGTATTTCCATGAGTTTTTAATTCTGCATTATATCCAAATACTTTCGATTGATATTTATATGTTCTTATAAGATTATTCTGGATGGGTGCTAATCGACGTTGAACAATACGCAGATACATCTGAAAGCAACATAGTGGCAGATGTCAATAGGAACAAAGCTCTTTAATTTATTCTTATTCTTTCTGTCTATGTCCATCTGTCATGATATTTTTTTTTTGGCCGATGACAGTGCGCGCGTCTTCAACATGGGTGGTAGTTGTTTAATGATGAAGAGAAAAGGAGAAAAAATCAATTAAGATGTGTTAGCCTGATTGAATCAGTCCGGACATGAACTCAATTTTTTTCTCAACATCATCAAAGACAATAATGAATAATATTCATTTAAAACAAAAAATTTTTCCTGTGAAAGTAATCCTCAATGCGTTCACCCGACTGTGATATACAAGACAAAACAAAAAGAAAAAAATTGACAAGCCAATTCACTTCCGTCGGCACATGGCTAGATGATTGTCTTGACCAAAAACAGAAGAAAAAGAAAAAAAATGAAAGTAATGTTAATGAGAGAGAACGAGCAACTGGTACAAAATAAAAAAAAACCAATCAAGCGAAATTAGACGTATACAGACACAAGACAACAATGAAAAAAAAAAGAATTCTGTGGAGTGTGTTTTGTTTTTTGTGCGTTATCCTGTACTATGGACACACTGTTCACGGTGATAATATGTCCAAATAAATTTTTCAACGTAACCTGAGTAATTCAGTCAAGAGGAAAAAAATGAGAATCTTGGTAAAAAAATACGATAGACTAGAGAAAGTAAACGAGTTTTTAACGCTGATTAATATATACGATTAATAAAAATGATAATAACATAGATGAAAATGAGTATATCGTCGAACCATCGGATGGCAATGATCGTATTTGATTTGCATCACGTACAATAGTTATAACTCGTTTTCCTTTATCATTACCGTTAACATTTAATTGTACAATAAAACCGTCGTTTAGTAATTGTTGATAGAAATTCTCTTCGGTTTTATTTCCCTGTCCATTCGTTTTCGTTGCTAATGGTACTGAGATTAATTTATCACGACTGAATGTAACAATACTTTTATATTTTCCTAATGTTTCATTTTTAACCTCAATTGTAATGCCCATATCCGGTGTTAATGCTTTTTTATCTGTTTGACGACTCCATATTAATGTTGGCTGAGGATTGCCACTATACGAACATTCGATGGTCGAGAGATTTTTTTGCGAATCAACAAATTGACTTTCATCACATTTACCAAAACGTGGAGCAAACAGAACCTCTATTACTTTACTTGCTTGTTGTTCATCATTTCCTATTAAATATGAAAAAAGATATTTCCAATGAAAATTATATTACAAAAGAAAAAGATATAAAAGCTATCGAACCTTGAAGTACATTACAATAGATTGTTGAGTTATGCCATTCAGCGCCCACTGTTATCGTTGCTTCCCAAACGAATTTTTGTGGATAACCACTATTACTCAGCGCTGATGTACTTTTCCCGTCGTTTGTTATGTCGATATGATTGCGAAGAATTTTATGTCCAACATATGGAAAAAAATCATTCACTTCACATTTTATTTTTGCTTGTGACTCTTCATGCAATGGCCAACCCGGTCCGACTTCCCATTTTGGTGTACTCAATTTCATAACAGATAATGTTCGGTTTTGACTTGCTATGGCATCGGCACAATCCGGACAATCACATTCATATCGAGCTGAATCTTCTGGTTGTAAATCTCGTATACGTATATTATTTTTATTTACGTATGAATAACGTTGATTTTTATTGTTTTTGAATACATCTGGTGCATCTTCCATCGGATTTGTTAATAATGCCCGCGATATTGATGTTCGTTTGCCAGTTTTCAAGTCAACATGCCACAATTGAGGAGGTTCAGTATGATCGCTTGGATTAATTATTTCGCATTTAATTGTGACTTCTTTTCGAAGAGGCAGATACTTGTCATCAGGAATAAAGGTTAATTTTGTTGCGGATCGAGGAGGAGCTGGTTGTACAGTAGAAATAACAATAGTAATCAATAAGATTGTTATGGTATACATTCTTCAAGTGTTCGATCTAAATAGAATATATTTCGAAGGTCTTTTTCAAAAGGCTTCTATTTTATTTGTATCAATCAATCAATCAAGGCAAATGTATTGCCGGAGAAGTGCATATTTACATAAGTTGTTGTTCTTTCTCACGTTTGGACTTTCTAGTTTGTTTTTTTTTCGATGGAAAAAGTTCATTAATTCTTTTTTTAATCCAAAGATATAACAAAAAAAAATGAGGATAAGAAAAGCCATGTAATCATTTTAATGGATATCGAAATCGAAAGAAAAATGTATGATCTGATAGAAATATGATTACACATACCAATAGTTATTATGCTTGTTGTAATTGTTTTATTTGCTGTCTATCGGTGATCTGTATAATTCTATAGATCTACATTAAATTTAAAGCATACAGTAGTTGCTATTGTTGATATTGATAGGAATGAGTTCGAATTGTGCTGAGCTTTTATTCAGTCTCGCTTTTGTTCTTCTTCCGACTTCCTCGTAAGTAGTTCAACGGCCAAATGATGGTGATGACGATAGAGAGAAAGAAAGAGCGACTGAGTTCGCATCTTTTTTTTGTCTCTCTCCCCCCTCTGTCTTTCTCCTTCTTTCGCTCTCGCTCTCCTTTTTTTCCATCTCTCTCTCTCTCTCGCGCGCGCGCTTTTTATGCAATGTACGAGTGAGAGTGTCTGCGTGTGTGTCCTCGGTCAAGTGCTTGTAGAAAAGGAATACTATCCAAACTCCAAAGGAGAAAAAAAAAAGCGAGAGAGAATATTTCACCATGCAATCTACAATAGGCACGTAGAAAATGGACACCTGCCTGCATTTATGAAATTAAATTGTATTAATATGCAAAAACGGATTTTTCTTTTCTCCCGTTCTCTGTTCTATATTTAATGTCATTACAGTTCAATAGTTCTGGAAAATCTCTTGCTTACTCGAAATGTATTTATATATGAACTAGACGATGAAGAAAAAGAGAAGAAAAAGAAGGAATTCAAGGGTATAGTGCAGATAGATGGATGAACCCAAGAAGCAGAAGGAAAAAAAAGGATGGAGAGAATGAACCACGAAGGCATTGGCACAATACGCGGACATCTTGCGGTCTTTTTTTGCTGTGTGTTTTTTTTTAATTTCCTTGTTTTATTCTTCTCCTTGTAAAAGACGCGTGCATGTGTCTGTCGAGTTTATTCGCTATTCTAACAAAGAAGATCTCATAGGGAGATCGCGTCACGAATGTTCAATACAAGCATTGGTCTAAAAGGAAAAGGAAAGGAAAGAATACAAATGAGTGCTCGCATGAATGGCATGTGTGTGTCTATGTATATAAGCAAGACAGATGGTTTCGAAAATTAGTCAATTGCAAATCCCTTTTGGTCATCATTAGAATAACTCTTATGGTTGTATTAATAAAGAAATAGATGGAGCAGGACACCTGCTTGTTACGATGAGTCGCATAGTTCTCTTCTCTCTCGCTCTATTTGTTTTGATACAAAGATATGACTACTGTTTCGTAACTTGGTTCATCAATTATTGATGATCATTATTTTATTTAGTCAACTTTATGTGCATATATAAAGTGACGAATGTTGGCGCCGGATGTGGGGGATGCAGATTTGGTGTCCATAACGCGCTCAATTATAATAAAACATCAGCAAGCGCAAACTGATGCTAACCCTGAATAGAAGTCATAATTATTTTCTAGAGCACTCATGGCCATTTACATGCCAAAGAAGAAAAACGATTAATCGAAGATACACACACATCCACAAATATATATATATATATATACATATACAACAGGCACAAGATAACAATTTGTCAGTCCTTTAAGGCATAATATTCTTTAATCATCATATGTTGTCATTGGTTGTTCAATATTTTGATTTGAGCTGTGTTCTTATTGTATATACATTCTTTTGTGTCTACAAGATCTCCTCCCCTTTCCTTCCCCGTTTTTCTTGTTTTGTTGATTACTACGCGATACAAATGATAATATACGCCAAATGCAATGTGTCGAACATTTGGCGGAGGCGTATCAGACGAAATACGATTGAATTTCTTATTCTTTTAGTTATTTTAGACAGTAAGTATTAATTCCCATGTATTGATGGAATGTTAGATGACGCAATTGTAATAGTTGAATTCATTTATGTCAAAGAAATAACGGTGAAAGCAAAAATCCCTGCTTCGCTTTTTTGATTGTCAAATGAATAATTTAATCTAGCGATGCGCAAACTTGCGTTGTCTTCTTCTTCTTCGGTCTACATTTACTATGTAAATAATGAAAACAAAGAAGCAAAATGATCATAATGGAACAATGCTTAAATCTTTTTCTCTCTTCTTTCTTCAGTGTTTTTTTACAGAATATGATAATCATGAAATTTGATGCTCCGCCATTGTAATGATTTTCAAAAAGAAAAATCAATCACTATTATTCATTTACATGTAATGTTTGCAAACATTTCGTTAACAATAAATCACAACTATATGTGTGTGTGTGTGTATATATATAAATATAAATGATAGATGATGTTGTTAAACAAATAGAATAGAAAATTAATTCTCAAGTCAAAAGTAAATTTCAATAGACTTTTATAATGAAAAGGTCAGACGGATGTTTCATTCAAAATGACTGCCTGTCACAAATCATTACGAATAATGATTATATAATGAAAAAGAATATGAAGAACGTGCTAGCTTACTGTCTAATAAAAAAGTCTTCTTCTTCTTTTTGTTGCTTCTACATTTATATTTTTTCTTTGCTAAAGAATGTTCCATCCCTGAGCGGCAATGATGCCGATGATGATGATGATTATTTTTTCTTTTTCTTTTTCTGATTTAGATTACTGAATGGTCTTCCTTTTTCTGTTGAACATCATGCATGACATGTCACTGGTCGCGTTGTCTCTCTGTTTCTCTTGTCATAGTAAAGCACATGGATGCATAAGCTTCCACTCAAGAGAAAACTTTCTCTCATGAGAATTAGATGTGTTCATAAGAGACCGTCTCTGTACTTAATCAATTGTAGAAGCCAAACTAACACTATTCAAGTATATATATACATATATATACATATATATATATATAGAAAATCGAATCACTAACTCAACTTTCAAGTAGACATCAATTGATACATTGTCGTATAGCAACGACATGTATTCTTTTTTTTTTTTGATAGTAAGAAATGACATTGCTAACTGTTAAGTGGTATGGCACCATTCATGTACTTGCTTTCATCTACGGTAGAGTTGAGAACCCTCTAGGGCCAAAAGTCGTTGACTAATCATATTGCATACTGATCTACTTCACATTTTGTCTGCCCTGAAACCAATGTTGGCCATGAATGTATACATAAAATGTTCAATTTAATGGCCGGTGAAAATGACGGAACTTATTCTTTATTGCATATTTTATTGATGTTCAAACTAGACCTTAAACTCACACACACAATCGAATGTGTGTGTGTCATTGGTTCTAGCGAAATGAATTTGATTAAGCGATAAGAGTGAGAAAAAAAACTAAAAGACGATTCAAGGACAAAGCATCTTCTCAACATTAAGATGAGAGCGCATCAAAAGCTATGCTATGTAAGTATTAAGCAATTGTGTTTAGTTAGAAAGGAAAGTGATGGTAAACAAAAAATTCTTTGTGCCGCTCGACATTCAAGGATGTTCATCAAATTCATACATAACAACGGATAATTACATTTAGGGCTTTTTCTTCTCATCTGCTTACTAAAGAAAGAAGAACAGAAAGCAATCATCTTCGAATTCTTTTTCGCACATAGATTCAATTAATAAAAATAAAAAAACGAGAAAAAAGAAATCAAGATCAATTTTTTTATACACATGTGAATTAACATAAACAAATACAATACAAAAAGAAACTCCTGCGTCCGAAATATTTTTTTTTACTGTAGACATTCATTAATATTCTTATGTCTTTGCACCCATATATATTTGTTATGAAATAGAGCAACAAAAAAAAATCTATAAATAAACTATGCGCGTTTATCGATCATCAGATCAGTTTTTCAATGCCTGTTACATTATTATTGACGTTTCTTTTCTTTTTTTTTTTTATAAAAATTCATACATTATTCATGTGCTATAAAAATAAAATAGTAATAATGTGACTATCTACAAGGATAAGCAACAATCAATAGGCCCTTGAAGTAAATGAAATTTTGTGCACTCGATAATATTAACATTTTATCATGACTTTCACATAAATCATGCTCATGCAACAGTTGACCGTTCTAAACTCAATGCTAATTTAGTGACTAATGTATTCTACCTTTTACAATCAATGAAAAGTTTTCCGGTTCAATGATATTGTATTCAATGTTTGTTACTCGTATTGTACGATTGACAAGTACACATCGTCATTCACAGGGTATCTTAGAAAAATCGAGTAAGAAAATGAGAATACCCATGTTAATATATGAAAGTGAACTAATTGGAGCGACGTTGCCTGATGTTACAATCAATTTATGCAAAAAATTCTTGTTCATCATTTTTCATCGTTTGACAAATGATGTTCTATTTTTTTATCGAATAAATCTGTCTTCTGTAGTAAACAAAAATGCTTTCATTGAACATTCTACTAATGATAATAAATAAGAAAATTCCATGATCGTTCCATTTTCATCGATTAATCTTCTCGAATTTCCAAATCAACAACATATTGACAATAAATTATTATCATAAAAGTATGCCTGGGGTACTCATTTTGCAAGGACGATAAACAGCGAAAGATTGGAAACAGCATGTTATCAATCTAACATCAATCAAAGAAAAACCCTATCTAAGAGACTTTCGGTCATTCTATACATATACACACATATGGTCTTGAGACTCGATTAAATTGCGATAATTGCATGCTTTTTAAACTAGTCTATACGCAGAGAAACATGATAAACTGAAGATCATCAAACGAACTCGGAGTTCTAATGAAAATATTCTATTTTACATACTTGGTGATTTTGTTTGCATTTGTAAATTTTTGATTGTTTATTTATGTCAATCATTTTCATACGTGTTATTATCTAAAAAAAACAATATTTTCCTGTCGATGATTATTAGATCCATTAAATAGAAAGAATATATATTTCCGGAAAGTCGATCTGATGTCCGGCATTGATTTTAGCAACTGTATCAGTAGTAGTTGCGTGTTTGTTTTTTTCTATGAAAAAAAAGTGACAAGCTTTGATGATTGAACTATGCTTAAAATTTCAAAAAATCTAAAGGTTTAGGCAGACTTTCTAATCAACTAAAGTAAGAACAGTGCATTAAATTGTTGTCATTTTTTGTTTTCGTGTCTATTTAATGTTCAAATAAATATTTCTTGTATTTTGCTTTTTCTTCTTTTTTTTTTTTTCGAAGTACCATAAACCAAAATTCGATGGAGAAAAATAATGAAATTCTTCTAATTGTTTTAAAAAAAAATCAACGAGACACAATAATTATTTAAAATAAACAATTTTTCTTTAGCTAACTTGCTCGTAAGCAACATTTAATAAACGAAAACGAAAACGAAAACAAGAAAAAGCCTAGATTTATGTCTATTCTTCATACATAGGTTTTTGTGGCCCACTACCACTCTCGTTATGTGTCTCGAATTGAATACGCATATTTGATGGTAAATTCATCATAGTTTTCCATCGACGTCCGATTTCACGAACAATTGTTCCATCTTGGGCTTCCGATAGCCAGAGACCGATTTTATGGCCACGTACACGAATTGACACTACACAACCAGTTATAAAACGGCTGAGTGGCCGCTGATCTCTACAATAGATAGAAGAAATGTTGTCAATAATTTCACAGTTTTTTCTTTTTCTGCATACGCATCATTTGAAAAGCAATCACCAATCATGCCAAGTAATGTTTCTTGCCATAAATCATCAAGTTTAACGTCGAAATTTCCTAATGTTAATAGCCAACGACCACCATTAGCATTTGCTGGATCCTCTAGAAAACAGGAGCAAAAAAGATAATTACAGTGAACAAAATAAATCAAAGAAAAAAAAATTGCTTACCCCACATTGGACGAACTAAAACAGAGCAAAACGAAAATGAATATTTATGCAAATCAAGAGGATATAGATTATTAATGATGTCAAAAGTTTATGTTGATTTTTTCCCTTCTTACGATAGAATCTTATCAATAAGTTCCACATCTTAAAATAAATGTTCACTCTTCCGGAATTTCAAAATCATTGTTCTGGAACACAAAATTTTTATGCGTCATAGACTTATAAGTATTGCATCACGCAATAAATTCTTTAATGCAAATCTTAACGTTCATACGATTAATAAATTGAAATCTTTATAATACTATTTCTAACGGCATGTATCTATATAAAATCAAGATTCATCCCTGAAAATCTGTTGGATTATAATTCTAATGGCACGATTATATTTAATTAAATATAAAAAGGCAATGACGTAATTCGCTTACTTCCTGTCCTGAAAAAATAATAATCTGAATTAATTTTGGCAGTTGCAAGACGTGATGGCAATGCTAAATGATTGTATGTTGCCCAGAAGTCTTCCACAAATGCAACATCGATTAATTTTATTAAAGATTTCTCCCAAACAATACGTTTGTCAGGTTTAAGATACCAAAATGTCCATGAAAATTCTAATGGACTCTTTGGATTGCCATTATCAATCGATAATTCTCGTTCATTATTAACTTTTTCTTCTTGATTAGAAGTAGTGCTTGCTGTCGTATCCGTCATTTGTATTTTTTTTAATAAAAAACAATAAAATGAAAAACAAACTAGTGAAAAAAAAACATCTGGTTTATCCAGTGATTCATTCAGGTGTGTCGATTATGTTTGAAATTATTTGTTCAATGAAAAATACGGATTAATATTAAAATTTATAAAAATTTATCTAAGAAATATTTCCCTGGAAGTTTTATAAAAAAAATTATTTATTCGAATATTTCCCTTTTTTCTGAAAAGAGATCGTTGCTAAGCAATGAATATTAAAAATATTCTCAATTCAATATGGCCGTCGTCTTCTTGAATAGAGATTAATTTAATCGTATAATGGCTCATCTTCTTGGAAGTAAAACTTGTATTGATAGTTTACGTGTTGATATTGATGATATACAAACTGTAATTTGTGAAATTATTGGAAAAACAGGTTCATTGAAGTAAAAAAAATAGCTCTTTCTCAGAATGAAATGAAATTCATTTTTCCTAATGTATAGATGTCATTCATGGAAATTTCCCGATAAACTTGCGACTGATATTGACATTAAAGAATTACTTGAACGTTATCAACATGGAAAAAATGAACTTGACAATCAAGTTTCTCATATTGTTCTTTTCGAAATTATTATTGATAGGTATGTGTAGAAATATTGTAGAATTAAGTTATTTATTGAAAAATTTCAGCATTGAAAAATTCATTCTCGCAGGCAAGTAACATAGTTACATTTTTAGAATTGATTATCTATAGAATGATTGGTGCTTGTCTTCTCTTCAGAAACTGCAACTAAAATGAAAATATCTACTTCTTTTTTGTGCAATGTTTACACTTTGAGTTCTTTATCTTTTGAATCAAATCACTGAAGATGTCCCTAGATGTTGATCAGGCGAATACACACATTGTATATCTCTTTTCATTATGACAAGCTCAAAATGAGGCTTTATCTATAAACACCGAGAACTACCTGTTCGATTGCTATGATATAAAATAAAGAATTCTTTTAAGTTTTGTTTTTTTCCTAACAGATTATTACTCGTTGTACATGGATCTTGGCATTTTCTATATGAAATTCAAGCTAAACTACTACCCAATACCATCGATTCAGCATCGACTGTTAACCTACAAACAAGTCTTAGTATCGGTTTAGTAGTTAAAAAATATTGGAATAAATTACTACATTTATTCAGCATTCTTCAACAACATGAGGTTGAACCAGACAATGCCTGAAGTAGACTAGAAATTTTAAGTTCATTATGTTTTAGACCAGTCGTAAACGATCGAATCCTACACCGTCATTACCCGTACGATCCAAATCAACTGTAACTAGCGAAAAACAATGTCAAACCATCGAAACATCATTTGGTCCGTGTTCATCGTGTCTAAAATATCAGGAATATGTTCAAAATTCTAGTGAAAGTATGATCAATCTATGTCATTTGTATAATTTACCGTCGTCTCTTGCTCATCATCGATGTTCAACATCGACAACATGTGAATCATTCAATGATATGAGTCATTGGATTGATTCTCAATCGAAAGATTTTGATCGCTTATCAAAACATCTTGAATATTTACATAGTACATTAAACAAAACAAAACAGGATTTAGATTCGAGTGAATATAATAGCAAACAACTCAATGAAACAAATCATCATTTACAGCAAATAATTCATAATGAAAAAGAATCAAAGAAAAAATTAGAAGAATTGCATGAACAGAAATTAATCGAAATCAAAAAAGACAATGATCAATATCAATGGAATTTAAATGAACAACTAAAATTGTTAACAACACAAAAATCTAATCTTGAACAACGACTAAAAGAAATTACCGAAGAATCTACGTCACGAGGAGAACAAATTGAAAAGTTAGGTTAGTAAAATATTTTATTCTTAGAAAAAAATTCTTTGGTGCTTTTTTAGAATCATCGAAAATTGAATTAAAATTTCTAACGGAAGAACGAGTTAAATCCGATGATCTAATAAAAACATTAGAAGAAGATCGGATTCGTTTGCAAACTCAGCTCGACGTTGTTAAACGTGATCTTGAAGAGCGTAATCGTGATTTACACAAAGAACGTATGCGCATGGAAAATATGATTCGACATGAAGAAGTAACGATAGATTCTGTTTTAGCGGTTAACTTTTCCTTTCTAATGACATAGAATTATCAATCAAAACAAAAGCTACTTACAAATTCCTATGAAGAATTATCAAAAGAACTTGAATCGCTGAAGTTAGTAGTATTCACTAGTGACTTTTACAATTAATTTTATTTTTACAATTAGAAAAAAAGTATCCGAATTAGAATGCGAACGAGATGAGTTACAAAAACGAAATCAGCCATCGTCCGATACCAATCAAGTTCAATCATTTCTCGAAACCAACAATCACGTTTTACAAGAAGTTACTTCGCTTAAATCAACAATCGAACAGCTTCAGCAACAACTTCAACAAATGAATGAACGTGAAAAAGTGTTACTTCAACATCACAGTTCAAATGGATCTTCTCAACATACATCAAGTAGTTAATTGTACAATATCAAAATTGTTTTTTCTTCTATTCTTCGTTTCTTTAGCATCAAATAATTTCCTAATCGATATGCAAACTCAAATGAGAACAAATGAACTCCGTATTGATTTATTAAGAAAACAAAACGATAGTTTAAAATCATCATTAGAACAAATTCGAGTGCCCAATCATCACACTACTCTACCGTCAGTATCCGAAGAATTAAGACCAGAACAAACAGATCATCACAGTTCTTACACGCATGAGCCACTACCACCGGTAAATTATGATTTTAACTTAAATCTAATAGATATTCCGGAACGACTGAAAAAAGCAAAGCGTTTAATAATTTATTTTAGAAACCAAAACAATCTCCGCTGTGGTTGCTAAATAATGAAATTCTCGAACAACAACAACAACAACAAACTTTTACAGAAACAAAGTGAACTAAATTTAATTTCATCGTTTTTTTTTCTATTTCTCTGATTTTAGACCACCGATAGCAAAAATCTACATGCCACGTGTAACTGATAGTAACTATACGTCTCATAGATGGATTAAATCAGATCAAGATGTAAATATTGAAACATTATCGCAATCAAATGTTCATTCAGCGTAGGATGAGCTTCCTATCTCAATAAGCACAAATAAATCTTAATTTTTTAGAGATTCCCGACCGCCAATTCCAAATCATAGCCGAGCACCAAGTATTCCTTCACGATTAGATCATGAAATGACGATGGGTTTGTTTGTTTGTATAAATTTAATTTCCATTGAAATAAAGTTCGTCTTCTAGCTAAAGTTCAATTAATCACATTAAATCGCCCTTTGTCATCCAATAGAACTCGTCCCTCATCTACAACTGAACATACTCGACGAGATAATTCCCTACCGAAATCTTCTCGAACATTCTCATCGGCTAAAACACAACGTTCGCCGACTAAAGCAATTCATCAATGTACAACTTGTAATCGAACTTTTGATGACAAACGAAATTATGATATACACAAATTATATTGTAGGACTTAAATTCAATGATTTATTGTTTGTTTGTTTTTTTTATGAAAAAAAAATGAGATTGCACAAAATTTTTTTTAATGAAATAAAACAGAAAGTGAATGAACAAAAACAGAAAAAATTAATCTACATTATTTAGTGGAATGATTATGAAATAAGTAAACATGAAAAGAAAATCAAACTTCTATGCAAATCATGACATATGTAAATTTCCTTTAGCAATCATTTGTTCTGATAAAAGGGTTTGAAGACACGATGGATTACCAGCGTGACGAAGAAATGGGTGATCAAGCAAATCAATAGCTGTTGCACGTTGAGATGGATCACGTATTAAACATCGACCAAGAAAACCTTGTAAAAGTGATGAAGTCTGCAAAAGCAAACGTACGTTGCATAAATTAGAATAATAGGGAATTAGTATTTTTTTTACTTTATGAGGATTCTTTAATTTTGGTGGAGGCTGATCGCGAATTTTACGCATAGCAGTTAATGGTTGTTCATTGAAATACGGTGGTTCACCGTCAATCATTTCCATAACCTGAAATAATAAAAAATATTCTCTCGAACTAAAACAATCTATTCAAGGACGAAGATCAATCGATAAAAGTAAACATATGAATGTTTAGAAAATTAAAGTGGGAAAAAATGCGGCTCTAGTGCTTCATTGTCTGAAGTATGATACTTCAGTTGAATCAATTTTCATTGACCTTGAAATCTCTCATTTAACTTTTAGGTAAGTGCCATCTACTTACCATAATACCCAATGACCAAATGTCGACTTCCGTTGAATAGGGTGTTCTTGATATGACTTCAGGGCTCATCCAATAAGCTGTCAAAAATTAAAATGAACTTTGAAATTTTAAATCATAAAAACAATTCTTACGTGTGCCAACTAATGATTTTCTTTTAATAACTTGTGCTTTTTTCTCATTCATAACTTGTGCGCAAAAACCAAAATCACTCAATTTAACAAAACCATCCGTTGAAAGTAATATTGAATCGCTTTTTATATCTCGATGGATAACACCGTGCGAATGGAGATAAGCAAGAGCTTTAAGAACTGCTTTACAGACAGTTGCAATTTGTTGTTCATTCATTCTTATTTCACCCGATGGTGTGACAAGTAAATCAGTTAGTGCACCACCATCAAGATATTCCATTACAACCCATAATTCACTATCGACTAAATACGAACCATACATTTCAACAATATTTGGATGTTTATAATCACGCATAATCATTACCTAAAATTTCAAAAAAAAAAAGAATTATGTAGAAACAATACGAATAGAAATAGACAGCGTAAGGTTAGGATTATGATAAAAATTATTGCATGCCATAGCTTTTGAAATGAACATTAGTTCATCTAGCCTTTTTTGCTTACTGGATATTCTCAGCGGTCGACTTGAATTCCTAGTCTGATATTTTTGTGACTGAATAATTTTCAAATAGATATAGAACTTCGGTGGAAAAAAAATATTTACTTCATTAAACAGAAGTTCTTTTCGTTGTTGTTTAGTAATATTCATTTGTTTGATAGCAACTTGTGTACCATAGTGTTTATCAATAGCTATGTAAACATTAGCTGTTGATCCTTCGCCAATCTTAACAAAATGATCGTACATGGCCCGAGGATCGGATTGACTGACAACTTTTTGCAATGCAAAAATGAACTATTCAACAACAAAAAAGAAGTGAAAATTTTGATTAAAAGAAAAAAAATCTTCCGAAAACATACATCTTCAAGTGATAATTTTGTATTTCCATCGATTTTTTCTCGAGGTGTAACAACAATAGGTGATGTTGCTTGTTTGTGTTTTCCATTCGATGGAAGTAATAAATCATTTTGATAGTTTGGAGCTGATGGTTTACGATTATCAACGGTTGGTTCAGGTGTTTTTATATTATAGAGACGATCGAGATGAGTATTACGTGGAATTTGTACGAGTTGATTATGAGAATGATAATGATATTCGTCCGGTATTTTCGGTGGACTCAATTCCCGGTGGTTTGTTAATGACTGTTGACTTGATCCTGAACCACGAACAATTGTTTGAGACTAAAAAAAAAGATATTTCAAGTGTTCGTTTTAAAATATCCAGAAAAACAGACTTTAAGAAATTGAAGATCAGCTGGTGTTAAAAAACAAGGATCACCAATGAATGGTTTCGGTCGTGGTTGTTGACTTGAATATTGTTGTTCGCGTTGTTGTTCGCGTTGTCTTTGACGTTCGTATGCAGCCATTGCTGTTCGTGATATGTCTTCATCTGTTAAGATACTTGCCCACTGTGGTGGTAAATCTTTTAATGTTTGACTATTTAGATCAAAGTATGTTTTACGTAAATGCTGAAAATTCGTTGGTTTAGATATTTCTGGACGTTTTTTACGTTTAAAAACCATATTTTTCAAGATGGTGCGTACGTTGATTGTTGATCAATAGAGGAAGAAGAAGAAGAAGAAGAAGAAGCAAACAATATGTACTGGACAATGGCAAACATCGATACTGATCACCATTGGTCATTTTATTTGGATACGTAAGAAATTTTTATAAGATGTCAGTAGTCGCAGGGGAATTCTTTAAAGGTTTTTTTGTACATATAAATGTATACCAAAAAAAAAGACATGGAAAATAGTAATCCTCATAGGATCTATATTCAATATCTGCTTTATTGAAAATAGTTTCATCAATAATATTTTACACCACTAAAACAAAGGATTATATATTTGATTCGGTAAGTTACGATACATAATTAGCTATCATTTACTTATTATTATTAATTAATAAAGCAATGAATATGTTTGATCCTCATGAAGTTATTCTTTTTATAGGTATAGCCTCAATAATCATTCCTAGTCGACTCTCCCTCAAAAAACCTCCTGGAACTCCAGAGGGAGTCCCCAGTGATTCCGCGGGGCGTTCAGATTTTTCGGAGACTTCGTAAGGGATATTCGATTAGGGTTTGTATATCAAATTTTTATTTGTAGTTGATATTCATATCCGAAATATAGACAGTGTCAATTCTATGTCATCTATGTTCTTTTTCTCGTTAATCGGTTACTAGTAAAAACACTCATCATTATCATCCTTTTACCAAAAGCAGCATTACACTAGTCGACGATCTTGACATCTTTCTTTCCAGATTCTTGCCCAAGACGGTAGCAAGATTCTTGAAAATCAGGTAAAATTCTTGCTGCTAACTCAAGAAATGGTTCTGGCCTGATTTTTAAGAAGAAAAATAATCTTGTCTGACAAGCAAGAAAAACAAGAACCTGGACAGATCGAAGTCAAGATCTTTGACTAGTGTATCTAAATTAATGTCGTATGAAAACGAAACACTTTATCTTATTTGATTTACTGAATCATCTTCCACTGAAGAATGTGATGGTTGATGTTGTCAGTTACCAACCGATACTATAGACCAGTTCTTCTAATTTGCTACGCACTTTTCCCACTTTATCAATACCCCCCATCTTTCTTTATATTTTAAATATATTTTTTCTGCAACATTTTATTATTAGTTTGAAATCGAGACTTCTTGTAATACATCAAATGTTATGGGTAATTATTTTCATGATTAACAAAGATAATTTTATTTAATACTGGTGTTTCTTATCAGACGTATACATCGATCTGGTATATCAGGTGTACGTCTATAATAACCCCATGAGAGAAAAATCCATGTCTAATTACACCTACCGTAGTTTTGATGTATTTCGAAATAGTTTGACCCATTCAGTCCTTTAATAATTTCAATCAACAGAGTACTGATTCGGAATTAATTTTTAGTTCGAGTAAATTCATATTACTAAATTCTGTTCGAGTCACTTTCATCTAATGATGATTATCCAAGTCGAGCAAAACGGGATCGTTTACTACCCGATTATGCGCGGAACATGTTGTTAAGATGGAGCGCCTATGGTAAAAAGCTGTTAGCGCAATCCCTGTGGGATTAAAATATGAAACACGGCGAAACTTCTTTGTTGGAACCGTCTGCCACGGTGTTTGAGTCTTTGCAGCTGTTCTGCCACTGTCTGTAATCATATATGGAGCATTTCGGTCACAGTATGTAGTGATCTACGGAGCTTCTCTGTCACGGTTTATATTATGATGTATTGAGTCGCTAGAGACCATCACAGACCGTTACAGAGAAATTTAATAAACAATTAATTAAGCACTACAGTGCTAGCTTTAGCTAAAGAAGCGTTTTATTGTTAACAAAAAAAAAAACAAAGACACGATCAAGAGAGCAGTTAAAATTCGACTGACTTTCACAGAACAACATGATTAACCCTTTCTTATTCTTCGCGTCTTTTTTTATTCAATAACACTCTCCCATTCTTTAAAACAGAACTATTATATGCTTATTTTTGTTTTCGACGCGACGGTTTATACCATTGTTGAGTTGGTATAGAATCGATGTACGCTCGTGTTAACATATCACGATGTACTAAATCTAATTTCAGTTGGCCTTTGACATCTTCTAATTGATATGTACCTAAAGGGCAAATCTTCTTGATTTTGTATGGACCAAGCTAGTGAGGTTGAAATTTCTTTCTATTTTCATTGTGAATTAAAACCCAATCACTAGTTGTAATTGATCAGCAATATGTTTTAAATGATGCGAAGGTATGCTTGATACCAATTAATGTAAAGTATGAGTTCAATAGAGTAGCTGCCTAATTCGACTTCGAATATAAGTGAAATTTTCCAAAAATCATATTGTGCATGGGCAAATGATAAAGATAAATTTAATAATTCAATTTTAAGCACTCATATAAGTGCGGCAAAAAAAACAAAAGTTTAAATTTTATCTTAGTTATACTTAAATTTTGTAATTCAATTTTAGACATTCATATATGCCCAATCGCACCCCGGTGAAATCCTTCGCAGCACCCACAGTTGTGCGAGATGTAACCATACTCTGTTAGAGCAAGAATAGTCGTACTTATCGCAGCTAACCAGTAAGCTATCTCCAATGTGTAAGCGACGATCATGCGTCAGTTTCCAACAATTCAAATCAGAATGCTACGGGCCTATCTGAGTTTACTAAATGCATTATTCAGGTTTCTTTGAGCATCCCTGAGATTGCTAGTAGCATTCGTGAGAGTCGTAATACTATAGTTGTGATTGCTACACACATTGCTCAGGTCGCCAGAAACAGTCGTTAGCCTGATAGCTGTATGCTCTAGTTTTGTGAGAACATTCAAAAAACGGAGGCGCAGTTGCACCAGCTGCGGTATTGCATCTAGCACCTCAGATATCCACTCTGGACTCTGAATTCAGTTTCCAGCAAATTCTGTCATAGTTTCAATACTTTACGGTAGGGCAAGGTAACGCAACGTTTGCGTCGCCAACCCTCTACTGAAAGGATTTAGTCATGTGGAACGTAGCTATCCAAAACTATCTAACTGAGAGACTTCACATTTTATAGCTTCGAAATGATTTTCATGGAAAAAACGATTGATAACCGAGCATAAATAGAAAACTTGCTTGGAAGTATCCCCAAGAAAGCGGCATTTAATTACTACTTACTAATATTATATGGCGATACTGAAGTTAAGTGCATCCGATCTGCTACAGCTCAAGCTACGCCTCCAAAAACTTTCGATCAAATTAATAACGGAGTGAAAAAAAAGACCCATTCATGAGAGCTATGATTGAAATACTCCATTTTAGTAAAGTTACAACTCAAATTGGTGTATGAACTAGATATTTAACGTGAATCTGCACGAGTAGATCAGAGATTACATCAAAATGTCTTTTTCTAACTCGATTTCGGTCAGATTTGTCCTAATTTTTGCTCAACCTCATGTGGGCTCATTTTGTTTCGGTGCGTTTATCCCGTCTAGAATGGATATATTCATTCTTGAGTGCACGTTCACACATAGATAAACCTAAGATTTACATCTTTTGAATAGAAATCCACTCGCAATCAGGAAAAACTAAACATATTAAGATAATCACGATAAATATGAATTTCAAATGTTTCACACGAGCTGAGCAATTATTTCACGACCTGTCGTCGGAAGAAATTCAAAATATGTCCTATTTTCGAAAGTTGTTTTAACTTTTCTGATCGAGACAACGTGTAACTGTTCTATAAGTCTGCAAGGCAAGTAGTCCTATAATAACAACAGATTTTCAACTAGTGGGGGCGCCACTCACGACTAGTCGCCCCCACTTGTTTTGTCTCATATATGCGGTGAACGTGATCCTTTTAAACACTGCATTATTGATTGAAAGGTTCACCTCATTCTATAATTATTAGATAAAAACGAAGAGAATTTTCAAAAAAATCCGAAAACAACAGTTGTGGGACTAATTCAATTCAGTTACATCTACATATGCGATAAATTCATCACAATTAGAGAAGAATGGGGCATGATTCCCGAGTACTTATCAGTTTGCGTCCGTTCGTAGATGCGCTAATCTAGAATTCTAGGATTTAAGTTTGAATAAATTCTTCGTGCTGCAATAAAAGTTGACATATCACGAATAAACTGAAGATTTTGAAAAAAGCTTTCAAAGTCTCAGTGCAGGTGAGCGGCTAGTCGCTCGTCGGCACCCCTCTGGAGCGCCACTCACGGCTAGCCGCTCCCAAATTGAGAATCAATTCAACCACACGATGCCTATAGCCTATTCGTAATAATATCTCACATAACCATACGATACATCTAACACTATAAACATCATCGAATGGTACCCTCAAAAAATTTCCCTACAAAGCATTTCTATCAAGAAAATGCGACGATCTAAACAGCTCCTAATCCATTATAAACCTCTTTGAGGTACAAAATTTCAACAAACTGGCAACGCCATCATGTTCCCCGACCCCGACTACCTTCGGTCAACCCTTACAAAAAAACTATTCTTTTTCTAAAAAAGTCTCTCTACCTAAAAAACGAAAAAGCGAAATTTCGAAAACCTGACAACGCCATCGTGTTCCCCGACCCCGATTACCTTCGGTCAAACCTTTCCCTACAGTATATTGTTTGAGGTTAGCTAAGTTTATGCATCTGCTTTCCTATTGGACGAACGAACGAACGCAATTAGCTCTTTTTTCGTAATACCCTCCTTTCAGTAGAGGGAATATAGATAGTTGTGGAATAATTTAGGTGGCTTAGAGATGATGTCTATGTTTGAATTATAAAGTATATAAATAGGATAAAATTAAAATTTTTACTTTTTTGCCGCACTTTTATGACAGCCAAACTTTGAATTATAAAATTTATAAATGTTGTAAAATTTTATCATTTGCCTTTTGCTGTAACTATATGAGTGCCCGATTATTTTATTTTCGAAGTGATATTGTGTAGTTGAAGACAAAAACAAATTGTCAGGTTTTTCTCTATTCAGTCAATCATAGAATTGAACTTAGGAGATCACACTTTAACATCATTTACACATAATGTTGAATTTACTACTACGCGCAGCTTTCAGGGTTCAGAAATCAAAGTGTTAAATATTTTAGGAAAATGAGTCAAATGATTGCCTTAGTAGTATAGAAAAGGATTTATCCCAACAAAACATGTTAAACTGTTGCATGACCCCAGGTCGATCAACTTGTGTCATACACGGTTGTTTGGCCATAATTTATCGCCGTTTGGTATGCACCGTATTACGGTCGTTTTGCATCGTGCCATAAACGATCGTATACGGCCGGATACTGAAATATCCGACCACATTATGGCCGTTAGTAACCGTTTACGACACGACGATTTGCGGTCGAACACGTTATAGAATGGTAGTATATGCGGCCGTATGCGACCGTTTACGATTGTATCAGGTTGTCGTAATGTTCGACCTGGGACATGATATTTTATACTTTGAGAAAGTGAACTCAGCACAACTAAGCATGATCGTAAACTACTGTCCCAGTTACTTTGTTCACTATTTGGTATACGCTACACACTGGAAACTGTTTTAAGTTTCGTATACCAATAACACACCCTCACAACAGTGTTGGGCAATTGAAAGGCTTTTTTAAGAGTTTCTTATGGTATTACAAAATCATTACGAATATCTATGAAGCGCCCAAGAAAATATTTTGAGGGTTTGGTACTATATGCGGAACCCATTTTAAATTTCATATATCAAAATTGTTTTTCAGTGAATTGCGACCCTTTTTCAACAAATCTTGAATGATCTTCCATTGTAAGTGTTTGCCGATTTTGATCACTAATCAGTTAAGGAGGGAAATTCTGAAATAATTCACCCTTGTTCAGTATACTATCTTTTATCTAAAAATATTGAACTATTTCATAAAAAGAGTGTGAATGTTGCTCTTCTCTACAAGCACGCCCTCAGACATACTCACTCACATCTTTTACTCTTTTCAAAGTTCTGATTTCAATAATTCTATCATTTGGACTTGAATATTTCGCAATTTTTTTATGTACTCTAAGCCAAGTTTCAATCCAGTGAAACAAGCAAAAGTTCGCAAATATAGCTTTATTGTGAATAAAAATCAATAGATAGTAAACTGATGGTCTATCATATGTTGTATTTTTCTGCTAACTATTAGCTTGCTTAAAAATTTGAAAAGACCATGGCAATCGTTTTTCTTCCACCACCAAATATTTTGAACCAAAAGTAGTTTTGGCTGCTTGCGCGTGGCCTGTGTCATAAATAATCACAGCCCAGTATTTGCCATAAGTTTCATCAAGCCAGTCGCTAACTACTTTTGCGACTTCGAACTTTTCTGAACTTCCATGCATATCAATCGCAGTACTTATTGTGCTCAATATATTTGTTTTCATTATATCAGTGATTCCACTATCTTGTTTTCGAATTTCCCATCTCGCCATAGTAATTGGTTTTAAATAGCTATGTATCTAAAATAAGAAATTTCGTTATTGAAAGAATAACACTATTCGCAGGAAAATAGTCCCGTTTTTTTGGTTCATCTACTGACGATTATTACACGCTCAATGAACGAAAAACATATAGAGTCGAGACCCAAACACATCAATGATACCAAAGAAATTTTTGTTATTTAGAATATTTAGAATGAAGATCGATCAAAACTAATCTGTAGTGAAATATGTCGAATGGATGCCCAGATATGACTGATTTCATCCTTACGTTTTACTCCGGTTACTTAAGTTTGAATATACTCAAACAAAGATCATTCATATTAAGCATGCTAATTTTCAAAGAAGAAATATTACTATTAAATGAACTGGAAATACAAAACATTACATTTATGTTTAAGATCAGCCGTGCCGTGAATTTCAATAAAATGTACATTCACTATTGATTCGTCCTTTTGCATTGTTTCCATAAACATTCTGAATTAAAATTATTGAAGTTTATGAAGATTTCGTTGAAAACGTATATCATGACGACATATAAGTAGCTGCAAAATCTAATTAAGAAGTAAAACACATCCTTCGAGTTTCATATTTTTCTCAAATATTATCTTCGAAGCAAGATTAACAAAAATATTAGCCAACTCACATCAGTTATTTGCGTAAGACATACTTAGAAAACAGCTACAGTGAAATTTATATCCTTTATTTTTAGAAGCAAAAATATTCTGAAGGATTCAAATGCAAAACCTATTGGCTCAGTGAAGTACATTTTTCTAATTTTCATCAGCCTTTCTGTGATGGAACCGGTTTTTGAAAGTAAAATAAATCTATACAGTGTTAAATCTCAAATAAAAATAAATCATTTATCTAAATTGCAGTGTTTTCCTGAAGAGTAAGCTGGACGCAAAAAAATCCTCTTCTGCATTCAAAACAGGAAGAAATCAAGTGAACAGGAAATTTTCGTCGCACTAGTGTTGAGAAATATTTCGATGGTACATACTAGGTAAAAACGTGTTACCTTAGTTCGGATCTCCAAGAATTTAAGGAACTGTAGCTAAATGAGAATTATGTTTCCAATGTACATTCCAGTGGTGGATGACTGTGGCAAAATCCTTAAATTTCGGTAAACGATGAAAACTAAACAGATCAAACCTCGTTTATTGAAACGCGTGTCTTATAGCGTTGCTTGCTTTGGCACTTTTAGTGCTTGAAATTTATAGAATGAAATCTAATATACAAACCTTACGCGTAACACTGTTTGTTCAGTGTTCGTCAATAAGAACGTTACGTTTTTAAAAACATGAATAGTATTTGTTTATGATGCGTGCGTAATTTTGCATACGACTGAAGAGTCTTGAATAAATATGCCGATAAATGTTTTGGTGAGAGAAAAAAAGAATATATTTATCCATTTTTTATTTTTCTTCCTTATCTTCCGAGCAAGCATAGAATCACATTTGAGACAAACGAAAAATGATGCCTTATATTAATAGCTACAAAGTGAGAGTATTGCAGTGGCAACTGCCTAGAAAATTTTCCAAGCCCTCAGTGAGTTGTGTTTCAGGAAATCCGGAGATATGTATTAATTTTCTAGAGACGAACGATAAAAAGCACATGCCAGCCAATCAGTGCTTTCACCAATAAGTAAAAAACGAAAACTTCTCCAAAATACGAGTGTGCAAATGTATTCCGTTCCTTGGGAGCGGAATCTTAGACAACGAAAAACTTCAAACGGGAAAAGAGGATCCTGGCATCCAATAGTAATATAGGGCATAGACAGCGGAACGTTCCTAACTCAGAGGGAGGGGTCAACATTTTTTTAAAACAGCCATAGAAAGCCGTCGTTGGGAGAAAAAACAAACTTTTCATTCAAAACATTTTCTGCCCTGACCCATTTGCATGCCTGCAAAACAATCGAAGATTCTATTACTTTAGCTAAAGCGTTTTTCCAAAAATTGAATCCACGCGTTGTCAATAAATCATCAGGCACTTTATTTGCATGTGGATGATAGCCATCCTGAGAAGCATTTCGACAATAATAGCAGTAAACCTTTCCATGACTCTAATGTAAAACAAATAATGCTGAGTAGCTTTATAGTTGTCATTTTGCTTGTAGAAAATTTTCTTTGGTTTTCTAACTTGGCAATACGAAAGACAATCGTGTTTGTTGAACCATCCTAATTGACATTTACGTTTATCATTTGTTGATTTAAAATGTGATAAATTCCCGGAAGCATACCCAGGTCGATCATTCCGGTTACCGGATACTGTAAGAATCGACTGGAAAGATGGGAAAAAATCACCGTATTCCGGAGGAAAACACGGTAAATCGCTGGAACCTGGAAGCAGTATTCCGATCGGACGAATTTCGGAGTTTCCCCCGATGATTTACTGTCGGTTCCTACCGGAAAAAATCCGGGAACTTTCTGCCAGTTCTGGTGACATAAATTCTTGAACTGGATTCACGTTTTCTTCATCATCAACTAGATCAATTGGATTATTTGAGTTATCTGCATGATTTCTAGCAGCTTCACATGTTTTCTGGTTTTTGCTTTGAAAACAAGATCCAATTTGACGCTGTTTTCTTGATGTTGGCGTCGACATTAATCTTTTTACGAAGCTTAGTGTTTTTTTTTAATCATTTCAGCATCTTTCGGAAGTAAAATACAGAACATACTACAAATAAAAACACGTAGACAACATGAATGTATTCTATGCGTTGATTATTCCCCTTTATCTTCGTAAAGAAATCCTAGTGTTAATAAATGACGATGTTTAAAAAACGTACAAACAGTTACTTATTAAACATATAATCACGGTGAAATCTGTATTGTTTTTCAAAAATCTGAGCTCCTCCTAGCCTAAGGGCTCCGCTGCCTATGATATAGGAGTGTCCAGCTCGACCTATTCTCTTTGATAACAATTGGTGGGGTGAAATATATTGAATAAAATAATCAGAAGTTCATCATAGAATCTCTTCAGGTATTAAATAGCATTTCGGTTGAGGCGATTTTCATTTAATGTGCATTAACAAGAAATAGAAACTTGTAAAATGCGTTGGTTTTCTTGGTTTTTATTCTTGAGATATCCTAATTTCACAAGTTTTGTAAACATAAAGACATGGTCTGCCTCAGATCGCATTGCAAATTAACTTCTGAGTTTCAACTCTTACCTACATCAAAGAAATTTAATGAATAAGATCAGCTCTTTTAGTGCGTTTTAGTATTTCTAGTATTCACATTCTACAGACTTGAATGCAAGTGGAAATGTTTGTACAAAAATGAATGTATGCTATTTTTGAAGTTCGTTTTATTCTTCATTCATTTTTATTGATTGGTAGATGGACGAAAAGAAGATAGCTCTATACCAATATCAATCGATTCATATGATAAATCACACGTTACATCTTTATAATTTCAATTTATCTCTAAAACTCTGATACAGATTATGATTTTCTGTATCTTCATTAGGTGGAGGATATGCAATCAACTATTGTTGTTTTAAATTATTTATTATCAGCATATATTGTTCTGGTGCAGTAATTTGATTTTCTTTCAATTCGATCTTCATTTTTAACATGAAGTCCGATGAATAGTCTATTTGATCTCGCCAAGAAATCAATGAAAATTATTCAACGAATTTAAATTTATAATTTTACTGAAAACTACTTGTGTTGATGAACAACCGTCTATATTATCGCAAAAAAAAAGTCGAAATTTATTCTTGAGTATTAAATATACTTCAGCATCGTGAGTATCGATAGAAAACAACCAAATAGTACAGAGCGTATATAAAAAAAAATAATATCGCTGAATATAAAGTCAAAAAAGAAAAATATCTATCCTATATGTATATATACACGGGTATAAATAAATCAGTTCATATAAAAAAATATACATATCTATTTACACGACATTTTATGAATAACATACACCAAGATGGCATGCTTCGCATAGAAAAGGATTATGTTTTCGATGCATATTTCCTTCTCGTTGCAATAAACGTCGAACTGGTTTTCTTCCATTATGCGTTAATTCCCAATAGATTGATGGGAATGCATAGGGAAAATAATGTTCAAAAATAGTAGACGCTAAGTTTTTCATCACACGACAAATTTCATCTAAATACCCAAAAATAGAAGTGTAAAATTTTCAAAATAAAATATGTCTATATTACCATAGTACCACAATGGATATACGGTTGAATAACAATATTGACATTGTTGTGTATAGAGTTTTAATAGAACAATGCCACCTTGACTGGGCTTCGATATATAAAATGAGCAACGAGCTCGCATTGACGTCCAACAATGTCCGCATGTGTCGCATTTAAATTGAGCTTTTGCATTATCCAATCGTAATATTGAATAATGTGCCTCTAACGCGCGAGGACATATTGAACGATCTTCAAGGAGTATAAGGCGATAGTCTAAATTATATGTCATAGCTGTAGCCATTATTAATCGGCCGAATTCGCCATGCCAAGCCCAAGCAGTATTTTCGCAAAAGAATTTTTTATCGTTATCCGATATCATTGATGCCATATGAGCTAAAACACACAGTACGATGAAGAAAAGAATTTTTGGTTTCTTTGTTTTACATACCATCTTTGGTAATGGTTGTTGGTGTTGTTTGTTGTTCATTTAATAGTGAAAAACAATTTTGATCAATATCAAAGTCACATTCATCGGAAATAGTACTTTCATTATCGCTATAATCGTAATCATCACCAAGACTAACACCGGAATCTTTCGAAGTAAATCGAGGAATTTTTTGTGTGCCATCAACGAGAATAAAGCTATTTGTTGCTGTAGATAGTGGGTAATTTTGAAATTTTTCCATTAGAATTGTATACGAATATATGTATATGTGTCTATGCGAAGAAGAATAGATGGAAATGATTTCAATTCATAGATTGTAAAATTTCTTTTCTTTTCGTCCTTTCTTTCCACATCCAGGGTTCATGAAATAGAGCTATTCTTCTATATGATACGATAATTGAACCTTTGGTTATGAATAAAACAAGATAAACATGGGATCGTCCAATTAGTTGATTTATAAAGGGCGGTCACAGTATTTTGTCAATATTTCTTCCAATTTCCATTGTTTATGACAATATTTTTTCCCTAATAGTACTGCAAAGATGCAGCTGAGAACTTTAGAAAGAACATATAAACTAAACTTTTGATAGAAGATTCAGTTTGTAGTTGATTAAAGAAAACTAAGGTTTTGTTGTACAAATGCTTGAAAATATAATTAAAATATTGTCTTTTCACATTAGAAATCGATCCTAGCAGTAGTCTTATCCATTCAATTAGTGCATAGGCTGTAAAACATTTTCCGATTGTTAGAGATGTCTTTCTTTCAAATATTTTGATCTCAAGGTGACTTTTTCAAAAGTTCGCCGTTTGAAAATGATTAGATATAAATAATTTGCTAGAGATATTTTGATAGTTATAGCGATAATGATGTATATTGAGCTACAAACAGTTGGCTTTAAGCTACGACATAAAAAGGACAAGTTTTGCTACGATAGGGGACAACAAAATGTTTGCACACGGCACTACAGATGATTAAATATGAATGTCTTCGGTGTTTGTTTGATTGAGCAAATTGATTATCATTCATTTAAAGTCAATTAATTCGACATCGAAAATCAATGTAGATTTAGCTGGAATTAATCCATTGCCAACACTTTCGTTGCCTATTTATTAAAAAAAAAAGGTTAAATTTCAATTAAAATATTTATTTATTACCATAAGCATAATCAGGTGGGCATGTAATTGTAGCACGTTCGCCTTTTGACATTTGAGCAACACCTAAATCCCATCCCTATAAATATATATATATATATATTTCTTTTTTAAGTATAATGTTTAATTCAATTGATTTCTATCTTACTTTAATAACCTCTCCCTTGCCAAGATTGAATTCAAATGGTCGATTACGATCACGCGATGAATCAAATTTCTTTCCATTGGTTAATGTTCCTATTTTTTAAGAAATATATTGAAAAATCAAAATTATATGAATTTCTAACCTGTATAATGAACACGAACACGTTGACCTGCTGATGGTTTTTGACCTAAAACACATCGGGAAAAAATTAAGTTTGCTTTTGATGTGATTCGCATCAGCTACTAACCATTTCCACCTGAGATTGTTTCTACTTTAAATCCTGATGACATCTTCGTAACTAGTCTAGAAAGAATTAAACTGTATGGGAATAAATAATATATGTGTTCAGATGTATATATATAAATATAAATATGTCGTTGTTCTTTTTTTTTTCTTTCGTGTCAATAGGAAATATTTACATTAAAAATAAAGAAATAAGAGAAATTCATAAAAGAAAAACCGGTTTTTGTTTTACGAGCTTGCTAGAATATTAATAAAAGCAAACACTAAAGTAAATTATTAAGAAACACTCGTAATTGATTGATTCGGACCACGCATAGTAAAAAGAACTGAATCAAGCCATTTCAACGGGCCATCTAAAAATATTTCAATCCAACATGGTGTATTAGTAACGGATTTTCGTCGATAGTCTACACCCCATCCTTTCACCAAACTCATTCGAATGATACACATTTTTGTTAAATTATAAACCGATTCATAACCTTCGTGAATAGCACTTGCTAATATTTGAGTGAATTCATCATTATCAAAGATCTGTAGTCTAACATCTAATCGAAACAGAAAAAAAAATTCTTTTTTTATTTAATAGTAAAGAGAAAAATTTACTTGGAGGAATTTTACAAACAGTTGCTGGATGCCATGAGAATCTTTTATTTGCAATCGGACTTTGAACAAAAACAGGATTAGCCGATAGACACTCAGCAAATACGTTTCCACGTATATGATATAATTTTACTCCACGACCAATAGAACGACGTACTTCATGAGTTTCTAAAGTACGGTCAATATTGGTTAAGCCACCTAGGCAAAATCGATCCGCATTGGATGGATGCGTAAAACCATCAATAATAACATGAGATTGTGTTGCTGGATATTGTTCACCAACGCGAGCAGAAAATTCATAATAAGATAACCGACACCATTCACGAGGTTCTTGCAATTCGACTTGTTCAGATGCAAAACTGACTTCTTGGGGAGGATTCGATTGAGCAATTAGAATAATATCTAAATCCATTGGTGTTACCGTTTCAACATTTTCATCTTTATTCACACCGCTACATGGTGAATGGAATGAATCTAGACGAGAAAAAGAAACTTGATTAGTTTTGTATGAACAATGGAGGCTTACGAATTTATTGAAAGGCAACTCGTAGTACTATTAGTTCGTGTTTATATCGCGACTTTTTGTTTTTGTTTTAATCTTAGCTGAACATATACAGAAGAGAAGTCATTCAACAAAACGTTAAATGATCCATATATGGTCTTAATCAACGAATCCATTGTGAATAGGATTATCAGCATATATGAAAATCGCTGGGGTCGATTCGAACCCGAGTTCTTTCGTTTCGAGTCGATTTTATCAACTGATTTAGATTTTAAGTTTACCTTGTGAAGCAATACTGTCAGGTGATAATGATGGTGATGATTGTGACTGAAATGGTGTTTCATAGGTTCTGTTTTCTGGAACTTGATTAGCTGCCGCATCACTTATTGATGGTGGACGTATGTCAGGTATACTTTGTACGGCTTCAGGAGGCAAACGTGAAACCTGAACAGAGTAAGTGCCTAGGAGAAAATTTTTGTTTTGAATTTTTTGCAAAATACCAATCATTGACTTACTTGGTACACGTTCATAATGATACGGATTAACACAAATATTGTCAAGTCCATAATGAAAAGCATTTGGACAATAGTCAACAGGTTTAAGTTCGCCTTGATTTAATAAATCCGACCAACGCCAAAGACGGCAAGAATCAATTACCGGATTTAATCTTGACGATTGTTCCTGCGTATCATCAGATGACCTACAAGAAACAAAAGTCGACATTTTGAGTGCGAAATCATATCGTAGGTGCAATCTAATGTCTACGCTTGAGAATTGTTATGTGATCTAGTGGATAGGTCGGTGAGGGTGTGTCAGTATTAAGAAGTCAAATTTATTTTTAAACAGAGCTCCGCTTACAAGACTAAACATTGATGATTTTAAAATGACTAAGATTGTCTTCTTCTGAAACAGAGCTCGTACTTTATGACTATGTATAAAAAAAAAGCTATTTATCAAAGGCATATGCTGCTCATGTCTTCTGGGAAATATGGAGTATGATTGATAATCTGTATGAATTCTTGTTGCTTACTATGCCGACGTTAAGTCATAATAAATCGCTCCCTGTAGAATGCTAGAACATTAGTTGTTAACTCACTTTCGTATAATAACACATCGTGTTGTTGAATCTTTATGTAGAACAGCTCGTTCTAATGCTTCAACTGAACTATTGCGTCTCGGTTTGGGGATTTTTTTTAATAAATTTTTGATTTTTCTTATCGATTGTTCATTCAAATCGATTGGATTCACATTTGATGACGATGGAGATGCCAGATTATTTTGATTATTTTGTTGTTGTTGTTGATAATGAACACATAGTTCCAGTAAACGTTGAACTACCGGCGAAACGGAACGTCGATTTCGTACAGAGTTTATAAAAGATGCCACTCGGTTCGATGCTGATGAAGTGTTTGACATTATTTTTTTAAATTTACTTGTAGTCTACAAATAAACACACATAGGAATTGATGTCGTTTATATTTTATACTTATTTACTACAAATAAAAGAATTCGGCGAAAATCTTAGGATTTAAGATAACAAATATTACGCATTTAAATTACAGTAAAATTAATAATGATATAGTAAGCCATGTCTTCTTTTCTTTCTATCTTAATTAGTTGTAATTGAGAAGTTTTCGGTTTTTCTTAGTACATTTTTCTCTTCTTCTTCTAAAGAATAGGATTAACATAAACTGATAAGAGAAAATCGTAACGGTTATAGTGAGAGGAAAAAGTACTATTTTGTTTTTTTTGCTAATTTAGTTTCTTTCGACGTTTTCATCCTAAGGTACATGAGGAAAAATATAAGTAACATGAGACGTTTTATCAAGGAGGAATAGATTTTGGTCTGTACTAAAAGCACATAATAGACTGGCTGCTTTTTTCCCTCATTGCTTATAACAAGATTATGCTTTGAAGTTGCGTGTCTCAGTCGCAGATAAAGAAAAACCTTGAAATACTTGTCATATTTTACTATTTTTTTTTGCTCGTATTTTTGTGTCAATAAGAGCGTAGATAGACTTGTGCTCAGACATGCATTTGGCATGTTACATTGATAATAATGAAAAACAGAATAACAATATTTTCTTAAAATGAGAGGACAAAGAGACGTTCGTCGACTGGTCATACAGCAGCAGCTTGTAAGATCATTAAAAATTTACATTTCAAGAAAAACAATCTATTTTCAAGCAGAAGACGCAAGTAATTAAATGATGCCATGCTCATTTTACCAGTGCAAAGCATCTATTTCCAGTATATAGATATGACATTGTATAAGGACCAAGGAAAAAGAAATATGCAATGATACGACAGTCATCCTTCATCATCTGTCTACCTGTTCTTTTCTCGTTTCCAGATAATCTTCTATTCAAATGATTATTTACAAGTTTTGAGAATCATGAACATAATATGCATTTGTTGTTAATCTTCATGTTTATGCGTGGAACTAATAGCCGGCTTATTTCTAAAACTAATATTTATCTATGATTGTCATGACTTATTCATTTAAACATTATAATAACAGAAACTATCGACGATGAAATGATCTGACGAACTTTATTTAAACAAAAGAAAGGCTTAGAAAAGTCGAGGGTTTCTACGAATGGAGTTTGCATGAACAAAGAAAAATTAAATTAACCTATAAAGCTTGGCAACCCGAGCTCTTTTTCCGCCCTGGCGAAGTTCAATCTTCGAATAGAAGCACTTCAATCTGATGTAGGCTTCAGGGTATAGTGAATAGAGCATGATAGGCTCTGACAGAGAGAATATGCTTATTTTATCATCTGAAAAAGGCGAGTAGCACTTAAGAGAATTTTGTAGAAATACTAATCTATTTTTAGTGACAACATTATTATTGCAAAAATAAAATGCATGTTTTTCAAGAATCTCTCTCTATTTGTCACTCTCGGCTTTCAAAATAAAAGAGCTGCACAATCTGACATTTTCTTATTGAAATTATAATTAATTCTAGTGCAAAAAAAACAGCTCATAGAACAATTTCCTGTTGGCAAATTCACTTGCTTTTGGAGAAATATCTCATAAAAACATGATGATGTTCAGCTGCGAAATTGTGTCATCGTCCTCAGGTAGCTCGAACCAGCAGAAATATTCTCGGGCGAAAAAGTGATTTATGAAAAAGAAAACTTATTGAACCTATCGGCAAACTCATGATCGATTATATTAGCAAATATTACTATTTAAATAAGCCTAATCTATTTGATTACACGAGAAAATTAAACTTACAGATAATAAGAAGATGTTTCAAAGCTAGTGTTTCCTTTGTAAAGGAAGTATATGTATAGATTATATCAATAATAGAATATCTAGAAAAAAACAAATATCGGATTTGTATTTTATTGATGTTTTTGTTTTTCACTAAGCGAATTTTGATGTTACACTATTCGTCCTTTCATAAATAAAAAATAACAGATTCTTTTTTTGCGTGTGCATATCAACAAACAACAAGGAAAAAATGATAATAATAGTAGTGATAGATGGTAAAATGGTTGTTTGTTGTAAAATTGGCTTAATAACTGATAACTTGATTTTTCTTCTTTTTTTCAGCGCCCAATTCGAAGTGTTTGGTGCGTTTAATAGCTAATTGTTTCTTAAATTTACATTCCGTACATTCCATACGTAATACAATTTTCTTGGTTGTCTTGGCTTTTTTGTGAAAGACAGGCTTCTTTTGTCCACCATAGCCTTTTTGTTTCATATCGTAACGTCGTTTACCTTGAGCATGAACACTATCTTTGCCTTTTTTGTATTGTGATACTTTGTGAACAGTGTGTTTCTTGCAACCTTTACCCTTGCAAAATGTACGACGTAATTTTGGCACGTTGACCATGATTAATTTTTTATCTAGAATTATTATTTCAATAGAATATATGTTTACAGATAAATATATATTTCTATATGTGTATATATATATATATATACAAATTTTGTGATAAATAAAAATAAACAAATATACAATACTAAAAGCGACTAAATAAAATAAAAGTGTGTGATTCAAATAAATAATTTTCATTCAATTATTTGCTAGACATAGTATCAAGTGCTGGCAGTTGTTGAAGAACATTATCTAACCATTGCATTGGACCATTCAAATGAATTTCTACCCAACATGGTGTACTCATCACTGTGCGTCGACTAAAAATTTAAAAATAAAAGCTAACTATAAATAAGAATGTCAATATTCGACGAATCATTGAATGTCTGATAAAAACAAAAAAGAAGATGTGAAATTATATTTACCGGTATTCTTCACCCCATCCTTTCACAAAACTCATACGAATAGCACATATTCGTGTGAGATTATACACAGCTTCGTAGCCATATTGAATTGTATTAGATAAAATCCGTGCAAATTCTGTAGTACTAAAGATTTTCAAATTACAACCTACAAATAATAAAAAATTTCCTCTAGTTTTCATAATAAAAGTCTAAATTAGCTAATGCATATCTCAGGTTTATTGCCCTGAAGTAAAAAATGTGCATAACAACAAGAAATTAGTTTGTTTAGAAAATGTTCTTAGTTTTTTCTTCTCTCATTATGATTTCCACACAGCAGCTCACATTTGTCTGGGAGTGTTCCTCATCCATCTTTAATTTGTTTTTTGCTTGAACAAGCATCTCAAAATGTAGACTGCCTGGGTGCTTTTTTTAAATTAAATTTTATTCTCATTGTAATTAGAAGAATATGACTACGACGAGCACATCTCTTTTTCTAAACTTTCGAACAACGAGGATTCCTTTCTAAAAATAAAAGAAGTACTTCATCACGTTCTTTGATATTAAAATTTGGACAGCCGAAACATTATTTCAAGAGTGAATTTTTTCTTTAATTAATACTTCAAATAGAAGACTCGGACAGATATGTTCACTGATTCTATCATCGATACTTCCGAATAGTAATGAATAAACAAAATATTTATATGGTGGGGTTTTTCCTTTATACAATGTCCTTGAAAATATGCTTTCTATGGTACACAAAACAGCTTTTATCGCCCACTTAATAAGCCATTTCAAGTGCGAGGTCTTCATTGCTTGTCGCATCACATTCATCAAGACAATAAACAAATTAAAAATCTTGGTGGGTCATTCTTTAGACAGATGAATGTCTTGTTTCTTGATTCAAATCTGATGATGTAATCTTAGTTAGGGAATTTTTGTTTTATGAGAAAAAAACTTACGTGGTGGTATTTTACAAACAGTAGCTGGGTGCCATTGGAATCTTTGATTACAACATGAACTTTGCACAAATATCGGTGAATCCGAATGACACTCAGCAAAAACTTCACCGCCAATATAATAGAGTCTGACACCATTTCCAAGCAATTTTCTACATGTTTCACTGTCATATGTTCGATTAACATTGGTTAATGATCCAAGACAAAATCTATCGGATGCATTTGGATCACAAAATCCATCAACAACAAGTGAATTTAATGACGCATGAAATATTTCACCAACGCGTTGATTTAATTCATAATATAGTATTGAACACCAAAATGGTGTTTCAACGTAGGATACTGCTGTTTTTGGTGTCATAGCTTCAGCATTATCTTGTATATTTGCTGGACTATTTATAGATGTACGTTGTTGATCAGATTCAGATACGCAATCCATAGGAATTCTTGAATCTAATTGTTCACGACGATATTCACTAGTCGTTGAATTAAATGCAGATCGATCGGAAACTGATACATAAACCGGTGGAATAACTAAGATACAAAACAGAATAAAATAAATAATAGAAGTTAACAAATAAATCAGAGATGTGTGGTTTTAATTTACTGGCCACTAAACTACGAGCGTGCACATTTCGGGCGATCTTTGCTCTATAACTTTAGAAGGAGTTTAAACTGAAGCGAAGCTACGTTTGTAAGGAAATTGACATTTTCAAGCAACATCTGTGTTTGAATAATTGTTCTATGAGTCAAAACAACTAATTTAGCTAGATCCAATGTCGTAGGTTATTTCGAAAGTCAGATGTCGCTATGCGTGAAGCTTTGCTTCAAGAATTTCAAAAGTAAATATTTGTAATCATGACGAGATAAATTACAATAAATAGATACTAAGATGTAATAATTACTAAATAACTGAACTTAATTCGCGTAACATATCCCTATAGACAAGGACGAAACAAATCGTTTTGCGCTCAAACTGTTGGACTACTAAAAATTCAATGATCCAGTTTTCTTATTTCGAAAAGTCAAAATAAGAGATTTCTTCATGGCTAATCGACTAATGAACATCATACGTAAAGCAATTGGCACCGTCTGCTGCATAATGTACTAAAATCAATATTTCAGCATGACAGCAGATATGAACGTCAATCTAATCTATGAGTCGTGCATCAATGACTCACTATTTAGTAGTTAAACCAATACTGTACGTCTCTAAAAACACATATATTCATTACATGGTGCAACCACTCGTTCATAATGATAAGGATTAACACATATTTGATCTTTTTCATGTTGAAATACATATGGACACGTATCGGCTGGTCGCAATTCAAGATGTGTATTTAAATCAGGCCAACGCCATATACGACAAAAAGCTACAATTGGTGTGGCATCACTAAATGCTCTCCGTACTATTGTTGATGGATTTGGCTCAACTAGTTTGTTTTGTGCATCTCTATAAACAGAAAAGAAATTTAATAAAAAAAAGTCATTCTGAAATTTTCTTGCTACCTTGGAATCGTAACACAACGGGTGTGTGACGTTTTTGTGGCTAATGCTGTTTGTAAATCATCTATCATAGATGTTTTAGTTAAATGTTTAATTAAACCTTTAATTGCTTTTTCTGACCATTTGTCTTCATTGGAATTTAATTGAATATTAATTCTGTGTTGTAATAAATTTTTTATTGCTTGTGAATATATAGAAAATGAAAACGGTAAATAAAATAAATTGCTCATTATTGAAATACATAAGGTGGTTTAACTAAATGAATCCAAATCCACGAGGCATTTTGAAATGATTCGTTCTTTTGACCTCTAGATGTTTGTTCTTCTCATCATACTTAACATGAAAATATTTTAATAAATAAATTTAATTTATTTCAATAGTTATTTGATTTTAAATGTTTTATTTGAAGTTCTAATTCGATTGTAATACAGAGGAGGTCCACACAGATAATGATTTTTATTCGTTTGAGCAATCGACCAATCAAAAAAAAAGATATTTTAAAGAGTCAACAATATCTATGAAAAATATTGTTCTATATCGATGAATTAAATCAGTTTAATAACGTAAAAGAAACACGACTAATTTTCAGAGTCTCACTCTATTGATTCATTCGATTTGCGAAAAAAAGGATTGGCAATAAAACGAATGAGAGACTAATTATTTTTCATAGTAAAACTAAAAATCTATCAAAAAATGCCCGGGCCATTATAGCCAATTCTTATTGCTCGTCGAGTTTCATTATACTCACTATTAATCTACTTAATCAATGATTTTCTTGAGAAAAAAAAACAGGCTGAAAATCTGACTTCATGAGATGATTTGTCTCGTATCAAGCTACAATTTAAAATTAGTTGTCTCTCTGACAAAGTGATGGAGGTATTTCAGAAATTAGCGACACTAAGAGCATAAATAAGTATGTTCGCCATTTGATGTTGATTTGATGATTTTTCTCGATTTGTCGGTAGACTTTATAGCTCAAGTCACTGTTTCAGATCAGTATAAAAGTAAAAAGTAAAATAATGGCGTCAAATGAAGATGAAAATGATCATCAAATACAACAGATGAATGATGCGACTAAAGCAGTGGGTACTGATCCATCATTTCTTGATACACAACAGAAAAAAAAAAGAAAAAACAGTTCATGAAATACAGCATTCATTTGAGATGCGCAGCATTCATAAAGGTCCAGTAAGTTTGTATTTCTCTTCAAATTGCTTCAAATTCTTTTCATTATTTTTCAGAGTACCGAGATGAACTAATCCGACATCGGATTCCATCGGATCTCTTAGGATCCAACATTCCGACAAAAACCCGGCGGATTCCTGGTTGAGGAATCACTGTCGGATCCGACGGACAAAATCAATTTTCTTAATCAGGAGTGAATAAGCATCTGATACCATTAAAATACAAGGGTTGTATGCTAGCGTCGGTTTCCGTTGAATTCCGACACAGGTTTTTCTCGGATTCCAGCGGCAGGGATCCGACTGTAAATCCGTTTCCAGGAATCCAACGGAATTTCATCGGTTTTATTAACATTTTAATGATATCAGATAGGATTCCCTCTGGGATCTTATCGGATCCTACTATCGGAATGATTCTTCTGGGGTAATAGTACACTAACAAACTTACCATTGTCATTATCATTTAATAGTGATTCACTTGATCGTGTAGAAGATTCTCCATTTTGGTTAAAGGAAAAATATATTGAAGATCATCATCTTAAAGAAGAAATTTTAGAAGATGATTTTAATATATCGATGGAACGAAGTGATAATTTAGGTCAACAAAGTGAAAAAAACAATGAATGATAATCAATCACTACAAACAGATTTAAGTAAGTTTCCCAAATTGTCTTACGATTAATTTTTCTACACTAATAAAAAATTGCTCATTTGAATAAGAAATCTTCCAATTAGTATTGCATATATTAGCTGAAAGTGTATATTCCAAAATATCTTATTACTAAATGGTCCTGATGTATTAAAGAAATGATTTTTTTCTACTAATTGAATATATATATGAATTTATTAACATAGACATAGTTTTCACTTGGCTTTGGTAAGAGGGAAAAAATTAAGGGAGAAAGTCTTCCAAGGCTAGAGAGAAACTTTTTTTGCATTGTTCTTTTTATAGTCAAATATATTTTCAGTTGAAACCTATCTTCACGGTCTCATTGCCAATCTGATCAATATTTTCTTCGGTATTTTTTGTGTTGATAAATTTGTCGGAAAAAATTCAGATCATTGAAAAAAAGTTTATTTTTCTACACAAAAATGGTTGATATCAATAATTTCTTTCAAAGAATAGTGTAGTGTTTTGCGTAATTTTCATCCCCTCCACCATCATTACTTTTATGTATGTAAAATGCGTTCCAAAATGTTTGCAACATAGGTTGTTGTCCAAATATCTCTGCACATACAAATGATAAAATCTTATTCATTTTCAAAAGATACTCCGTAAAAAGCTATGCAAAATATATAAGAAGGAATTTGTATTGATTGATTCTGATGATTTCTGCTATACTTAAAATTTAAAAAAAAATTTACATGATAGCGCTATTTCCCGCCGTATTTAATATAATAAAAACGCGGAAACATCGGATTTGCATCCGATTGTTATGTGTACTGCAAAAACTGAGTCGATTTATATATGTTGTGAATGATACTGAAAAATGTTTTTTTTTGAAAAAATCCCTGTACCCCCCCCCTCAGGGATGGTCTGGTCAATAATGACAATTTTTTCGATAACTCAGCCATTTCTTGACGGATCCCTCTCATCTTCGAACTCGACCGAGATATTGATGAGATAACGCTATGTACAAAATTGCATGACAATCGCATCAGCCTTTCAGGAGTTATCGTGTAAACGGCCGGACGGACACACTGAGCGATTCTATAGTGTACTCACTTTTTCTTTTGAGTACACAAAAACGTATCGAACACTTTTGATTTGCGATAGACATTAGTTTATACAATTTTCGTAGAGCGTTCGACAACCAACTTTTGAAAACAATCAAGGTGATATCGTTTTCTGAAGTTGAAATACATGCAAAATAAAAGTCATCCAAACATTTTATCTTATTAAATTGTGTGAAATCGTTTTTTTCTAGTACTACAAAAAATGATTGATGTATTGAACAAATTTGAAGAAAAAATTCAAGATAAGATTGGTCGTTTGGAATCGAAATTCGATCAAAAGTTCGACCGATTATCTCAAAAGGTTGACAATCTTTATGAGCGTGGTGCTGCATCTTCCATATTGTTCCACTTCAACACCCATCATTATCTCGATGCACCATTTTCACCAACGAGTCGATTATTTGATTCTCATTTTTCAGAGAAGTCAAAAGTGTCATTTGGATTTTTTGCTCAAGAAATTCATAAGCGGTATTCTCATTTGTGGACAAATATTTATGAACAAATGGATGTATCTTTACGACCGAAACAAATCGAAGTCGATGTACTTGGATTTGCCTATGAAAAAACTAGTAAAAAAAACCTATTTTCACTTCACCGAAGATGGAACCATTACAAGCAAATTCGTCTTATTCGTTTTTAAAACCATTTAAAGCTAACACAATAATGATTGGCGAAGTAACTACATCAATTATTGATTTTGATCATCAATATTTGGTTCAACTTGAACAGGTATGGGTTCTTCCTCTTCTCTCCCTAATATTATTGGTTTTTCTTGTGATTATTGTAGGCCAATTCAAAATTATAAAATATGAATAAACCAACTTATACACTGTGCCGAAAATTAATGCAACTAATACTTAACTTTATTCTACTTTATTTTAATGGTGCAAAATTAGAAAATCTACTTGTTGCATTAGTCGGCAGATTTCATCATCGACATTCTGCTCAACAAATATACAAGTTGTTATATCAATCAACGTTTTCAAACAAAATACCACTCTTGAACCAATTATATCAACTTGAACATGAACAAAAAATCAAACAATTATATTTTATTTCATGAACTATGAAGTTCGTTTTAATTTTTTTTATTGATGTACTCATTTTCCTCTCGCTCTGTATCTCATTTGATTTCTCAGGTTTTTCACTTTTATCTTACTATAATTTTTTTCTTCATTAGATTCATTTGTAGGAACTATGAAATCGTTTTGATTATGTTCATGTCAAAACGATTCATATGTATCTGTTAATAAATCATCATTATATACGTATATATATATATATATATCACTATCACTAATGAAATCATATTTAATTGAATCTAGTGGAAAAATAAAAAATAAATTACATTTATAATTACTGAACAAATTTTTACAGGTAATATTGAAATATCTGATAAAGGTGTATTACCAATATTTACATATCACTATTCATATTTCTTTCTTGTTTTAAATAAGATTCAATACTAAAACTTACATTGGATGCGAATGTCATCGTTAGACATTACTTACTTATTTTAAAACAATGTCAACGAATAAGCAAAACAAAAAAAGCGCTGCACATTTTCAAACTCACTACTTATACAGATAAAAACATAATGTATGATGAATGATACTTCTGTATATACAGTTATTCATTCTACTTTTACTTAAGATAAGAATAAATGAAATAATTTATCTATTTGTTTTTAATTGAATTTATTTATTATTTTATTCAATTGATTGGTAAAAAATTAAAACAAACAAACAAACAACGTAAATAAGTTCCATAAAAATTCTTCTATCTAATAATAATAATAATAATAATAATAATAATAATAATAATAATAATAAAAGAAGTAACTGGTGAGAGTTATATCTATAATAACATTAATTCTATATAAATATTGGAAGAAAATTTTTACCGAAATAAAAAGAGATCTATCTTGGCTTACTGGAGACATAAATATGCATATGAAAGACGAGAAAAATTAATTTGCTGTTAATAATAATTGCTTCATACGTATTTGAAATAAAACATATTGACGATGATAATGTCTTGCTAATTGTAATGCTTGTTGAGCATCATTTTTTCTTGCAAGTCGTGCAAAATAACATCCGATCTGATCATCATTATCAACATTTGATGTTGATATATGCATAATCGATGAACGATTTTGTTCGAGTATAGCCATACAAAGAAATATTGTAAACATATCTGAAAAATCATTATCATTATCAATCAAAGAGAAATTTGTTAACCATCTCTCTAATGGCATAGACGATTCTATGGTCATTTTTTCTTGTTTAGAATAACTCGTAGTTAAATCAAATGCCGATGAACTATGTTCTTCACGATAATCTGAATCATGAGCATCAATACTTGAATGTTCCGATTGAATAATATCTTCAGGTGTTAGCGAGTTTGAACCTGATGATAATATTGTATTTGTTACCGACGATATTGTTGATAAATGTCGTCTGGTAAATATCGGTAGTGAAGAAAACTCATCGACATTTGTTGATTCAAATCGATCAATCGGTAATGATGCCCATAATGTTTCAAATACACGAGGTATATCTTTAAATGGAAATTCACGTTTACAATCTAATAACAACCAACGATAAGCAAACATTAAATTACCTGAAATAGAACAAATAAGATTTTTGCTAAAAAAACCAACTACAAACCAATATCACATTGTTCGATTTTATGCCATAGTTCTATATCAATAGCTCGAATAGTTTTTCGTAATAAATCTAGCCGACGATTCATTGCAATACCATCCGGATGAAACAGGAGACTCATATAACGCATTAATGCACAAAAACAAGCATAAGCTAATGGTTCATCATTGATAACATATAGAATAGGCGCAACCATATCCGTCATACCTATATAAACAAAAAATTATTTTTACCAAATATTTACTGAAATAAAAGAATAAATCAACCTTGTACATAACCCGGTTCCGGATGATAAATACAATAGTTCATAAGAATATTTAATAGTTTTTGTCTTGATAAATTTTTTTTGTTATCAAAAAATTTCACTGTACTATCAGTACGTGTTACATCTTTTTGTATTAAATTTTCTAGTATTATTATTTCGGATTCGTTTTTATTTTGCCAAGTTTGTTTCATTCTAAAATAAAATTTATTTTGTAATTCTTAGAAACTTATATTATCGTACATACGCGTCATACTGTTCGCGAGCGTCAATTTGATACTGATTTTTATCTTCATTTGTCATTGTTTCGTTAAAGATTCGAAATAAATAGCACCAAACTGTACTACGAATAGATTCTTCACAACCACTATCATATATACGCTGCCGGAAAGTGTGTATATTTAATAAACGACCATTCGAATGATCTAACATTTGAAGAAATTCTTTTTTTGTTAAACATTTATTCGCCTTTGTATTGGTTGAACTATGAAGCCAACTTGTTGCCTTCTTAAATAATGTTTCCGGTCGAAAAGTTATAGATTTTATTGTAGCTATAATACAATCATTTTCAGTTTCGATTAATTCATAATTATCATTTGCATTGGTTTCGTTTTTGCATCGATGATGTTTATCGTGTCGATCGACAGTAAGTTCGACAATGCTTTCATTGACATGATTCATAATACAACCATCAAGCTCAAAATCGTCGGTAATGACGAAATTATGTTTAGTTTTTATTAGAAAATTTGAATGTAAATTAAATATTCGATTTATCAAACCAACAAGAAATGAATATGATAGCAGTGAAGAATCAATCGATAATCTTTTTTGGCATTGACAAGAATTTAACTGATTGAACTAAAAGAATTATTTGAACATTAGATTAATGAATTTTTTTGAGAAATTTCTACCGTTATAATAAAGATAACAATATTTGGCAAATGAATATTTGGTTGAGAACTTCGATGAATAAGATTTGATGTAATAGTTAGCAAAGTCTGCAATACAAAAACGTTTTCGTGTTGATATGGCAATTTAACCAATGTTTTGCTTAGCAATCTTTGAAAAAATTATTCATACTCAAAAAATAGCGGAACATTCGATATTCTGTCCTAATAAATGCAAAAATACTTTACCTCATCATTACTATCGCATATGTAATTATCACTCGTGGTCATCAATGAATAGGATGAATGCACTTTCATATTGTTATTCGATAACATTGTTTAGTGGAAATAACATGTATTTTGCAAGAAGCATATATCTTGACTTCAAAGGTAAATAGGTGACACGTCTCCTGTTGGTGCTCCGACATAAATTTATTAGACATGAACAGAGCGTATGAGTTTGTCTGTAGGTTTATTCTAAATATATTTCTTTTTCTATCTTTTTTTGTAGAAATTTAAGCCATGAATTTTTTTTTTAACCGTCCATCCTTCATCTTTTTCCTTATATGTATCCCAGTACGCATATGAGTTGCACTATAGCAGAAGTAAAAAAAAAAACAGTGCATAAAATGAAGAATAAAAACAAATTATTAACAACATGCAAAACAATTGTTTGATATGCTTTTCATTATCTTATCATTTGTTTATCGTTTGTCAAGGTAATAAAAGCAGAATAACAATCGGCCATGTACTTGTTCTATTTCGTTGAAATAACGTATAACATAGATTTTAAAAAAAATGTCTATTCAAAATAGCCCAGTAATTGAGTGACAGCGAATAGGAGTCATTTATTGTTCAATTTTCAATGTTCCTCGCTATTCTTAATCGTTACTGTTGATTTATAGATTGAATTCTATCTCTATTTGTTTAAAAGATCACATCACTCATGAATTCTCATTTCCTGATCAGTTCTTCCAGATTTCTAAAGGTTCCGGTAGTTCCTGCTAATTCATGAGAATTTTTTGTCGTAGCCTAATTCTTGTTTTTAAATGAAAACTTTCAATTCATGTCGATCTTAATCATTTTCTTATTTATTTTTAAATATCAATCGGGCAAAGACTTTTGTATGTTTGTTATTACTGTTCTAGATCTATTTTATTATATCAAACAGTGCAAATATACTAAATTTATCACATTCAGTGACCGGTATTAGTTATATTAATTATTGAAATGTCTTTGATAAGGAACAAGCAAATCCTAGTTTTTGCACACAAAAACAAAACACACAAATTTTTCATATTTTTCATTTGTTATGTTTTTTTAGTTTGTTCTATTTGTCGAATATGTTCGATTAGTTCTCGATGGCGTATTTTAAATTGATAGATAAGATTTTCATAATGAACTTGTCGTTCTTTGAGTTGTTTTGATGTTGTTTGAAGTAAATCATATAAACGATAAACATATAAACGAAGAGTTTTTTCACGTTGTATAAGTTCATTATCAGAATTCTTTGTGAAAATATTATTGTCATTATTTGCTTTAAAATATTTATTTGTTAATTCATATAAATCAATTTTGGTTTTATATGCTTTTTTCTCGCGTAATAGACGATCATTTGTCCAACGTAATTCAATATTTTCATGTTTTAATGTTAACACATCAACCAGTAATATTGAAATTTCCAAATCAGCTACATCAACAATACCAGAAACATTCGGTGGAGGTCTAAACTGTTCTTGAGAATAGGAAAATAATTGTGCTCGTTGTGGTAATTGAGATAAATGTCGTTGGCATTGTTCATGTAGCACAAATATCGTCCGATAGAGTTCACTAGGAAAAGAAAATATGATGTCCCTTTTTTCGTCTTTATACGATGCGCTTTAAAAATCATTTTCATACGAACACAATAAGAAACTAGAATAGTTCTGAGCTGTGTTCAAATGCGTGAAAAAACAAAAAAATATGACTGCATATATGAATTATGGCTGCTATTAGAATTTATCAAAATTTTTTCCTATAAATCGAAATCGAAAAATAAAATTTGTTATCTTTCGACTTGAGTCATTAAAAAAAATTTTTTTCGACGTTTTCGTTAATTTCATCGACGAATTCGTTGCATTTTGGCATCGTATTCTGAGATTGGTGCTGCAGAGCCTCTGTGGCGAAGCGGATTAACGCGTTGGACTTCTAATCCAAAGATCGTGGGTTCGATCCCCACCAGAGGTGGTCTGAAATGATTTTTTTTATTCTGTTTCTACAAACGAAACTTACGTATTTTCAGCGTCTTGATGTATTCCTATAGGTGTAACATCGCTAATTTTTTGATAGATATGATTTTCATGATTGTCATCATCACGTTTTCGTTTATCGAATGTTATTTGAAAACGATCGATTAATTGTTGAAACGTTTGTATAAGTTCATATTGTATTTGAATGCAATTTTCATATTCAATTAAATATTGTTCATATTGACTAAATAAAACGTATTGTTTTTCATATGAATATTTACAATCAGCAAGCAAACGTTGTAATAGATCATTTTCACATTTTAGTTGTTCATTATGTGAGCAAATAGATAAATATTCTAATTCAATATGATTACGTATAAATGTTTGATAACATGAACATTTCGAACAATTCGAACATAATTGCTGATATATATAAACAAAATGTTCTTGTATTATTGATGAATAATTCATATTGGACACGGATACTTCTGCTATACGTCGACGAAATGTCGGAGTTGTGACAGATGAACTTAATATACTATTAGCTGGTGACCATATTGAATAGCATGACGCTGACTATCAAAAGACAAAGAGAGTTTATAGTGCGAGAAAATTTAAACAATATTGAAGATTTTTCTAATCACAAACAAAATTGTTTAGAGTGAATTTTGTTATGTTTTTTTTTTGTTAGATATCTACACGCACAAGCTGCGTCTATTTACGTTGTGAGAATGATTCTCACATCGGCCACGCTGCGGTCGCTGGCGAAAGAACGATTGTATCGTGTGCTTAATGAACCTTCGTGGTCAGTATCATTGGTTTGCTTGTTAAATTGACGTTTTAATAGATCAATTTTTTTATTGGCATTATATAATTCTTTGGAATTTTCATTTAGTCGTCGTGTTATCATTGTTTTTACAATTAGGAGATCATCACGAATTTTCGATAAACGAATTGTATGAGACTAGAATAAAAGAAAGAAAACTTTCCTACGAAGTCTCTTCTGAAATGATTCGATTGTTCGTTTTCCAAGGCTCCCCTATAGATCAATTTTACCGAAGTGGCATTGTATTCACACAGATGAACATACAGTCCCTAGGAAAATCTAGCATAACAACTTCCTTGCAATCGTAGCATACGCAGAATATTTCAGGAAGCCCATTTTTCAGTTATCTTATTTTACCTACCGACTTTTTTGCAATAATAAGTAGTTCTTCCGAAATAGCATCAAAATGTATGGCGATATTTGAAGTTTCATCATATTCTGGTTCTAGATAAATTTCATCGTTATCACCTTTTTTGCTTGATGAGACTGAAAAATAGAAATTGAACGAAAAAACGAATGAAAATAAATTATTGAGATATTTTACCACTAGCTGTTGATTTAGCACGTTTTCTTAATTTAAAAAATTTTCGTCGTAATCGTTCCATGACCTATAAAAATGACTTCATTAAGTTTTGTTTTTGCTTTTATTTATTAAAAGAAAATAAAACTTTATTTTAAAAAAGTATATAAAAAATAAATATTTATCATGCAATAAGAGACGGCGCAGTACGTTTTTGTGCTTTATCACAGGCTTTTTCGACTTGTTCAAGACGATTCCATTCACTGGATGATCTCTAGATGTATAGAAAAAGAAAAAGAAAAAGAAAATGATTAATTCTAAAGGAAAAATTCTTACTACAAATGAATTGGAAGCTTTCAGTGATGTTCCGCATGATTGAAGCGTTTCTCGTTGTTGTTGATTTGATAGACGTTGAGCTCGTTTTAGTTCTAAATGAGTTTTTAATTGTTCAAGTTCTGGATTACTTTTATCAACAGCTGGTGGTGCACTTATATTTCTTCGTTTTCTAACAATCGAACGAAGAGTTTTGTTTCAGTTTATCGAATAAACTCATTTTGTTTTACCTCATAGCTGCTTGTGTTGTTAAATCACTTCGACGTTTAGCTATACTTCGAACTGTAGTTGTTAACATTTTTTCTTTGGTTTGCTTTTCTCTAACGATTTGATCACGTCGTAGTTCACGTTCTTTTTCTCGTTCGAGTTTTAATAATTCAAGACGTTCACGTATTTCAGCTATAGACATTTCGTCGTGGAAGCCATAGCCAGGTACTGACGTTCGATCAACAGGTCTCCATCGATCGACCGGTAGTAATTCGAAGGCTCGAATCTGTTGAATTAATTCGGCACGTTGTCGCATTTCTGCTTCAGCCTAATAAAAAAGAAGAAAAACACTGACATTTCTCAGCAATGTTAGTTTCAATAGTCAATTCCTATGTGTAATACTAAGTTTAGTTAAATGTGCAAGACTGGATGAGTCCGTGTCATTCGTTGAACTGCCGAAATAGACTTCCGGTGAGATTTATGCGTTTTCACAGGAAGTAAATTTGGTCGTGGGAAAGACAAGAAGACTAGAACCTACAGACATACTCTTACCATATGAATATCATCTCGTTACACTTGTAACAATGTAATGAGACGGTTTCGTTCTCTTTTTTTTTTGTGCGTGTTTATTATGCTTGAGTTTCATTTTATACTGAAAGAAAAGGATATATATATATATATAGATTACTTATTGATTGAACACAGATATGATCGAAAAGTTATTTAGGGCTACACGAGAGGTTTCTTTGCAATTCGCTCATATGGCTTTGTAGGATACCAAAGAAAAAGAAATTGAACTTAATCGATTTTTTAATTGAGTGTTCGCTTTACCTTTGAAATTACAATCCGTTAAATTTTAAGAAAGGCCAAGCCGGCTTTGAATATTGAAAAAAGGCCTCAGCGTAATATGCAATTGTGACGACGTTGATTACGACAAATTCTTATGAAACAAGAAGGGCGGCTTGAGATGAGTTCGAAACTACGGATTTAAAGCATATTCATCCTATCGCGACTACTTGAATTTTTAGAAAAAAAAGGATAGCTGATAGTTTTGAACTCAACGTTCAGGTTTTTCTTAAAAATTCTGCATAGGGAAGTTCTTGGAATCAAAACTTGTCTCCGGCTCTTAAATATTTTATCTTGCTTTGTTTTTCATACCTCTTCAAGTGCTTGTTTCATTAATTGTTTTATTTCTTCTTTATATTGTTTAACAAAATCTGTTTTATATTGTTGAAGTTTTTGTTGTGCGGCTTTGGCATTTTCTCTTCCACTAACAACTTCTTCGACTAGTTGTCTAAACAAAGAATCAATTTCATTATTTCTTAAATCTATTCATTTACTTCATTCTTTGTTCTTCTTTCAGTTTTTCTTTGACATGAATCTCAATTGCTTCACGTGTTTGTCGTCTAATTTCATCGGCTATTCGTCGATTTTCATCGGTTAGACGTTGCCGTGCTAGTATAGCTTCTTCATAGCTTATTCTTCCTTCTAGTCGTTTTCGTTCAATAGCATTTATTTGTTGTTCATAATCTTGTTTTTGCATTGTCTCTTGCCATTGAAAAAATTCGTGTGATTCTCTTCCACCAGCCTCGAGATCAAGCAAATGTTGACGAACATTTTCTTCTTGCTTTTTGTATATCTCATTTTCTTTAAGTATTGCAGCGGCGTTTAACTTAACTGTAATTTTATTTGCCTACAATATTTATATATATATATAAGATTGTTTGATTAGCGGTTCTTGTGAAAACCAACGAACCTGTAGTTTCGGCAGTGGAATTGCTCGGATAGGTTCAAATTCACGACTTTTTTCATTTTCCTCAATAATTTGTGCTTGTTTAATTTGAGTTCTCTTCGATTTTTCTGTCTGCATAAAATGAAACGATAATGATTGTACTTGATTTAATTTGTGTAAACCCTGCCGATGATTTTCATCACGTGTTCTTTCTAATTCAATTTGTTCAGTTGATGATTCGTACGTTGATTTTGGTGGTGGTCGACTTTTTTCTAGTTTCGGTATCTGAAGTCAATGAAACATACAAATCGAGCTCGATAGATTTTATTTACTAACAGGTTTCGGAGTAGGCGGAATACGTTCTTTCAGTGCAGTAAGATTAAATGGTTTTGCTTTAGTTGGTTCTGGCAGTTGGCGTGCTGCTATACGTCCTTCTATTTTATCAGAAATTTCACGTAAAATAGAACGGAAAACTGGTCGATATCTATTTGAACAGTGAAGAAAGAGATTATGCAAATAAAAATCTAGATTATATTTTGCATACTTGTCCAGAACTCGAACAATATTTTCGTTGATGTAATCCTCGTCGTAAAATTTCATACTTTCATTTTTAATAATTGTACCATAATCTTCATTGGTAAGAAATTCCATAAACTGAACAGAAATAATATTGAAATTTTAGATAGATGAAAATGGTAACTTTACCATAAGGTAGTGTCTCCTCTCATTTGTTTGTTGTGAATCATACGACAATGTAAGATAGCTCAATCAGACATTGGACTTTAAAACTAGGAAAAATTCTTCGCTATTTTTACAACAGGATCATTTTTTTATATCAGACGTGCTAGAGAATGATCAACATTCTCGATATTATATTCTGAAAATCGACTATGATCTTTTAAAGTGAATTGTAAGTCAGAATTTTGTCAAACATGATCTAAAGAACGAATTAAAATCTGTAGAGTAGAAATTTGTACCCAATTTTTCTGTGAGGGCTGAAGTAACAAAATCTGCCTCCTCAGACTCTTCTGAAAGTAATTTTATTTCCTGAGGTTTTCGATCACTGATGAAGTCAATTTTTCTTTTCATGCAACAATAGAATAGAAGGATCAATATTTGTTCAAAGTCATTCGTTTTCCCCCTGAAGTATTGACTCCAATTTTTTTTTCTAGCAAAGATTAAAAAAGTCCAAGTTCTGATAGAGTGATCTCATATCCTCAGGAGATTCACAATGGAAAAGAAAACAGTCAGCAGTGGAGTTTAAGCACCAAATAGTTTTTTTCAAGCAAATCATACAAGAATTGTGAATTAAAATCAAAACATCGTGTAAAGTGAAGAAAAATATTTGATAAATTCAACTTTAATTTGATTTGTTCACCTGATGCATTTGAAATAATTGTACTGAATTAATAAATCCTCTTATCAGTTTAAACTCAACTGTTTCAATTTGAAAAATGATCATATAAATGAGAACTAAACAACAAATTAAATCTAGCTCAAAATAAAAAGAAACAAAAAGTGATAAAACCTTTAAAAATATTTTGTTCAGATTTTTTTACATGACTACCATCGTTTTTATAGAAAAAAGCCATGATTGCTTTAAGTAATGCTGCATGTCGACTACAATCGAATAAGATAGTCGATATAAATGCTTGATCAGGGACCTGCATTGAGAAAAAATTTCTTTTGATTTTCAAAAAAAAAGAGAATTCAATAGCAAAATAAAATACTTTATTTATTTGAAAATATTCTTGTAAAAATATTTCTTCCGATATATCATTCTTATATTCATTTAATACTTGTACACAATGATAAAATAGTTCACTATATTCATTTACATTTCGTTCCATATTGACTCTGCAAGAAAGAAAAAATTGTTCAATCTATAATGTCACCATTATCATTACTTTTACCATAGTAATTCAAAGAAATAATTCCATTGGTCGAAATTTCCACCAATGAAAATATTCGTTTATTTTTCCGTTACATTACATTGTTTTATATTTAGGTCTTTTCTTTTGTTTTTTTTTCTATCAACGACAAATGTTGATTGAGAGTGTGATTTTTTTATTTATTATTCAAATAGCTTATTCATATAAAACAAATCCAACATCATGGATATGTACAGAATCTGCAAATGAAATATCGAGTTCATTGCCAGCATGTTTACCCGGTTATACAATTGATATTGAAGATGTTGTTTATGAATCAACGACTGATGATTCATGTCGTGGTACAACTTTATGTCATATAGAAAATAAAAATACACTTTTATTTGCATGCAATCGCAAACGAACGTGTAATATAGATACAAATAATTTGCATTTTCATATTAATTCAACATGTGGTTCAACAAAAAGATTTTTTGTTACCTATCGTTGTTTGCCTGTTATACAAGAACAAAAAGATTATTTATGTGATGCATCAACACAGCGTCGTGCGCGATTAGGTGACATTAATTTATCATGTGAAAAAAAGTATCGTTTGTATATTAAAATGGCATCTATTGGAATTAGTATAAAACAACAAGATGAACTAAATAAAAATCGCTTCAAATGTAATAAAGATACGCCTACAATTTGTAATTCTAATGTGCCAAGTGCATATCGTGATGTTTGCGATAGCCAAATAAGAGATGAGAATGATGATCAATGCAAAATTAGATTCAATGAACGGCCGATGTTAAAAGATTGTCAACATGGAACAACATCAAATTTCTCAATGGTAGAATATTTATGTATTCCAGGTGAATATTTTACTATAAAAGGAATAATGCTGAATTGTAGACAGTAGAAGTCTAGGCGAGACCATGCTAGTTAGATGAGTTTGTTTTTGTTTTTGCAAGATTTTATTAGGTTTCATTTAAGCGTTCCTCTAATTGCTTTGTGCGCGTACACAATATTTCTAGCTTATCCATCTGTATTTCTTATAAGTAATGTATTCATTTTAGAACATGTTGATCTAGGAAATGCCATATGTCGAATTTCTATTTCTATCATGCATTTCATGAATTGTCCAGCTCTGTCGCCGACTTGAGAAAGATATTTCAGTACTGGCAGATGTCTCAGTTATCCGTCGTATTATACACGGAGGTAGACGTTATTGATATGTGACCTTTTATCTTGCGTCAATAACATTTCACTGTTATACATAAGCTACTTCCTTGTATTGCACACAGAGGATTAATCGAAGAAACGTGCCTGACAATGAATAGGCTAAAAAAACCTTATACAGATTGTGTTAACTGTTGTTCTTTTTCTTGCAGGTGGTGGTATTACTGACGACCTTCCTCGCATTGATATTTGCTCAACAGATATACCCGAACGTATATCTGTTGATCGTGGTTTATTACATTCGCCTAATTATCCGCAAGCATTAGGTCAATATTTAACATGTAAAAAACAGTTAGTTGTTCCGCGTGAATCACGTTTCCGATTGTTTATGCTCGAAAAATCAATTGAATATTCTCATGAATTCAACATACGATCATCAAATAATGTGCAAACATTAGCACGGAACGAATTGATTGATATTAATGTAACCAATCAAAATAATGATAAAATAGTTCAATTCGAATTGAAAACAAATCATGTTGGTGGTGGAAACATTTTACTTTATTTTCAAAGTAAACTTGATTATATAAGAGTTTCACTTATAATTATTTTTATTCTAGTCGATTCAAGAATATCAGAATATGCACCGTTTATTCTTGAACCCGAAAAAGATATTAATGGTTATGATCGACGAGGAAAAACACCATTAACACGGGATTGGGGTATGTTGAATATATTCCAATGGAAAAGTATAAGCTGTAAAATATATATTTACCTCCAATATACAATGGAGAGAGAAAAAAAACAGACCACTTGAACTATTGATTCCGATAAAAAGAAACTTGATAAAGTTCGTTTCTATCGAATTTACTGAAAATTAGAGCATAGAGCTTATTTTGATTGCGAGATATGGCCTTTTATTTTCCGCACAATAAACTAGCTGTTACACAAAGTTAGGTCATTCCGTAGCAACATACTTTCTTGAGACTGCTAAATTTTGTCGATTGCTATTGATTTATTAATATGGTGATTTTGCAAATGCGCCAGAAAACATTTCTATACTAAATGCGATCTGTATTGTTTCTTCTCACAGAGATTTAGATCAATGATTCTGGCATCCGGATTCGTAAATTTCCGTCGGAAAGACTGCATCATTTCTAATCAAATAATCACAATGACATAGAACTAAAAATCCAACAGTCGACTTTTTCGAGTTCCGGACAGACTAACTTCCTACGCCTGTGACGTCCTGCTAGATTATTTAAATTTAATAATGAATATAAAAGTATCCCTTGTGATTCTTGTTTTTCTCAAATCGATCTACAATGATTAAATGTATTATTTAATCAATAACTTCGTAAATTGTTTTTTATAGGAATTCTTATTGGATGCATAATCGGTCTTCTTTTGGTTTTACTTGTCATAGCTACTATATTCATTATATTTCGAATTTCGAAGTGAGTTGAACTTTGATCATCATTTTAAATTTTATAATAATTCATTGTAGACGTCATCGTGACCGTTCTCTTCGATATCTAAAAAGTGATGATGATCATCGTCAACGACTTAGTTTATCGACAACATCGCCTGATGATCATCATCATCATCATCATCATCAAAAACATCTTCACATTGAACAACCATATTTAAGTTCATCACCACCAGCAATGCTACCACCATCATCAACTAATGGTCATAATCGACCAAATTCAGCTTCATCAACAACATCATCAATAATCATGCATCAGATAAATGATGGTCTATCCGATCGTGAATCGCTTATTAAGCCGATCGATCAAGCACAATCTCGTTCGCATGCAATCAATAGCGATATTGATAATTTCTATGAAGAAATCAAAGAGCAACAACAACAAACCGCTTTAGCTTTAGGAAAGAATGATACGAAAGGTGATATAGGAAATCCTTATCTTGAAGCAAAATCTTTTGAAACAAACCAAATTGTTTTTCAAGGAAATAAACCAGTGCCACCTATCCGAGATCATCATGAGGTATTTTATTATGAATGTGACGAATAAATCACTTGCACTTTGTACAAAATCACGCTGCTCCTTCTATTTATTCTTGTTCATTATATAATTGAGAATGATACTAATATATATATACAAAGATTAAAGAGCATTGATTTTTGTTATTTGTTCTTTATTGTGTCTGTTTTTCTAGTCGTGCTATTCTATGTTGTGTGTGTGTGTGTGTATTTATACCTTTTTTTGTCGTGAAAAATAAAAACCAATTTAATTGGTTTTAATATTCCTATTTATTGCTTTAATCATCTTGCTTATGCTTTAGCACATTGCACCGCTCTTAGTGGCACTTAGAATTTTATTCCGAATTTAATTATTATTTTGTGAGTCTATCTAGAGTCAACAACAGTATCAATCGCCAAGTAATACGGACGCATCAACTGTTGCAATAGAGCCAAAGAAACGTTCAACGAAGACACCGCCTAAAATTCCACAGCCAGCAATGGATATAAAATCTTCAGAACCAAGTACATCAACATCAGATCTCAACGAAAATAATAATTGAAACAGGCGATGAAATATTTTTTCATAAAAATTTTTAATAAAATAAAACACATTACTGTTGAAATGAGTTCCTCTTGTAGATCATTTGTGTTTCCCTTATTCATTATGCAGTGCTATATTTTTCCTTGTTTTATAAATCTCAGCATGTTTATATATAATGCACAATCTACTTTGGATATCTTTTGTTTTATGGGTTTATTAATAAAACCATTGTACCTCTAGTCTTTTTATTATTTTTTTAATGCTAGTATTGCTCTTTTTCTATTTTAACACAATGCAAATATCTTTCCTTTGTTTTTTTACATGTATTCTAAATAAAATCTATGTGTCAAATGATGATACCCAAGTTTAGTTTAACAAGCCGGAAATCTTGATTTTTGTTTTCTAACCGCATAATGTCGAAAAAGATAAATGTGTTTCCGTGCTTGTCCACTATGCATTTATCAGATAGCGTACATAGAGAATAATTGTTATTAATTACAAGCTGCCTTGTGTATTTATTTTTCCTGGAAAGAATACAATCATTTGTTTTTCTTTTCACACGATCAGAGTGTTTGGCAACCGTCTAATTTATTATCGATTAAGATGAAAAATCGTTTTCTTTTTTTTACGTATTACATTCCTATCTATACTGAACCGAAAAACAAATCTCTCGTAATTATCTATGTGCATATCTATTTTACGCGAGACTTTGCATTCTTCTCAACGAAAGAAACAAATTGAATTTATCCAGGAATCTATCCAAACATGTTTTCTAAAAGCTACTAGGCCTTGTTATTTATCCATCTGTCATGGTTCCGTGTAAAAATAGCTAAGAACTTTTTAATATACAATCAGCAGTAGATTACGAGTTCGTTTATCATCGGCATAAGTCTCTCGATACTTTCATGATGTTATGTTAGCCGTACAAAAGTAGTTCCATGTCAAAATAAATACGAGGAAAAGAACTGCTCTTGTATTAAAGTTGAAAAGAATGACGAAACCAAATAATTGCGCCTCGTAAATTACAAAGAGAGTACTCGTTTTTGTTTTCAAAAATCTATATTACAGCATGCATTGTTTTGGCAAAATGTGCCAATTAAGGTTTCTTTTTTTGTGGTTTTAAATAAGAAATGCATTATTTTGCATTTCTAGCATTACTAGTAGTTTCGTTACTATGATTGAATTTTTAATGAACTAATATGCTCTCATATACATTAAACTGGTTACTCAGGAACTCACTTGTTCTTGTTGATTTTCAAGAACGACTTCTAGACCATTGATGCATTTTTATATATGAATATATAGTTTTTTGTTCATGTGAAACAACATGTTACCTTTTAACATTGAGATAACGGAATTTTTCAATAAGTGTAAGCTCAACAAAAATGACTATACAAAGTTGATGGAATAACGCCGATTCGCAAAACAACATCGAGACACGAAGAAAAGAAAAAAATATATGTTACATGCAGCTGTGTACCTCGTTTTCTTACTCGCTATCATTTACCGCAATATGCCGATATTGTTTTTCTTTCTTGGTCACAGTAAACGTTGTCAAAGCGACATACAAGCAATAGAAGAAAATTGTTACATTTTTCTTGAATGTTCTTATTTTTGTCATAGCCGTACAAGAGCAACAAAAAAAATTTTAAAACTCAATCATCGGGCCAATGAAGACCAATTAGTTTGATGCAGCAGCTTTTAAGTTTATACTGCAGACAACAACTAGAGTAGACATCCAGTTTGTTTTTATACGTTTCTTGTTGTTCGAAAGATTGAAGAGAACTTTAGGTTCGTTTGTGTTCTTGTCTTAGCTTCGATCTTCTAACATATGTTTTTCTGTAATAACACAATCGATGACGAGGGGAAAGCAAAGAAGAAAAAGAACGAACGAAGAGTAAAGAAGAAAAAAGGCGAATATGATTAAATTACGAATATTTCTCTTCGTGCAGATGCTGTGTCAAGGCAAACTGGTTCTTTTCTTTTTTGATGCTGAAAGAGAGAAAAAACACAGCAAAGAAAAAGAAAAAAGCAAGCGACGAAAACAACCAAGTTACATATAGAAGTATAAAATGTTTTCTGTCTATCCGTCGACGGCCAAGGCAGTAGCCTGGGGTATGAAAACGAGAGAGAGAGAGAGAGAGAGAGAGGAAAAAGACGAAGGGTTCTTGTTGTTGTTGAGTACTGCAAGTATAAAGGCATCGAGAGAAACAGACGAGCTTTCAGCATTGCGACAGAACGCAATTAACAGTCAGTAGTTCTTTCTCTCTCTCTCTCTCTCTCTCTCTCTCTATGTCTCGCTCATTCCAGAGCAACAACAATAGAGAACACGATTACATTTGCAGTCTCATATTCAACCTTGACACAGTGTATTTGTCAAGCAACAAAGATTGTTGATGACATCAATTGATATATTTAAAAAGAAGAATATACAGTAAGTAAAAAACACAGCTAGACACCAAAATAATGCATTTTATTCCAATATTATGTTATCATTTATTTTTTCTATTGACAAATAAATTAAAAATTTTAAGTTTTCTTTCTAAATCGATCAAACATACAACCTAATGCTTTACATCGTTATCTTTAGTGAAATAAAAATAGATCAGAAGATTTATGATCTATTCGATAGAAATAAGAATTAAATTTTGCCAAATGATCTACGGATATTTTTTCTGAATTTTATTTTGTCATCAAAAAAATTAATTACTTCGATCTGTATAAAATTTTAAAAAACAAAAATATTTGTTCTTAAGAAAATTATGTTAGTTTAGCCGAAAAGAAAAACAGTAGTCAAATAAAAATAAAAAAGTATCGCATGACTTCTATTTAATAACTTATTTCACAACATCTAAGACATTACACCTTGATCTTTTTGCATCTATAATTCTTAGGACTGAAATAGAAGCTATTCATTCAACTGAAGTTATACTTTTAAGGGTAACCAACTGACTATCAACATGTGTATAGTAGTGATGCAGCGAATTAGGGCTAGAAAATAGTTCTCAGTACAAGATAATGTTACACCTGTACATGTGTAATGTGCCGCCAATTTTTTTGTTATTAATATGAGAGTTTTCCAAATAGAATTCTATGAAGGGAAAGTAGGATAAAAACTTGATAAAATTCTTTCTCCGCTAGGATATAAAAAACAACATACGTAACTAATCTCTAGTGTATATTCACTCGAAATTCGATAATAGTAAGAGTAGTGTCTGCTTTATTCCGGTCATTGATTGGCCCGTATGAATAGTTAAATATATAGACTAGTGAGTAAAACATTGCTACGATAGAATAAAATATTCTCACAGAAAAAACCAACGAATCATTGCTAACCACGTAACCATTTATATTTTAAAATGATGAAAATTCTACACTTGGTTTTCTAACTCATGCTCGTACTTATCTGAAAAACAAAAACTTGCCATGAGATCGTTAGTGCACGTGGATTTCTCTTAGGAATCAGACTATTTCGGGCGGGATTGTGTTAGAAAAATTTCCATATGGATGCTTTTTAAGGTTTTTTGCTTTGGCTCGATCTAATTTTTTCGTGTTATACATAAATGTATTCTTATACTCTTGAAAAAAACATCATAATCAGCCAATTGCTGTTGATCGAGCATCAGCTGGTTTTCTTCTATTGGTTGGCTATAGTCAATACAAGTATCGCTTCTCTTCGTTCTTGTTCGTGCAAACGATAGAGAGCAACTCAACAACTAATAATAATAATAATAATAATAATAGCAACAGAGAAGAGAAAAGAAGAAGAAGAAAAAAAGTAACGGATAGCGACACAGAAAAAAAATACAAGAAGGGCTATTTTGAATAATCAAAGAAACTGACGAATTAGTTAAAAAGCGTGTGTGTTCGTCACAATTTCATAACATAATTTGCTCTTCACAAATGTTACGAACGTCAACGAGCGAGAAACCGACGAACAAGGTAATTTTTCTAGTAAAAACGCCATCGACTCTTCGAAAACTTTTATGTTATGCATACAAGTTTTTGATTTTTCAAACATAATGAAAACTCTTTAAAGAGTAATGAATCGATTTTTAGTAGACGCTCAAGATTCTGAATCATGAATTTAAAAAAAAGGAGATGAAATGAAATTTTATTGTTGACTATCAAACATCAATAGCGTCCGATTTGAGTAGTCCAGAGTGAATTGGCTAGAAATCCTGTTTGATATCGATCGTAAACAGGTCTCATCTATAATTGAATAGTACCTTTAGGTTATACAGTAGTTTCTATATATCTCGGAGAATAAGACATAATCATGTTGGATGAATAATTTACAAAGTTACTTTTACTCTAATTATCTATTTTCGGTACATAGGGAAAAAACAATGACTTTTAACTTTAGATTCTATCGAAAAATGGTCATTCATTATAGAAGTTGTATTCGTAGTATATTGACATATAAGCCTAAGAAACTCTATCCCATATGCACTTTGATTACTTCGACTTATATTCAAAGTTTTAATCAATAACTAGTAGAAAACTTAAAAGGCTCAAATGACAGGCTTGATTATTTTTCTTTTTCTTTTAATAATCATAAGATTCGCATTGGAATCTATGAGCCGTACTAATCGCTTGATAAATTACTTCACAAAACGAAAAATCTTTATTTAAAAGCTAGACATATTCGCATCCATACATATACATTTATTTTATGCTTCTCATCATATGTTCTCGGATTGTTTGTTTTCGTCTTAGCTTATTGAAATAATCAAAACGAAAATAAGCTGAGATTTTTCTTAACGCAGAAATCTAATGAATTCCTATATAAATCGTTGTTTCCCTGTTATATATATATATATATAGGTTCATCTGTGTTGTTTTGCGTTTCTTACAAGGCCATACTGACGGCCTGTTTGTCTTTCTTCTCTATGCGTGCATGTAGGCGCGCGAGTGCGCGCTTATATGAAAGATCCGACCGCCCGACCAGATGATTACTGCAGGAGCGTTTACTTGTTTTGACAGTTCGACGTTTTTTCTTTGCGGTAAATACGATGGATTCTTTATTTTTCTCTTTCTTTTTATCGCGACCACATCTACATAAAAAAATATTTTTGCCTTTGTAAATCTTACTATTTTCTTTTCTCTGCATCACAGACGCCGTCTCGCATTCAAGAGAAAGACGAATATACAAAAACATCATATAAAAAAAAAGGAAGACGAGAGAAAAGAAAAAAATACCCTTAATCATAATATTTTTTTCTTTCTCTGCTCGGCCCCCCCCCCTCCCTCTGTTTTCTTTTTTGTGTTCTTTCAAACACAAAAACGAGAGGAAAACACAGCGATAATGATGAAAACCTACTTTTGCCGTTTTTATATCATTCGAGAGATGGAAAAGAAAAGTTCCACGGCAGAAAACATATGGGACAATCGATGGCTATTTAAGAACAAAATAGAAGCTTGTTAATAAAGCTTTGTTTTCTTTGGAAAAAAAAATGAAACATATTGCCATACATACGTACGTATCAAGGTTAACTTTTTTCATTCAATTTTACATTATCATGAACGTCATCGTTCTTTAATAGAATGCACGTAATTAAACATTGATGATAAATCAAATACAAAAGATTAGATCAACAATAATATTTTTTATCGATTGTTCCTATGGAATTTATTTGCTCGATAGTTTCTGATTAATGAAAACAAAAAAAAGCAAAAAAATGACTTTTAATTTTCTTTGGCGCTAGTCTATTTTGAGGATTTTTTCCAAAATTAAAACTAAGTGAAATGTAACATCATAGAAAAAGAGTTGGCAAAAATTAATGCAAGAGAATAAACTTGAATATACTAGTAATGTAGAAATTAAAAAAGAAAGAAACGAGAGAAAAATAACAATAATAAAAAAGTATAGCCGTGTTTTTTTTGTTGTGTTCTGTTTTTTACTCAGTCAGTTGCTCGACACCATCATCACTTATCGCGTAGACTCGTTTTCTTTTTGAGAGTAAAAGTAACAAACATATATTGTTTATAATTATTAAAATTAAAATTAATTATTTTCTATTCTAGGCTAAATCTGCAACGCGTCTTCTATCAGCCAGGTTCCGTAATGTTTCGATTGACCCTGAGACCCTAATTTGAGAATGCTATTGATTCTCTCAGGTTTCGGTCTCCGGCTCTATCATTCATTATTTTTATGCATGGCAAATTTTCATTGATCATTGATCAGAGGAAGAAAAAAAATAAACAAATATATTTTGATCAAGACTATTCATCATGGAAACATCAAACAAACAACTTTTTATTTTATTTATGTAATAATTCGTTTTCTTTTAGGTGAGAATAAGAAGTTTTATTTTAGTTTTTTTCAATTATTGAAACACAAGGTTGCAGCAAAGATTAATTAGCATTTCACCACTAGATGTATTTATTGAAAATAAAAGTAGCAATGGCCATTTTTACTTTGCATCTAAACTGTGCCTTTCTGGTAGTCGAGCTTTGAATTATGAAGGCAAAGGCTCGAATTGAAATAGGCATGCTTTTAGAAGATAAAATTGTTGAAATATTTGCTCAGTAATATTACTAACGATATGTCTAATAATCTGAAAATGGTTTGAAACCTTCGTTTACTCCTGCAGATATATAATCTCTGCCAATGGGGGATAATTCTAAGTAACATATGCTCTTCAAAAAAAATGTATGTTCGACTGTCGAGCAAAATTTTCGCACAGAAAAACAAACATTAATAGAATTTTTTTATTTTTGCAAATTTCAATGCTCTCCTATCTTGAAATAAGAACAACGAATCTGTAGGTGCATATGAACGATATAAAAGACATGCTCGTATCAACAATCATATCTTGGGATAGCAGTAATGGCTGATATAATGCAAAAAATTGTAAAGGAGTTTTTCTGAGTGAACTAAGACGTTGAGACGCTGTCAGAATAAATTGAGTAGATTTTTTTTCATTCTCCTAATTGTTTGCGTTGTCATGTTTTATACGTCGCACTCGTTGGGCATGCCTTTATCGATAATCAAGCCAAATCAGGACAGAAACATTTTTACATAACAAGAATGCGTATCTATTTTTATGTAAATTACCTGCATGATAATTTGCTGGTTTCATTATAGCAATTACCGTCAATAATACACGTAGACAGTTTTGTTTTGATAAATGAAATTAAAAAAAGAAGAGCAGCTTGTGTTTCATTTAATTGAAAGATCTCCGATGTGGCTTTAGAAGTATTATTAATTTATATATTGGGCAATCTCATCAACTAAATGTTGAGGACAATCCACGGCAATGTTTGCGTTTATGAATGAAAGGAGAGAATTTTTTGGAATAATGCGAAACTTCGTTCTAGGCTCAATGATAAAACAAGGTATCAGTGGTAACCCCATTGGTTATTTTTAATAGTTTAAGAGATCTTTGAAATCTAACGTTTATATTAGGATGGGTTGAAGAATGAAATGAAAGCTTCATATCAGCACTTGCAACATATTGATGATGGTAATAAAAAACAATGGTTTTCATGATTTCAATTATGATACCTCAATAGGAAAACATAGTCGGTTGAGTACATAGAGGACAAATTACAAGATCCATCTTTTGTGAAATCATAATTTCTACGATAAGAAAATAATTAGAGTGTGATCGAGAATTAGTAATCTTTGCTACCAAAGTAATCCGAGTCGGTATTGAGTACGTAGGTATTTTGGATTAATATAATAAAACATTATGTGTAGCCACTTGGTAAATAATGATGATGACGATGGTGATATTTGAGACTTCTAGAGAATGTGCAATAGTTAGGAAGAATGAATTTGTTTTTTATGTATAGAACATTATTATCAAGTGGCATAGTTTTGAATAGCAGAGAGCACAGTAAATTCAGTATTTCACTTGCATTCTGAATTAGAACTTCAAAATCTTCGTTTGTTTTGATCTAATTGTTGTACCGATTATGGTTAATGAGATTCTTCAGATCTTGAAGTTTTTGTCCTACAAAATACTTCTTTTTTGTCTCTAAATTTTGAGTTAATTAAAGCAAGAACCTATTCATTTTTATTATCACTGTTGTAAATTTCGAGTTTCTAGTACGAGAAGAATGACTTCAACAAAATTGTACGCTGATTCAATCGTTTTCATGTGAAGTTAAACCTACTTACTGGAAATGAAGAAATTTCGTTCAAATGGGTTTACATACAGACAGGAACAACGCATTCTCAAATCATTTTTTGTGACTGATACCGATCTTTATCTAATATTCAGAGAAAACCGTTATGATTTTTTACTAAAAAAACTTTTATCATAGGAAAAAGTCGTTTAACAACTAGTTAAAGAATGATTTATCGATAATAGTATCTAGCGAGCTTCATCCAATAGTTATCCATCAGAGGCACTTGTAATTGCTAATTCATTATTATTTATTAAACGAGATGGGCATCGATTAGGATCTAGTCTAGTCTATTTGTGCTTTGAATGCAAACATCTCTCATTGAAAAGTATTATCGAAATGGGACTTCTTCAAATAATAATTCCTTTGTTTGATTATTTCGCAGAAAATGTGTTTCCTACAAACTTATGTAATTATTCTAGGTCGATTAGTCCAGAAAAAACAACAGAAAATCTGCTTTTCTGCCTCGCAGAGCTAAATGATGAAATTCATAACAAATAAAAACATGCCAAATCTAGAATAGAAAGAAAAACTTGCGATGATTTTGTACCTCTTTTTCAACATTACTTGAAGAAATTAGAATTTTAGTTTATTTTCGTTCTAAATTGTTATGTAAAGAATTCACAAGAAGAATTTATGTTTTAACGGATCCATTTTTTTGGAATTCCTTGTGTATGTAGTACAGGGTGGCCAGATCTTCTGAAAACTAGGGAAAATTTTTGAATTTTGAACATGTTTCTGATTTTTTTCTGATCTTCTGATCTTTTCTGAAGTTGGAATATTTTCAGATCGTTGCTTTGTCACTTAAATTAGGTACGATTATAACCCATTACTATAATAAATCAACAGTGTTTCATCAATTTTCTGTATTAATCATCTTTTATATTCCGCATTCGAATTCTGGAGTCGAATTGATTTTCGGTTATATGAAGCATTTATAGTCCGATTATCGCAATCCAGTAATATAAAACCAGATAATGCTTAACTTAAAATAAAAGTGACTGGCAATAATTCTTGAGAAGGTTTTTATTAGCATATGTTATCTTAAACAAACTTTCTAGAGCAAATTCCAAAAGATACGAAATATGAATAAAAATACCGAGATGATGGAAATTAACGTTTTTTTTTCTCGTTGGATTTCTTAACCTACGCAGAATGTATGTGATTTAGCTCTGTTCGTTTTTGTGAACGAGTTTTAAATTTAAAAAGAAGCTCAATATTAAGTATCTTTTATTGACGTTTGCGTATTAGCTAAACGATATATTCACTATAGTTTCTTTCGTTTTATTTAAATCTCTTTGAAAATAAAGTTCCAGTCAGTGAACCGAAATGCAGCAGAATTTTGGATGCCAGTATTTTAGCGGAAGATCTAATAATTTGCCAAAAACTGCCATTTTCTGATTAATCTCTGATTTTTTAGAAATTGTTTCTGATCGTTTTCTGATTTTGAAAAAATATTTTCTGATTTTTCAATTTTTGATCTGGCCACCCTGATGTAGTATGACATTTTCACTACGAAAAATCAAGGTTATGATTGATAATCTCCTATATTTTCTTAGCATGAAGTTTATTTTTGTTCAATCATACACACAATTGCATAGATATTAAAATCCAGTATCAGTATCGAAATATCAGGCATAAGTGGTTGTTGAGGGCATGGTGTATTTCTTGGGAAAAGCAAGGTCTTTCAAAAGCGCTTATCCACAGAGAGTTTTTGAACGAAACGAGTAGACCATTAATAGAGGTAACTGATCCCGCTTGAAGAATTATTATGAATTTAAATAATCAATCTGTTATATTTATCAAAGCTTTTCAGAGTCTATACTAATGCAATGATATTATATTAGGAGAAATTCATTTGTATAACAAATTTTTTCTTCCAATTGAATAAAAATAATGAATCAGTTAAAGCCAGAGATGGGCGAGTCAGGTTTTCTATACTCAAGTCAAGTCAAGTCATTTGCAGATGAGGTATGAGCCAAGCCAAGTCCAGTCATCCCAAAAAATAGAAGTGCTTCAGTCAAGTCAAGTCAAGTCGTACGCTTGATATTGCTTTTAGTGATGAAATCAGTTCCTGTTTTTTTTCAAACCGAACCGAACCGATTAACGGATAAAAACGAATTTGTCCATTTCTGCTGTTTTTTAAAGATATTCACTTATACCAATTTATTGAATACGTGATTATAGCACTTTCGATAGTTCTAAGAGTGCTTAGAAAGCTGAGGTGCAGATAATTTTAAACGCACAAATATTTTTGCTTTTATGTTAGAAATATTTTTCAATCAGAAATGACTGCAGCGCATTTTTAGTGGATGCCCATCTTTTGTTAATCAAGGACGATTCACTACATTGTTGTTCGTCGTTCAGTGTAAAGACTAGAATTTGTTTCAACTAGTAGGTTATTATTCATTGAAGGACGCTGCGTGAAAATTTCATACAAACTAGGTTTTGAGAAATAATTGATATATGTTACGCTTTCCAGTCTTTGCTCTGTACTTTTCTAGTTCATCATTTCGGATTGGCGAAGCACTTCAAAATACCCATGTAGTCGATTTTAGGAAATAATGGACATTGCAATGCATTATTTTACTATAGGAATGCAATGTATGCAATTGCATGATAATGCAACCTATTTAATGCAGTATAATGCATTTGATTTTAGAATAATGCATTATAATGCTTTGAAAACTTCTTATTCGGCACTTGCTACATGAGATCTATAAAATCCTATTGAATCGATATCCCGATTACCATAATTGTATCTCTGTGATTCTGCACATCTACCCCCTTAACTTAACCCCTTAACATTGATCTATTAACTTATCTATATCAATCCCTTAACCTTAATCTATCTCTCTAACTTAACTTAGCCCTTAACTTTCATCAACCCTCTTATATATATCTATCCCATATCGTATCATCTTGATCATATCGATAAGAATCTAAAACCAAAGAAAATTAATGAATAAATAAGTTTATTATTATTAGATTCGAACTTACCATTTCAATCATAATCGATATCAATCTAAAGCATAGGAAAAAGAAATAGAAATAGTTTTAATATTGAATTGTAACTTAGCATTTCGAGCAGATCGATAAAAATCTAAAACAAAAGACCCCAGGTCGAACATACCCCAAGCAGACAAACTTTCTCAAACACGCGTGTTAACACCGTAAAGTAGCCTTTTATGAGTGTTTAAACGCGTCTGGGAAAAAGTGGTCGCGTAAACGCCGTAACTCCTGAATTATCGTGCGTGTAGCCGCCCACTTTATCTCTATTAAATCTTTAAAGCCGTGTAAACGCAATGGAACTCAGTTTTATCACCGTGTAAACGCACAGAAAATTCCGCACGCGTGTAAACCATCAGAAACTATGAATTCCTCGCGTTTCCCCATACGATATTCCTTATCATTCTTTCATTAATCATTACTGACCGCGTTAACGCTGCAAACAGAAGTAAATTCACCGTTTTTTCCGCTTAATATATATACCATTTTTAATTCACTAATTTGAAACGTTTAAACGCCAGCTTCACAGCTATTTATGAACATACTGCGTTCAAAAAATATCAACGTGTTTTTTGCTTTAAACACCGAGCGTTTAAACGTTGGGAATGAAGAAAAAGTAATCGTTTGATGCCATGAAATTTCTCAGACTGAGTTTTATTAAAATTCAGAACGTTTAAACGTTGGGATTCATGAAGAAGTCATCGTTTGTTGCAATGATATTTTTGAGGGTCAGTTTCGTTAAAATTCAGAACGTTTAAACGCTGGGATTGATGAAGAAGTGATCGTTTGTTGCAATGAAATTTATGAGGCTGACTTCTGTGTACATTGAGAACGTTTAAACGTTGCGATTGATCAAGAAGGGATCGTTTCCTGCAATGAAATTTATGAGGCTGAGTTTCGTTGAAGTTCAGAACGTTTAAACGTTGGGATTAACGAAGAAGTGATTGTTTCTTGTAATGAAATTTCTGACGCTGAGTTTTGTTTACATTGGGAACGTTTAAACGCTGGGATTGATGAAGAATTCATCGTTTGTTGCAATTGAATTTTTCATGCTTAGTCTTGTTATAGTTAAGAACTTTTTTAACACGTTGTTTGAGAAAAAAAAGATTAATTTTTTCAATAAAAGTTTTCATATACAGCTTAGTTAGTTCAAACTAGCCGCATGCTGCTTTTTCTCGATTAATGTC
>CAJNYU010002344.1:96683-190840 GCA_905331475.1 Rotaria socialis
GAATGGATAACAAGTTAGACAATCATGAATTATGTCATATGTTCGAACCCAGGTGACAACAGTAAGTACATCACTTAATTAATTATAAATCTATGAAAGTATATATATATATACGATCTGAAACGCAAACTGAATTGGAATAATAGCAAAATAATGATTGTGTAACATTTAAAATACTTTTTTAAAAATAACCTTTAGATGTTTCTTTCATTTGAAAACGTATTTAAAAGGGTTTATTAAAGGGTTTATGGCAATCTCATATACGGTAAAAAGGGTTTATGAAAGGGTTTAGGATAGTTTTAAATACGGTAAAAAGGGTTTATTATACGTTGCACTTTCATCAACCCTTTTTGGGTTTATTATTCTACGAATTTTTTTTACAGTGTATATTGAATCGAAATATTAATTAAATTTGATTCGCAAAGAAGAAAATCATGAAGGATGATTTCAATTGAAATTTACAATGCAAATTAGGCTCTCGCATATGTGAGGGAGAAAACAGTAAAAAAAAGAATACATCATTTCAATTATGCAAATTATGACTGCAGCCAGGCGAGCATATGTACATGTATATCAGTTATAATGAAGGAAGAAATGTCTTGCACTTGTCAAGGAGAAGAGCATGCTGATAGCCAACCAAATTCATGCTACAAAGAAGGGTTCATAGGTATATAATATTAGATAATGATAGTCACCTATCGAAGTTATTCTTGGTTAGAAAACAATTGGTAGAGGGCTTTCATGTATCCAGACAGTGTTGACATTTTTTAAATACATTCTTATAGAAGCAAGAATGTAATCTATGTCTAGTGTTTAGTGATAATATGAAATGATACAACAATGAGTGGTTTCCTCTTATCAGTACTGATCCAAATCAGTCAAATGAAATTAGACGGAACGATATACGGACATGGCTCGTGGCTATCTGTCATCATTGTCAAAGAGTTCTTCTGAAGCATGATATTCAACTTTACAACACGGCGCTTGATCATTATTTCCTAGGTTCTTCGTACAGTCATAGAAAATCTGCATGCACATACTACCAACAAATATCTCGATTTCTGAAACAATCTGGAATATTTTCAGCCATACAGACTTCTACTATTGTCGTGCTCTATTTTGTTTATACTAAGGTTTCCGAAATGCAACTGAGTGAGATATGTAAAAGGGCAACACTTTTCATGCATGAAAAATAATACATATGCATAGTGACAGTTATGACTGGATGGTGGTTTGTTTTGGCATAATAGAGCTCAAACATGGAAAAAATCTTTCAATATTCTCCGACACTATAACTATGATCATGATTTTAGGTATAGCTGTAATATTTATTTGAAGTAAGATAGAAAAGAAAGATGGCATTAGACTGCTATTAATATTAAATTCGTTAGTAGAGCAAAATAAGATGATTAAGATGAGAAAATAAGTTCATTCGCTGAAAGATCGTTTCTTTGCATGCCATGATGTATTGATGCAAGACTGCTATCAATAATAGTGCTTTCTGCTAAAAAGAAAGAATAGTTTATTTCAAAGTTAAGTATTCAGCTAGCTCTCTGTTTATCCAGGAGAATCATTCCGACAGTAGGATCCTATCGGATTCCGACAAGGGTCAGCCAGTGAATATACCGAATACCATATGTGCTTCAATAAAACCGACGAGATCTTATGGGGTTTCTGGACACGGACCTACAGCCGGATCATTGGTATTGGATCCAATCGGATCCGATGTTGGATTTTAACGAAATCCAACTCTAACGAATCACCCTTGCGCTCTGATGGCTCAAAATGCTTATTTGATCGTGAATAAGAAAATGATTTTTTCCGCCGAAACCGATAATAGGTCCGTGCCCAGGAATGCTATCGGATTCTGTCGGGGAGTCGGGTCCCACAGGATTCGATAAGATCCGTTGTCGGATTCATTCATCAAGGTAGCGAGCGCTATGAAAAAACTGTTAACACTCTACAAACCTGGTTTATGCACTTGTCCATTCGACTATTATTCGCTTTTTTCATAGGGTAGCACTTCATGTCGACAAAAACCGCAAAACACATAAAAATCAACCAATCTTTTAACAAAACTTCGATTCAATACAAGGAGTCTTGCCAAAAAGAGATAAGAATTCTCAAAATTTACAAAGGCCACAAAATCAATGAACAGATCTTACGAAGATACTTGTCACACACAGTGTTTGCTATGTGTGAAATACTGACGACTCATCGCGTGTTCAGCAGTGACAACAAAATTGAACAACTATAACGATGGTTTTTTGCACGTATTTTTCACACCATATAAATAGGGTATAAGCCTTATGGAATGTTTACTGGTGATGAAAAATATGAAAAACTCTAACGATGCTATTTTTCACATATTCTACTAACCGTACATGACAGGTTTTCGCTTCATTCGATGTTTACCAATGTTTGGGAAAACCAATATTTGTAACCAATCTACCATCCGCATATTATTCTCTTTTCACCTGATAAATAGCATAAATATCAAATGTCAAATAGCAATGAAAATACGGAACAAATTTCAGTAGACGACTTTGCACATACTATGCCCAAAGTGTATGAAGGAACTAAGGTTCATATCATCATCAGGTATTTATCGATCATGAATATAACAAACCGTTAATATTATACTATTATTCGAAAAATTTTCTTTCTTACTACGAAAAACGGAAGGTTCAACATTTATTCAACGGTTCACGCAGCAAGTGAACAACTCTTACGACGATGTACTTTTTCCATTATCGTTTCGACAGCTCGTCAAGCATGATTCATCTTGCTCACGGTCATGATCACACTATAAACGAGTCAGCTTTACAAGAAAAGAGTTCATATATTTTTATTCTGCTTGTGGTTTATGTTTTGTATTCGTGACATCATCAAAAGTCACATAAGACAGAAACGGGTTCAAGTTAGAAGTGTCTATTCAAGCTGTAGTATTATATGCAACGAAGAATTCCATGCAACTAAGAGATTTTACAGTGGCAAGGCAATAGTACAACTGAAACCGTAATTTCATTTCAATATTTTGCGTATTGAAAAACAACTGGTTCCCAGTGGCTATGCAGCTAGAGGTTGAGTATTTTGTGATATACTATACTAAAAACGTATTCATATTTAAGAAAGACAGTTTAACAGTAGGATACTCGACTTGTGTTGATACCAACATTGTTATGTTAATTGAATGATACCAACAACAAAGGCTTCATGCTAATATCTTATTCTTCTCGTAGACAACCGGTAGTGGCACGTAGGTTGTTATCTGGTAGAGTAAATGAACGTTACGAAATCTTGGTTAATGTTCCGATTTCGCATACTTATCAAAACACTACAACGACCCATGATTAACTAGTTGATGATTATGTAAGTGCATGATTTATATTGCTTGTTTCTATTGTTCAAATGGCGTGTTCCTTCGACATCAAGGATTCAGAATTAAACATATACCGGATAGTTTCAGGAAAGTAGAACCAATTATATTAAAATTCTATTCAAATAATTTCTTCAATTCATATCAGTCCGAGAGATTTATCAGAAATCTAATACCATGCAGCAAAAGACTGTGACATACAAAAGTGATATACTAAAATAATGCTGGCTCTTAGACAACTAATTTTTATCCGTCCTATTTTACAAATTCGTATGGTTTATCGATAATTTTAAGTAAAATGCCGGTCGCATAGCAGATGCAATTGAATTAAAAACCCGACGAAATATTCTACTCGTAGATGGCATCACATATGTACGAGCCAAAGCAAGTCTTTATTCAAATAATTCATTTCTTTCAAACAAAACATCTACAATAGAGGTTACACCTAATGATAATGTATTAAATGAGTTATTTACATTAAGTGCTCATTCGACTATTTAACACATATCTCATCAGGACCCATCGCCTACAAAATGTCAAATACTCATACGAATAAATGAAATGTATGAGAAATTTCTCGTGCATTTATTTAGTTCACATAAACTAAAACCATAGCTTATATGAGAAAAAGTGTAATGACTCAGTTAATGAGAGATTCAAAGCATTAGCTTGTTCAACTACTCTTATCATACTGAATCAAAATCCAATGATTTCTTGGCGTTGAATTTTTCGTGAAAACAGGATAACTGATACGAAGCTTTTATTCCGATAGTTATTTCAACACGAAAGTAAAATTTGAAGGCGAACATTAGAACGAATACTTCGAGGAAAGAAAATATTATGAACAATGCTGTTGTTCAGATATCCTATGTCAGTTTCAGTGATCTACATCAAATATTTTGTTTGATACAAGAGTTGTCGACTGATGAACAATGTTAAGGAAAGTCCTATTCGGATATATTCTTCTTCATCATTCATTGCACCTTGGCTGAGTCAATGAATTTTATTGATGTTTGACGTGAATGAATCAGATTGGCTTCAGCAATACTGTCGTCCTGGTTTTGTAAGGCCAACCTCGATTCGGCGTCTTGGGAATCATTTGGAGCATCATCACCAGCTGTTTCTACTGTATTGTACGCTGCTACCAAGACAACGATAAACAGAAGACAAAGGAATTTTGTTGTCAGAACCATAGTGTAGCAACTATATTGAATTCTGTATGAATGGATATGCGTACCAACTAAATCGTAAAAATGTAATAAAATGTTGTAACCAATATTTAGTAGACTTTTATAAATATTTATATTCAAAGATATGGTAATTTAAAAGAAAGAAATTTTCATATTTTGCCGCCTTTTCTCTCTCTCTTACATCAAGAGAAATCGTCATATGTGGGGAAAAGGGTGCAGCATTCAGCGCTTACATTAGAAAACGGTAATAAGACAAATACTTTTCTTCGTATTGCTGAATATTACTCTATAGGAAATTTTAATAATAATATTGTTCACAGAAATGTATCTGAATTCTAACGAGTGACAGCATTGAAAATGATCTCAATTAGAATTTATAAATCGAACTAGCTTTTCTTGCAATTGAAACAGGAAACATGTTTAAAAAACTGCTTATTCTCAATTACAAATTATAATATTAATCGTTCTTATTAATATCAATAAATCATATACATATTTTAGGGAGTAAATAAAAATAAAATGATGTCTGGTTTCATCGGAGGTAAACTTTAGAAGACATAATTAAAATCTGCTACTTCTGGATATGTTTAACAACTGAATTTCCAACACCTTTTCAAGCATTGTCTAAAAATGAAATAAAGACAACGGATGATCACGAAAAACAGTCTGCTGAATATTTTCTACTTGAAATATTTTTTCAATAGTACAATAAAGTAAAAGAACGCATTAGCATTGCACAGCACTGTCCTTTTTTGATATCTAAACAATGATAACCAGAATATTATAGAAGTTCATAAATCTGATAGGACAGTACGAATTATTTATTGTAGAGATTACAATTAAATTAAAGAATGTTTTTCTTTCCAAATGCTCATATCCTATGTAGCTCTCGATAATTTACGTTTTCGATTTAAAAAAAGATAAGGATATTAAGTATAATTCTATAATCGAAATGTACAACGTCCTTTTAATAACTATGGCTCTCTGATAGACCAAAATCTATCCTTATATTGAACAACGAATTCAATCGTTTCTTGATTGAATCCTGATTTATCTTTCAATCAAAATTATCGGGAACAGCGCTGGAACCGGTTCTGCCGGGCCGGTAAATACCGGAAAACCACAGGTTGACATTTTAAAATAACTATCTTCATTTAGCTCTATTTTTGTTAAAAAAATGTTTTATGAATTTTTCTATGAAGTAGATATAATGAAATTGTGCTATCAATATACGTACTGTAGAAAGTCTTACGAAACTGTTGATGATGCAAAATTTTGTGTAGTTCAGAAGGAATATTTGATTGTCATCATAAACACAAGCAATACATCTCATTTTCTTTCACAGTAAAGAAAAATCAACGAAAGTACGACAGCAGATCAGTTTGGTTGGTCTATGCACTCTATTTTATTGGCAGTGTTATTTTTTTATTATACATAGTTGTAAAAAGATGGTTTGATAATAAAATTTGAAACGTCTATCTTTTATTTTCTACAGATTTGTTGATAGTCTTTATCATATTTCATCAAGAATGTAAATTCTCTAAAGTATATTTTCAAATATTTTTCCCTAGAAGCTTGATCAGAAAATTTAGAGTATTTCAGCTATCAGCATTCATAATGTGAGGAGCTGAGTCATAAGATTTGAATAGGCCTGTTTAACCATTAACTGATTGATATCATTGCTGGAACTTGCTCTATCAATTTTTACCGTATTTTGGATATCTGAAACAATTTTTAAGGAATTCACTCCACCAGTTGTTGTCCGATATTTGCTCTTCATGGTTCTCAATTTACATTGAATTTTTTTCACCATGGGCCAAATCGTGAAAATAGTCAATTGGAACAGACTCTTTTGTTAAACGCAAAATTCGAGTTGAAAGTGAATAATCAAACACATTAAGTTGATCGCTGTATTTCGTAAAAACCAAAATGATAATTCGGCATAAACTTCAACTTATCACGTCGCCTTTTTTCTCTGTTCTCTTGCCGATTAAAATATAATCAATCATTATTTGATAGATGTTTCCAAAAGAAAAGCAAAGTCAATCTCTCCTATTTAACATATGAAAAGATCGATATCAAAACTCACTGCTAGTCAATGATTCGCATCTGATTAATACCGCTATAAGATCACACACACAATGATTATTCTCTATAATGATTCTTACTGAGATCTGGTAGTACAGAAGAGAAATTTGATCCTCCGAATAAAGTTAACGACATGTTGCACGAGCACAATCGAAACTACTAAATCATGCATGACTAGCATTCTATTATAACAAAAAAAAAGTAATAAACGCCTATCATTAACTGTAGTAGTCCTTCATTATCACCCGTTTGATAATGACTTGTCATTGTTAATGAATCAAAAAATGCATATATAACATTAAAGTGATAAGTGGCCCGTCAAAGATGCTTCTAATTTACTCAGTTTATTATTATTTCCATTTTTTTTCAAAAACAATTAGCAGCTGTTGTTTTCTTTTTGGTTATGATTCAAGATCAAAGCAACGATCGACGAAATGCGAGAGAGAAAATGCAATTCATTATACGAAAGAACAACAACGTTCGGTTTTTTTTTTCAAATCGTTTATGTACTGTCATCCATTTAGAAGGAAGTGTATCAAGATAGCTATAATTGCTTATGGGAATCATCCTACACACTGAACGATCATTTAATTTCACCATGAAATAAAAGACCGTTGATCTTTCTATCAAAGCGCAATAAGTCAATTGCACATGCTCGTAATTTAACAGAAAAAAGAACATTGTATGGCATAACAATTTCAAGTTATCGAATTCTTTTCAATATCAACCGCTATGAATCATAAGAATTCAACCAGTATTGAAAAATCCTTCGAATGAATTCACCATGGAATGTAGTCTTCACTAATGCAAATATTCCGTCAACCATTTCGATCTAATGTAAAATTATACAAAATTCAACCCTAAAAAGAAAGAGTCAATTATCTTCTATCATCTGATACATTGAAAAAAATCGATACATAAAATCATACGATTTTCATCCGCTATCCTATCTTATAACTGATTTTAGGTTCTCAGCAGGAGTATATACTATCTTTATGATTATATCATCAATCTCTTGAGTGCTATAGTATCATGTTTTGTTGTACCCCCTGGAAACTTTAACTCATTAAAGAGACTTTAACAATTCTCATTATAATCTTTGTCGCTATTTATATTTCATAAAAGAGATCAGATAGTCTAACATTTAATGAATCGATGCAACTGTTTCGTTTTTTTAATCACAATGATTAAATCTATTTTCATTTAATTTAAAGTTCAACAATTTTTTTTGTACAAAAACAAACGTTCTCTAATTTAATTACGATGGAAATTGTTTTTTAACATGCACTGGAATAGGACAACAAATTTTATCATTTGTCGAAAATTGTCTCAATTGTCCAGTTTTAATACGTTTCCATTTAGCTCGACGATTTTGCCACCAAATTTTCACTTGGATTTCCGTTAAATTTAATGTTTGAGCTATTTGTGAACGTTCAACAAGTGATAAATATTTTTTCTGTTGAAATTCTGCTTCCAATTCCATTAATTGTTCATTGGTGAAAGCTGTTCGTTTACGACGAATTGTTGTGGAACTTTTGTTTACTGATGAATAATTATCATCTTCATCGCTATCACTTGTGGTCGGACAATTCAAACTATCTAAAAACAAAACAAAAAACAACATATAAATTAACCAAAGAATATCTATTTGATGTTACCTGAATTGAAACTTTGTTCATGTAAATATGAATTCGTATACAATAATGAAGGTTTCTTATTTTCATGATTACTATTCAGTAAAGTATCAATAAAAAAATTCTTTGACATGATCAATTGTGAAATGAACGAATGCAAAGAGAATATATATATATATATATATGTACTATGAAGTTCAAATTATATGATGATGCATGGGGAAGAGAGTGAAAAAAGAAGATGTTCTTTCTGATTGGATAAAATAGTTCTAATTCATCGAAAGGAAAAGAAAAATGAATTAATCTTCTTTGAAAAAATTGATTGAAAGATGTTTGTTTTTATATTCACACCATCTCTATTTTCACTAGCGGATCATTCGCATTTCAAGGGTGCCGCATTGACTGTTAAAAATTAAAGATCAATCGTCAATTTTAACCTTCATTTTCTTCGATATCATTGTGACAAGAAGATAATCATAATAATAAAGACAAAAAACGTTATTTTAATGAAGCGTAGATTTGATCTCATTTAAATGACGATGCATAAATATTATTCGATAAGCCATTATCGTTTTTATTTTCATGCCTGTTTGAAATGTTTGAATAGCAAATAGATGTATTTGACCAAGACAAAATTTCACGTCTTGTTTTATTGAATAACAAATCGAAGAAGAACAAATTGCTTTTTATTGTATGACATTAAGCACGTAATTAATAGCTTAAAGAAGCGGCTTGATTGTTAGCGTTTTAATGTTAATTGTATAAGATGAATTGAGGATGAGAGAAAAAGCAAAGAAAAAGGTGAGGTGTTTTTATTTCACGCAATTGTTTAGTGATAGATCATTTCAACACTTATGTGATTTATATTTAATAACGAAACCTATTGATGGAAGAATGAGACAGCTGGAACTGGCTTAAGGATAGCCGAAATAGGATATGCTCGTACTCCTCTACTGTTTACCAGAGGATAAGAAAGATAGATGCGACAGAAAAACAACATCTCTGTTTAATATTAAATGTAACTAAATTATCATTTGATTATGTACGATTTTATTATTTTTGAAATCTCCTATAAAGCATTATCTTATTATAAGTATTCAATCTAATTAAATTTTTTTTGCTATCAAATTGATCTTGACATACGCCCTTAATCGACATCTTTAGTATGTGTCTGCTATGATTTTCTTTCATTGATAAATTTGACTCGTTAAATAAGCTCTATCTATCTTCATTAATAAGTTGTTATTGATGTTCATTATTGAGTATCTTCTATTGAAACTCTGTTGACAAAGAGATAAATTTCAATCGTTTTTACTCTATGATTCTCTATTGTTCTTATAGAGATTTTTCAAAAAATGCATGCAGAGTTTTATGTCATAGTTGAATTCTGAGAATTCAAAATAATTAGACAAAAACTGGTCACACGGGTCTCTGCAACATCAAATATTAGGAAACCATTTCATGAGTTATGTTTCTTGAAAAAAATCGTAAATATATCGAATCTACTTTTACCACTACGAACAAAACATCAGTTTCGTCATCGTTTGGATGAAAACCAAAATGTGAAATTTCGAGTTGACATAGTCCTCGTGAACAATTAGGATTGAATTATGAAAACATTTTTGAAGAAGATTTTTTTGAATTATTCAAAAAACCAAATATTGAATGCAAAAATTTCTTTATTCATTCTTATATCGGTCTGTTGAATATTTTTTTTTATTTGTCTATAAGCCAAAAAAAAAAACTTAGTTCTTGTTTGTTACAAATAAAAATCTACATATATTTAAATCATGCCTGTATATGTATGGCTAACAATGTCGAGTTAAATTTTTAGTGGTTCTTTCTTCTCATCATACTTATGATAATTTGTTATAAGTTCATGTTAAATAAAAAAACAGCACGAGAACGACAGTCAAAATCAGCAAAAGAAGAAGTAAAATGTTCAAAGGGTAGATATAAGAAATGACGGCTTATACGAACAAACGAAAGACAAAAAAAGAAACGAAAAAGAAAAAGAACGGTTATACCAAATGACTGCTATTTACTCGCTTAAACGTACACACAAAGATAGAGCCGTTGTTGTTTTTTTGTTACAAAAATCTGCGATACTCTTAATAGGCTTGCATTCGTTTGTTTGTATTGCCGTAGTAAGTTGTATTTCGGCCACGTTGTTGACCACCTCCGTAATTTCCGCTTCCTCCACCACGTTGATAACGAGCACCATTGCCATAATATGATTGTTGGCCAGAGTTATATCGTCGATTATTATAATAGCCACCTCCTCCTTGTCCGTTACGTTGATTATATCCTTGTTGCGCTGGACGATATTTCAAACCGAATGTTTCAGCATTTATACGACGTTCTTCATTCCAATTACGGCGGGAAACACTTGTTAAAAAGAAAACAAACGAAAGATAAATTAATTTAGAAATAAGATTTGTTTCTTTTTCAACATACGTTTTCTCTTTTTCTGTTGTCTCACATGAGATTCGATCAAAGAAACTTTTTTGTTTGTCATAATAACCTTCAGGATTTGTATCTTGTTGTTGTGGCTGTTCTAATTTAGTTGGCGATGAGCTTGTTGGCGGTTGTGGTGTTTGTGGTTGTTGTTCATCGTTTTCTTTTTCTTTATCTTTTTCCGTCGTGGATTTGTCATCATCTTTATCTTTATCTTTATTTGTTTTAATTGATAGGCTCTTTTTAATTTCATCTTCAATAGCATTTTTATCAAATTCAGCATTGGATTTTTCAAAATCAAAATCACCAACAAATTTCAATGTTGATCGACTGTTACTATTACCACGTATGGAATTAGCGCGTTCACGTTGTTGACGAGTAGTTCGTTGTTGATTTTGTGGATTACCTGTTATACCACCTGTTGAATTACGTCGTTCACGATAACCATAATAATTATCGGCTTGTTGGTTATTATTATTGCTATTATTATTGGTACCTATATAATATTCGACGATTAAAAATGAATAGATTTGATTTAGGAAAAAGAAAGCTTACGTTTTCCTGCATAAAAACGATTGCCTTCATAATTTTGTTGTTGTTGTTGTTGTTGCTGCTGCTGCTGTTGGTATTGTTGTTGTCGAGGATATCGTTGTGTTTGTTGTTGACGGTAACCGTTGTCCCAGGCGGAATTATTCGTTCGAGACCAATCAGAATAACCATATTTTTGATTTCCTCGTCGATTATTATTATTTTGATTGCTACTAAAATCATTATAATAATCTTGTTGTTGACGACCACGTCGTTGATTATTATTGTTATATGAATAATCTTGTCCTTCGGGTTGTGCCGATGTTGATTGTTGGCTGAATGGTCTTGATGATTGTTGTTGATTTAAATTTAACTGACGTAATGGATCTGTATTAGATGATGATTTTGATCCTTTGTTAGGCCCTTGTTGAACAGATGCCGATGGCATTGTGCCTTGATTTGTTGATGAACGTGCTTGGTTACCTCCGAGGTTGCTGTTTGTTCCACTCGTAGTAGAACGTACAGTAGGTGGATACATTGATGACTATTAAAAGAAAGAAATATAACTGTGAATGAACGATAGACCATTGAGTTTACTTCAACAATAGCTGGATCTTGTGTAAGAGTACTTTGCGGAGGTTCACGAACTTGTAAATCTTCAATATCAGCACCGCGAAAAATAATATATTCGAAGATTTCATCACGAGCTGGTACAGGCCGATCTGTCGGACGATCTTCTGTACCAAACGAACGAACTAAAAAGATAAACAAATATCAAAATAGTAGTGTTTTACTTGTGAGAGATATATTGATGCTTTTTTTACCTTTTGAAAGTGCTACAGTGGACTCATTAGCATCGATTGTATATAGAATACCTTCATAGCGAATTTTAGCTTTTGAAACAAGACTAATTTTTGAACCAAGATATGGTGAATCAGTTGTACCAGTTGAAGATGGTTTTTTTACAGATGAATTATTAGCTAAGCTCATTTTGATACTTTCTTTGGCTGTGGAGGATGAAAAGTGACGATAACCTGATAGATTTTTATTTCTTCTCTTTTGCTTATATATAACGCTTTCGGTTAGACGATGTGTTGACTACAAGCAGATAAATATACTGGCCAAGAATAGTCACATTTGGTTTAAAGCAAAAGAAAAAGAAGAAAAACAAATAGTATTGTTCGTCTAGGGTATTAAATTTATGTTCACTTGTGTAGTTCGATTCACATGTGAAACGAGAAGATAGATCTTTCTAGAATAGAACGAACGAAATATATATATATATATATATATATATACACATCGATTACGTTAATTCGAGGGTACTACAAGAAAATGAAATAAATACAAGAAACGAAGACATCATGACTGATAGTGTAGCGTCAAAGAGGAGGACCATTTCAATTTTAGAAATGACTGTCAATGACTCAGATGAAGTAATTCAAATTTTATGATTAATAAATAATATGGGTTATAAAAATTTGATTTTGTTTTAAAATATATAGTTCAATTTAAAAATTACTGTTCTATGTTTATGGCTAGAGGTCACTAATATACAACATGAAATCTAAATATAGGGTTTATGTATAATCCATGATGAATTTGCAAGATTAGTTTAATTTTACCAATCATCAATCAGTTATTCTACTAAATTATTGATCTGTTGAACATTTGTTTGTTTAATGTTTAATGGTTCAAAAGAAGTTTTAATTGGTCTTTATGCACGTACCAATCAAGTTCAATAATGAGTCATTGCGACATCTCGCCATTCTGTTGCCATGTTCATGCTCGGTTAAGTTAGTTCACGTGCGATGAATTTTAAACGCTTTAAGGACAGTCAAAAAGAATGAAGAATCACCTTGATCTCACCATTGAGTAGGTTTGAATACTTAGAAGAGAGCGAAAGAGAAAATCTAATTTAGAAGAGAAAGATCAATACGTTTTTCTTTGACGTCAATACAATATTTTGATTTTTTGTTGAATCATTTGTACAGGCGTATTTGCTACTACTTATGAGTAATAAATTGAGGTGTTGTTTTTCTTCATAAACAACTTTTGAAAGAAGAACCTCTGTAGCTATGTCGAGATGTTGCTGTTTTCTTTTCTTTTCTTTTCTTACAGTTGTTTGCAACGTATGCCAATTATAGAAGTGAGAAAAATAGAGAAACAAAACAACATTTTTCTTATTATTATTTTTTGACGATAATAAATATCTTGTGATGAATTCTTGTGGCGAACTCAAGACTTCAACCAACTATTTCATACGTTGAGTGTGTAAAAGTACATAGAAGTATTTTTTCATCAAAGTATGAATTTTTTTTTTCGAAAGCAGTAAGCCTACAGGTATGTGAATACTACTCGTAGTATGCGTGACACTGTTTTTGCCATTACTGATAATATGCACATGCGTTAAAGCTTAATTATTATCAAAATGGAGTTTTTTTCTTCTTGTTCTTTTCTTTCATTGAGTCGTTCTCATGTGCTTATCAATAGATAAAATAGAAAAGGGGTGCAATTGTATTCCGTTATTCATAAACATTTATAAATTGGTAAGAAAAAATCGACCACTTTAGATTGTCAATCAAAAATTCTTACTCGTTTTATCATAATGGCTGCGACTGAAAGACGTGGTCATGGTTAGTTTAAATATCTTTTTTTTTGTTATTTTATAAAGAAAGAACTTTTCTGATTTTCATAATAGAACGATCTGCAAGTGCTGAATTTAATCGTGTTGATCGAGCTGTGCAAATTCAAAATGCAACTGAAGTATGTTGCAACAAAAATAAGAAATTTCCATTTTTTGTGTTTTACTATTAGAGACTCCGCTCTGAAATGCTTAACTATGTAACTAATCGTTTTGAAGAATTCACATCGGAAATTAAAAAAGCTGCAAAAATGCCATTAATTAATGAAATTGTACAACAGCCTGTTGTACTACCTAGTGAATTAGCATCGATTAGTAAAGTCACGAATGAAAAGATTTCGCAGACAATTGCCTCACAACAAAGTATTGATATAAAAAGGTTTGAAAGATAAAAAATTTAGAATGTTTTTTTTTAATACAATTTTTCTAATATCTAAATAGATCATCATCAGCATTTCCAACAAAATCGTTCCGTATGCGTTCGTCTATACTGACGGAATTACTGGAAGTATCACATATACGATCGATTCGACAGATATTTATTTCTATACTTGTCCTTCTTGTTTTACAAGTTGCAATGACTGATCTATTCGAAACAGGCTCGTATGTAGAGTAATACTCTAATCTACTGATAAAGATCATGTTTTTTCTCCTCAATATTTTTAGAGTTGATTTTCGATTCGATGTTATTCGATGGAATTTTTCTAATCTATCAACATGTTTACGTCTTTGGTTTATACTTTTTACGTTGACATGTACTGTAGTTTATTATTGTTTTCATTTTTGGGCCTACAAACGTCTTTCGTTGATTCCAATTGTTTCATCATTGTCGCCAGATACAGAAGCACCGAAGAAAAAAACGACAAGTTTAAGTAAGAAAAATCGATTTATTGTAATTTTCGGTTTCAAGAATTTATACTCATGTTTTATCATTTAGTGATTTTCGATGGATTTTGGTTGACTGCATATTGTTTGTATATTGGAGTATTTCTATATTTTCCAGTGCACTTTATTCTGGAAGAAAATTATCCAATTGTAACTCGAATGATTGTCCTTGTAGAACAGGTAAACATACTAATATTTAGTTTATTATGTTTTACATACGAATCAAACGATTTCTTCTATAGAATTCTATGAGTGTATTCTTACGTAAAACTTGATTACTACTACTTTTTGATAGAAAACGCAAAATATTTTTCTCGGATCGATTTTATTATTAATCATCTATTCATTTTGTTTCTCAGTCTCACGAGAATATTTTCATCAACACCTTCGAAAATAATTGAATCAGCATGATTTTTCTCTCGATAAAACGAAGTCGATCTATAATTATGAGTGTGTCGCAGTTGGATTTTTAATATTTCTCGTTCTTGCTAATCTCCACTAAGAACGAACGTGAATATGTTGATTTGCTTCTACAAACTTAGGATTTTTCGCTTTTAAGTGAGACATCATATATCTCAACTTAAATCCGCACAAAGCTCTTATTCTATCTCGAAATCTTTTACATAGTATTCTGATTTGGTTTTTAGAGTAATTCAAATCTGATGATAGAATGCTACGACCGAGGACTAATCTCTAATTGATGACGATATCACAAGAGGTAGGAAAAAAAACCGAGCGAGAAACAAGCAGACACATAAATGTCATAATATCTGTTAAATGCATCACTAGTATGTCGCTATAGGTTTGAATTTCCTCGACAAGTGCAACTACATATCGACCGTTTCTTCCATTCTTTTCATTTCTAGGTCCGATTTCTAATGAAATCTCATGCATTTGTACGAGAGAATGCACCAAATGCTATACTTTATGGTAAAATTTATTCGCAACAAAGTTAGTTTTTAAAGGAATTGCGATTCATCGTTTTTTTTTAAATATTTATCTTTTCTTTGAAATAGTTAAAGTAGAAGATGTTGAAGATAAAGTAAACGATTCACCGAAGGAAGAAACAAATGGCATTATTCCACATACACCGTGTCCAGAATTTTCTAAATTTCTTTACTTCCTATTCGCTCCAACACTTATATATCGTGACTCGTATCCACGAACGTCATCCGTACGATGGAACTTTGTTATTTCACATCTAATACAATTTGCAGCAACAAATTTATTTGCTTATTATTTATTTTACCGATTTTGTTTACCAGTATTTCGTCATTTCAATTCAGAACACGTTACAGTAAAAATCTTTGTTCTTTCAATTCTCAACTGTACTTTACCAGGCGCTCTACTGTTATTTTGTGGTAAGTTTAACAGAGAACACTTCATTGATTAGTTCTTAGGAAAGAAGCGCTTAGAACAATCTTCACACAATCAGATTTAAACATGTAAGACAGGTACTCGTACTAAAAACAGGATTTAATGTTGATGTATATCTATTTTGGAACCACCAAATCGTCTTATTTGATTATCGAAAAACGCGATCAGGCCATAGTTCATGTATTCTAATAAGACAGTTCAAGGCTAGTATAAGATAGAGTAGCTCAAGAATAGGTCCTATACGAATTTTCTCCAGCTGTTCGGTCAAAATGATTATCCCTTATAAGCTAACGAATCTTCATTATTTTGAAACAGTAATGAGTTTTAATTTTTTGAGATTAAAATTTTTATAATATTATCATCAAAAATTGTTTGAAGATCTTACTATTCGATTTTCTGCAAAAGACATACCGACAGGAGTTCCTTAACAAGTTGAAGAAGAAAAATCTACTAATTACTCACTAGTCCAATGCGTTCTCTTATCCAAATAAAAAAACACAAAGGTTACCTTTCTCTGTTGTAAAAATAGGATAGAACTAAATAGGAGATACCTAACACAATATTGACTTTGCTCAATTCATGTAAATTAGGAACTGTATTAAAATTTTGAAGATTTTTCTTACATAACGTTTCTTTTTCAAGAGAAAAGAAACTCGATTTGAACGGTAGTTAATTCGTTAACTTCCGGAAATTTCCAGCTAGGAAATGAATTGTCTACCAAGAAAAGAATGAACTTGGCCGAGGCAATTTTTTCAGGTTCAGGTAATTTTAAAAGTTTAGTTCAAAGAGAAAGTCTTCTCAAGTGTTACAGAACAGTTATTAGGTTTTGATTTCATGGTTGAAAGTGTTCGAATGGCAACACTCAAAAAGTCTATTGTTTGTTTCGGAAACGTTGATGTATTCGGGCTTGGTTGGATCAGTTAATACATAAGTTAATCTTGATAAAAGAATTATCTTAGCTCATTTTATAAGAATCTACTGAGCTTGTAGTCTGTTGTATACAATACAACTGAAAATATAGTTTCTTCAATCGACCTCTCAACAGAGGAAAGTTTTTATTAGATTTTAACAGAATAATATCGTATATATAGTAAAATATTACAAAAGATATCAAACAAAAATAACTACAGAACAGTCTGCTCATTATAAACAGCCTTGGATTTGATAAATAATGCTTGCTACAAATGCTCCTCCTTCATGTGGCTACCTCGTCCATCTGAAAAAAATGAATGTTTTACTAGTTCTTTCCTTTTTTTAAGTATAACCTTGCTATTGTGAACAGTTTTTTCAACCTCTTCCGTTTTTCTGACGGATGTTCCAGAAAGGCAGAATAGGAAGAACATCTCTGTTTCTTTCAATTTCATCAACGTCAAAATTAAAATAGTACTGTACCCCAGATATTTTTAGTTGTGACACTCATTTTAATCTAGGAAATTTATTAACATCAATGTTTGACCATAAAAGCTATCTAACAAAAAACATGGTTGATCCTCATTTCTCTGAAATATTACTATCACAGTGTTGATAAATTCTGTACCTATTAAGAATTTATATTGATCATTTCTTAGACATTGCTAGAATTCATTGAAATGAAACGAACCTACACAATATAGATTTTGTGTACTCAAAAAGTGAGTACACTCGAGATTCGGCCAGTGTGTTCGGGCGTCCGTTAACACGATACCTCTTGAAAGCCTCATCCAATTGTCATGAAATTTTGTACACAGAATTGACCAGACCATCCCTGAGGGAAGGAGGAGGTTCAGGGATTTTTTTCTGAAAATTATTCACAACATATATAAATCGACTCAGCTTTTTGCAGTACACATAACAATCGGATGCGAATCCGATGTTTCCATATTTATTTGGTTTTAAAATAGAATCGAGGTACATCGCAATTATTGAGAGTATATAGTTGCATTGATTTGAAAGCGATGTCAATGTGTGTTATGAATTCTTGTTAGGCTTCGTTCTTCTTTTGTTTTCTAGCTTTCTATGGTTTTCTTCATTGTTGGCTCAATGCATTTGCCGAAATGCTTCGTTTCGCTGATCGACAATTTTATAGTGTATATAATTTTAATGACTAAATTTTCTCGATTTACGATTAGTACTATTTTAGGATTGGTGGACAGCAACATCATGGAGTAGTTATTATCGAACATGGAATATTGTAAGTTAAATTTTCTTTAAAAAAATCACAGTTGTCTTTCAACTATCACCATTTAGGTCGTTCATGATTGGCTCTATACATATGTTTATCGTGATTGTCATAAGGTAATGAATTTTGAAAAAAGAAAAACTTATTTTCATTATATCCTTTAAATTAGTTACTTGGCGTTAAATATCGGTTGGTTTCAATGTATGCAGTTATTTTCCTTAGTGCATGTGTTCATGAATACATCATATCATTAACGTTTGGCTATTTTTATCCTATACTTTTTGTTCAATTTGCTGTACTCGGTTGTAAGTATTTTCGACTCTGTTGTTTTTAATGAATAAAAACTTTTTTATTTTAAAAAAAAGTTATTTCAATGCTTATATTACCACAACGTACACAAAACTATGCATTTAATGTGTTCATATGGGCATCATTATTTGTTGGGCTTGGCATGCAAATGTGTTTATATTCTATCGAATGGTACGCTCGACAAAATTGTCCGCGTTATGTGGTAAGTTGAATTTCGAAAATTTGATTTTCATATGAAAAGCAATACTTTTTCTTCTTCCCTAGAATGGACCTTTGGATTATTTTGTACCTCGATCACTTTTTTGTCGTGATAGTGATGTTATCAAATCTTCCATACCGAATAATATACTTCATAATCATCATGATTTATGATTGTTCTAACTGATATTTTGTGATAAAAAAAAATTGATATCTTTTTGTCTGCCGACTTGCCAAAGTTTTATTTCTTTTTCTTTATTTTTTCCTTTCCTAGTCTCTGTTTCTTAGTCATTTTAACTTACACATATATATATATATATGATTATTATTCATTTCGAACTATTTATTAATGATTCAAACTAAACAACTATCATAGACTGTATTTATAGTTTTAAGGTTTCCATTTTGTTTTCTTCTTTCTTCTGCATTATGTGATTTTTCAATATGTATCGTCGGTTATTATTTACATTGTTGAAATTTCGTGATGTCTTTTTCTTTATATTGACAAAATATGACCGAAATTTCGATTGTTCATTGTGTCTTTTCGGCTTTCTTTTTCTGTAATAGTAACCATTTGATGTTTATATATTTCAAGGAACTTCAAATAAAAATTACAAGCAAAGAAAAGAAATTGATACTTTGGCATGCACCTAAGCAATGTTCTTTGCCAGTTCATTAATGCCTCCATTATCTGCCTGTCATCACTACACACAATCTGTGTCGGGTGATGAAAGCCTTCATCATAGAATGAAAAAGTGGACCAGGGAGGTTTTTTCTTTCTTTTTTTTTGTTGAGTAATAATCGGTTAATGTGCGAAAGAGTAATGAAAAAAAAATGGATATGATTTATGCTATAGTTGTTTCGTTTTTGTGTGTGTGTGTGTGTGTGTGTATATACATATAAAGGATGCATTGAACTGCAGGCAAGGATTTACTTGAACTATGAACATCATATATCAATCATTGTCTTTCGATATCTATGATAATGTAAACAGACTTCTTGCTTCTTCTTCTTTTTATATCGGGATATGAGGTGAAGATCTACAGGTCAAATAGGCCCGACGGGTTAACATGATTCACTTTTTTTTTCTTTTAATTTATTATTATTGCTACTATTACTATTACATGAGAATCAAGTAAGTTATGTAGAGCAAGAAAGACACCGCACAAGGTCTTGCGCTTTCTCATAAGCATTTATCTTGTTCATTCGTTCTTTGTCTACCCATATTGGAGGGCATACAGGCCTTCTCTTGCATGTTTGCTTGCCATATGTCTTAGGACCTTTAGAAGAAGAAGAGAAAGAAAAAAGTTTTCTTCTTTTATCGTTCTTTTTTCTCCTTTGAGTCTGTCAAAAAATTAGAGGATCAACAGCAAGCTGTTTCTTTTTTATTTGCATTACATTGGTTGGTGTTCAAGGAGAAACCGAAGAGAAAAGCGTACAGCTTATACGTGGATGGTACCGCATTGTAAAGAAAAGGAACAAGGAGAATATATTGCATGTCTTATGCAAGAGAACAGGCTATTCTTTCCTTCACACTTATAGAACAGAACACAACCAAGGAACAAAAAAGAAAGAAAAAAGAAAAGAAAAAACCGAGGCTGCCTCACGTAAAGAACAATCCACCGCGGCTTGCTACACATGCGTTTGTCGATAGGAAAAAGAGAGGCAGAGAGAGAGAGCGTCAGAGAGAGATAGAAAAAATGAGGAAAAGAGAAATAGAGACCAAACTTTATTCATTCACTCATAGAAGAAAAAACCAAGATGCACGCGAAGGAAAAAAAATCTCTCATTTTTTTTGCGAGATTTTTAGGGTCATTTTTTGCTTTACTTTCTTGCCTATATACTTTGTTCGCTATACTCTCGATTCTCATTGTCATCATCTATGGCGTCCTTGTTTTCCTGGCCTATTACACTAGTCGACAGAGACATCGTTGTATCCCAACAAAGTGCAACCAAGTAACACGAACGAGCGAGCGAGAGAGAGAGAGAGAGAGCAAAACACACCTTCATATCTATATTGTCCGCAAGCGATTGTTTAATAAACTGTATTGATATATATATATATTTGTTCGGTAGAATGAAGGTAAGCTAAGGGTGAACTGGTTAAGAAGAAGAATCTCAATGTTTTATTATTATTATTATTATTATTGTTGTTAATAGTTATTGACCTTTGTCAATGGATGTATTCACCTTGACTTGGTTCGTGTGAAACTTCACAATAGTATATCCTCTTTTTCTCCTTCTTCTTTTTTTACCACTGTTCAAATCGAAATAAAATGCTTATCAGTTGTCTATATGTATGAAATAGGAGATTTTCATACATTCAATGTTGTAGTAATATAAATTTCTTCGTTTTTCTTTTTCTTTTTCTTTTTTTTTTACATTTTAGATTGTTGTCGGGTTCCATCAACGACTGACAGCTAGATGAAAGTGAAAAAAAAGTAGGTTTCAAACATGTGTCGTTACATATGATTTCAATTGTGGCCAGTTTGCTCGAAAGGCCTCTATAAAACGAGCACGATAAAAAAACAATCCGAAATCATGAATGAGACTAGCAATATGAACAGTGGTACTACCGGTGGCGTATGTTCATCGTGTCTTAAAGAAATGCCTATTGTTATGGCATCATCATCAAATAATCCCTTATCGAAATTATGTTCGAATTGTATGACAGAATTTGTTGATCAACAACATTTTACTTCTGATATGAACAATAAATTTCCTCTCTTACCTTCATCACAATCTTTGCTAAATAATCAACAACAGACTCAATCAATATTTCAAACACATTTTTCATCATTACCTTCATCATCAGCATCATCGACTTCATCGTCTGTATCGTCAACAAATCGTCGTTTAAGTGTATTTGATCCATTCGTATCCGGTAATCTTACTCAAAATTCAATACATAATCCATTAACAGATCTAAATAATGCATATTCACCATTAATATCAACAAATTTCAAAAGTGACTTTGATTTAACAACACCAACATCACCAGCAACAAATACAAATGATTTCATGCGATTTTTCCCTAGTTTTCTTAATGGAAATAATCATAATAGTGATCGCGATAGTCCAGCAAGTAGTACTCAAAGTAATGATTTATCTCAAACATTATTTTCGCGTCAACAATCAACAGCATCATCGTCATCAATAAATCGTTTACTATTAAATGATCGGCCATCATCGTCATTTTGTTGTTTTGCTAACAATCCTCCGTATACATATTGTCTTGATTGTGAAACGTCCTTATGTGAAAAATGTGCATTAACACATCCAAAAATTCTTAGTTTTAAAGATCATCGGCAACATTTATTAAGTTCACAATTAAATCAAAATCGATCCATTATTGGACAACAACCTTCATTATCAAATACAGGTAAATTTTCTTTTTGCTAGTTCCTATTATTGCAGAAACTAAAATTTTCCTTTAATCTTTTAGTTCGTTTACCACAACAAAATCAAATAGATTTTTCATTAAATCGTTCAAATAATTCCTCGAATGATTTATCATCATTATTTAGTTCATTTTTCTCTCAACTTTCATTAAATACATCAAATAATGAAAATTTAATGAATAACAACAATAATAACAATAATAATTCTTGTTTACCATCATCATCAACTATTGTTTGTCATGAACATTCAAACTTAAAAGCATCATATTATTGTGATATATGTTCACATGCATATTGCCATGAGTGCCAAATTCATCATGCTCAACAACATACATTATCATCGTTACAAGATACGATTGATAATGCTCGGCAATTAACAAAACAATTTCTAATCGAATCACAAACATTATTATATCATTTAGATGAATCATTGAAACAATCGACACGTACAATTGAAAATATCTCAATAAAAAGTTCAACAATTGAAAATGAAATACGTTCAATGATTAAATATTTTCTTGATACACTTGCACAACGACAAGATTTTCTTTTGAAACATGTGGATAAAATACAAACCATTAAAACGCAAACATTACAAAAGCAAATCAATGAAATTAATCAAGTTATTAAACAATTACATTTAACTATACTTGGTAAGTAGATATGGTTTTCTGAAGTAAAATTTCGGTTCATTCTTATTGTTTTTCTCTTCCTATCGATTTAGATTGTAATGAATGCTTAAAAACTGGCAACGATGCCGATCTTATACGTACACGCAATCGCCTATGGAATGAAATAATTAAAATGAAACAAACATTATTATTCTATTTGAAACCTGTTGAAGATGATTATATACAATTTCAAGGTTCGGCAGCGACTATAAATAAATCTTTAGCAAACTACGGTCAACTAATAACATCAACACATCCAGCCTTGTGTGAATTATATGGTGATTCACTTTATAATACAATAAGAAATCGTTTGAATGTATTAAATTTACAAACACGTAACCATCTTGGTGAATTACGTACAACAGGCGGTGATAACATTCAATGTTGTTTAATCGATACAGGTAATAATCAGACAGTTCCATGTGAAATCTATGATCGTCAAAATGGACAATATTTTATAACATATATAGCTCAAAGTGATAATTTACATATGTTAAATGTGTATGTTAATAATGCACCGATAAAAGATAATCCATTTCGTATCGAAATAAAACAGAATCGAACTTATTCAACATTAGGTTTAAAATTAGAATTTGAAATTGGTGGTGAGGGTGATGAAGATGGTAAACTGTGTCGACCGTGGGGTGTTTGTTGTGATAATCAATCGAACATAGTTATTGCTGATCGATCAAATAATCGTATACAAATATTTAATAAATATGGACAATTTCTTCGAAAATTTGGTACACAAGGAAACCGGCCGGGACAATTCGATCGGCCGGCTGGTGTTGCATTCGATAAACAATTAAATCGAATTGTTGTCACCGACAAAGATAATCATCGTATACAAGTGTTTACATCTATTGGAGAATATATATTTAAATTTGGTGAAAAAGGCACTAAACCCGGTCAATTTAATTATCCATGGGATGTAGCTATATCATCAACATCACAAATATTAATATCCGATACACGTAATCATCGTATACAATTGTTTTCAAAAGATGGATTATTTTTACGTAAATACGGTTTTGATGGTCCTGTATGGAAGCAATTCGATTCACCACGAGGAGTCGTTTTTACTCATGCTGGACATATAATTGTATCCGACTTTAATAATCATCGTCTTTTATTCTTATCATCAGATTTTCAAAATGCAAGATTTCTTGGCACTGAAGGTTCCGCTAACGGACAATTTCTTCGTCCACAAGGTGTTGATATTGATGCTGAAGGAAACATATTAGTTGCTGATTCAAGAAATTATCGTGTACAAGTTTTTTCACCGCAAGGAGTTTTCAAAACAAAATTCGGCTCACAAGGTTCTGGTCCTTTACAAATGGATCGACCGAGTGGAATATGTGTTACACCCGAAGGTGTCATACTTGTTGTTGATTTCGGTAACAATCGTATTCTTGCCTTTTAATTATGTATACGATTTCCATTCTCACGGTTTTCACTCAGGTATCTATCTATATGTTTTAATATATATTCACACACACACACACACACACACACATATCAACCCGGTAGTTTATAATGCACAAAGAACAGTCTCTTTTCTCTTTCTCTCCGAAATTTCGAAAACAAAATACAAACGAGTTATCATATTCATTATAGCTCATTCTATGAGTGAGGCATAATTAAAACAGTAGCAGAAATAATACAGTGTATTTATATGTGTGTAAATATTCAATCATTTTGGTTTTTTGATGTTGTTGTTTATAATCGTTGTTTTCTGTCAAGTTTTCTTTTCCCTCTAACTATCTTTCATTTATACATTATTATCCCGTTTATTTCTTCTTCTTCTTCTTTCGAGCACAGTATGCTTCTTTAAACGAAAAACTTCCCTTTTCTCGTTTTTTCTTCTTCTCTTTTTCGCTCTTTCTACAGCTTCAAGTTGCTAAAACTATCTAACGAATCACCTATACTACAAAAACAAAATTCAGGACTTCACATTTATAATATTCACTCAGGATTGGTTCTCTCAGGTTGAACAGTACTGACTTTTCTCTTTCGTTTTCTTTTGTTTTAACAAAAATAAAAACATGTACCTCAGGATTTTTCGCTCTGCTACTATTGATAAATAAAAATATCGTCTAATCATAATAATAACAAAATAGAACGAATAATGTTCTTTAGTGGGCTTTTTTAAAAAACATAGATACACTAGCAGTATGCAGATAAATCATAAGCGCTCAGGTTTTTAACCAAATATTTAATACTAAAAAAAAAGAAACTACACCAAGTGTTTTTTTTTTGGCTAAAATGCTACTACTATTAATTCACTTTTTTTTGCTTCAGCATTTGTCTCATTCTAAGCTTCTATATCGTCTTTTTTTTTCGCGTATCTATGTGTGTGTGGTGTGTGTTGTTGCCTTTTTTTGTAAAATAATCTTTTGTTTTTTGAAATTCGAGTGCAAATCATTAAAAATAAAAGTCGATTTCTATTTATTTGTTGAGTAGTTATTTAGCCTTCAATTCAGGGTCGGCGTCGGCGTCGCCGCCGTCGTAGAAAAATGATGCTCCCGCCAAGGTTATAATTAAAGTACTGTTTATGTCTGCATGTAATATATTTACTGTCTTTTCCGGGTGAAAACAAAGTTTGGCATTGAGAAAAAAAAAGAATTGTTTATCGTTAGTTCGTTCTGCGGTTTTTTTATGACGATAGAATAGACGTTCGACCTTGTCTGTCTTCCTGTCTGGGTAGTTATTATAATAGATTATGAAGCGAAGGAGAAATAAAAGAAGAAGAAGAAGAAGAAAAAGAAAAAAAACTCTAGAGAACATGTTTACATCTATTCAATGAACAACTTGTCTGGCGTTTAGTCAAGGCCATTGTATAAAGGACATGAAAGATACTTTCTTTTTCTTGTGTGCTTCAATGATTGAAATAGAAAATGTTACGTATGATCATAGAATGGTTCTTTATTCTTTTTTATTTTTAAATAAAGAGGCACACCTATTCAGTTGGATAGTATCATCGGTACAATAGCAGGCATATGGTGGCTGAATACCGGAATTTGAAAAGCAATAACCGGGTGAACAATCGATACTACAAAAAGCTAAAAAACAAAAGACAAGTGCAAAATTGAATAGATCTTTTGAGATTTTACCTGGTCGAATATTTGTTTCACATAGACTTCCTGTATAACCAGGAGGGCACGAACAAAGAAAATTAGCACCGCCATTAGTACATGTGGCAGAATTCAAACATGGATTACTATCGCATGGTACTGAAATAATAAAACAAGCACAGACAAGAAAAAATAAATAATAGAATTGATTTAGCCAGTGAAAACATTCATGATTAGCTCGCTATGTTGCTCGATACTTATCGGCAAGGTACTCTATATTACTAACAGCTATGAAATAATTTGAAGGCTCTAAGTCACGAACGATATATTTGTTTTGAATCATCTATCTTTGACATACACCTACTGTCGGTTGAAAATCTGAGGACTAAATACTATTACGTATGGTGAAGATGTTGGATCATTGAATCTGTCGTGCGAAAGTATCTCATACTTCAAGGCATCACTTTTTTGTTGCTTAGAATCTACGATCAACTTACATTGAACTGTAGATATTAATTCACAGCGTTGTCCTTTGAACGGATAAGGACATTTACAATTGAATGTAAATGGGCCATCAACACAAGTACCACCATTTGCACAAGGTTGTGCAGCACATTGTGACACTACTTAGAATTTTCTATAGCTAATATTAAATTCTATTGATAAAGTTACCACTAATTGAGTTTTGACATCGATCTCCTGTGAATTGTGGCTGACAAACGCAGCGCCAGCCAGCTCCATCTGTGGTTGCAAGACATAGACCTGCATTAGCACAAGTTGTTGGACTACATGCAGCTGATATAAATATAAATAAAAAAACTTCGTAATAAAAGAAAAAAGTCAAGTAACGTACTTGATCTTGTTTCGCAATATGATCCAGTATATTCAACAGGACAAACGCATCTGTATCCATTTCCAACGTAAAAGCATCTTTGAAAAAAATGAAAGATAAGCAATTAAAACAAATGACATACTTTCTTTTCAAAAAACTTACTGGCCACCATTTAAACACAACGATGGATTACTAAGGCAATTGCTTGTTGCTTAATACGTAAACAAAAATGAATTAAATATTAAAGAAAGTAGCATAGAGATATTTTTCATTTTACAAGTAGTAGGGGTTTCACAATTTAATCCTGTCCATCCTGGTGTACATTGACAAGTAAACGCATTAGTTCCGACGGGTAGACATCTTTTTAAAAAAGTCGTATTATCTCAGATTATTTTAATTAGTTTCTCCTCTCTTACGTTCCACCATTTCTACATCGACCTAGAACTAGGCTGCAAACATTATTAGTTTCATCTAGAACACATAAATTTTATAATTCATTTTCAAGAAAATAATATCCTTTCTCACTTTGTGCGATTTGTTGACATGTTGTTCCTATGTAGGGTGGTGGACATAGACACATCAGTGCATTATTATTTATTTTACAACTAGAACAAATCAACGGCTCAATGAAAAACTACGCGATTCTTCTTGCTTACGTTCCACCGTTTTTGCAATAATTAGGATTAGCACTGCATGCACTGCTTTCTACAGAAAAATAAAAAAGAAATATTTCAAAAAAATACTACTAAATTTGTTTTGAATGAAACTCGGACCATATTCATAGGTTTCACATTTTTTCCCTGTATATCCTGATAGACAAGAACACGCATTTTCAAATCCATTGAAATAACAACTAAAGATAATTTATTAAAATCAAATATTCTGAGTATTTCTTTTTCAAATAGCTTACGTTCCACCATTGATACATGAATTTGTCGGAAAACACGAAACTAAAAAATAAACTCATTTACTCATCAGTATATCGATAGAGATTTAAATTACTTGTAGAATTTTTTTCACAGTATTCGCCTTCAGTTCCCGTTCGACAAACACATCGAAAATGAGTTGAATTGGATATGCATCTTTAAAATAGTCAATGTTACAAAGAAACGAGAGGACTTTCAAATTGTCAATACATACGTGGCTCCTTGTTTACATAGAGTTGGATTTATACTGCAAATTCTATTTGGTATGACTAAAATTAAAATTCATAGTTCTACAAATTTGATGATCATGATATAAATACGCGTTTGTTCTTCGCATCTTTTTCCAGTGTATCCCGATAAGCAAAAACAAACATTTTCAAACCCATTGAAATAACAACTAAAGATAATTCATTAAAATCAAATATTCTGATCATTTCTTTTTCAAATAGCTCACGTTCCACCATTGAAACATGGATTCGTCGGAAAACACGAAACTAAGAAATAAACTCATTTACTCATCAATATATCGATAGAGATGTAATTTACGTGTGGTATTTTTTTCACAGTATTCTCCTTCAGTTCCAGTTCGACAAACACATCGAAAATGAGTTGAATTGGATATGCATCTTTACAACAGTCAATATTACAAAAAAAAACGAGAGAATTTTCAAATTGCCAATACATACGCGCCTCCTTGTTTACAAAGAGTTGGATTTCTATCACAAATTCCATTTGGTGCGACTAAAATAAAAATAGAAAGTTCTGCAGATTTGATGATCATGAAATCTATACGCGTTTGTTCTTCACATCTTCCCCCACTATAACCAAATGGACATGCACAGACAAATGTACTTCCACTAGCAATACATCTGTAAACAAAAATAATAGAATCAACGTGCTGAAACATTTTTTTAAATCAACTTACGCTCCACCATTCATACATGATGTATAATAACAATTGCCCGCTAAATTTTAGGTGTTTTCTGTTATGAGAGAATCATTTTAAAAGCTCACTAACCATTCGTATTAACTTCACATGTCGCTCCTTGAAAACCTGGTGAACATTGACATTGATAACCGTTGCCAACATTCGTACAACTGAAAAACATAATCTAGCAGTCGTTCACTAAGATTCTCTTATACACATACATGCCCCCGTTTTTGCACGGTGACGATGAGCAAGGTTTAGCTAAATTATAGTGGTGAAGTTCAAAAACAAATTTCTAATATTTATTTATTAACATACTATCAGATCCAAGTTGACATTGATTGCCCGAGTATGTTCCTTTACAAGTACAAAGAAACGAACCACCAGCTGGTGTACAACTACCATTATTAAAACAAGGGAAACTTGAACATGCATTTGATTGACCTTTCATAGAAATAATATTCAACAAGTTTTATCAGATATGAACTTTTTAATTTACCAATCGGAATTTCACAAAATTGACCGCTAAATGTACCCGGACAAGCACATCTTAGCCGATTAAGTGCATAATCAAACGTGCACTGTCCATTATTGGTACAGTAATCTTCAGGACAAGTTGTTTTAGGATTAGCTAAATTCAATATTCATTTTTTTTAAAGGAAACAATTTAATCAGTTTTACAAAATAGCGTACAACATGTCGATCCAGTATATGCTGCCGGGCACGTACAGTAATAATTTGCATTATTATTGAGAGCTACACATGTTGCACCATTTTTACAAGGCATAGAAGAACAAATGCCTAGCGAAACGTAGAAGCAATAAATCTATCTTGTAATTATAAATACCTGTTGGCAGATTGAATTGTTGACAATTAGCACCAGAATATGAAGATGTACATCGACATGAATAAGCACCATCGATGCCAGGCACACAGGTAGCACCATTTTGACAAAGTTCCGGTTGGTAATAACATCGATTCATATCTAACAAAAAAATAACTGAAATTTCAGTCACACATATTTAGTTAATCATACGTTCACATCGTACTCCATAAAAGTATGCACCACATGTACAAGTATAAGTATTGCCGAATTGAGATGCCGTGCATGCGCCGTTATTTAAGCATGGATCTGATGCACAAGGTGATGGGGTTACCAGAGTGGCTATTCATAAGGAAATTTGAAGACAGAAAATAGAAAAACCTACATATGAAAACTAAAGATCTAACTCGGCCTATATGTTGTTGTTGTTGTTTCTAAAAGTAATTGGTCACACCGTTTACCACCGACTGGAATATCGGTTGGACATACACAATAAAAATCAATATTGCCATTGAGTGCTATACATCGGCCATTATTAAGGCATGGATTGGGATTACAAACTAAATATATAAATCATCAAAACAACGATATCTCGAATGTCATGATTAGATTTATGAAAGACTCGACTTTTAGTGGATTGGTGAAAGTTAAGCACAGGAAAAGTCAGCACGTACGAGTTCAGCACAAGATCAATTCAGCACAGGAAGAATAAGCACATGTATTCATCAGCACCAAAATTAAATACTAATAAATTTTAATCATAGGATTTTTTCAAATAATAAGAAAAATAAGAATAATTCGAAATTTAAAACAAAAATTATTTCGGCTTCAATTTGTAGTTGTTTATCTAGTTCTTTTATAATAAAATAAATAATGAATTTCTACTAGAGCTTTCGACTCAATACAGTGGAGTCATTTTCAATATAAAAATAGTTGATTTCATCTTGTTGAATGTGTTGTTGAGTTCATCAACTACAAATTGAAGTCGAAATAACTTTTGGTTTTAAATTTCGAATTATTCTTATTTTTCTTATTATTTGAAAAAATCCTATGATTAAAATTTATTAGTATTTAATTTTGGTGCTGATGAATAAATGTGCTTATTCTTCCTGTGCTGAATTGATCTTGTGCTGAACTTTTACGTGCAGATTATTCCGTGTTGATCTATCCGTACTGATTTTTCCCGTGCTTAAATTGCCTGTTCCCACTTTGAGTCGGGTATAGAACAGTCTTATAAAATTTCCAGAATCAAAAGCAGTTCGACTAATCAACGAGTTCATCGACGCATTTTTCACAAGCGCTGGTTACACCAGTAGATAAAAACGAAAATTTTCAGATTAGAGTAATGCTCCCAATTGCAACCTGCTGAAAATTAACAAATAGAAATTTTTATAAAGTGCTACCGTTACTAAAAATCGAAGAGAAAGGACACCCTTTTAAATTGCCCATGTCTCAATTTTTAGGACTTGCTAGAAAAATTCAAAATATATTCTAAAAAAAGTATATCTACATCAATTACTTACTATTTCCTTGTCCAGAAACGATAGATATCGTTAATAGAACAACCGAAACAGCAAACACAAGTCTGCACAGCATTTTGCAATTTAATTAAATATCCTTTTAAAATCAAACGTTTATATTTATATATGTTAACAATTTGGCAACAAAAACGAAACTAACCGCGTATCGTCAAAACTAGAGTGAGAGAAAATACCTCCGAACTTAAAAGCATATTTAATCTCTATCATATCAAATTTCCATAATTGTAAAAATGAAAGCAACAATAAAAATTCAATTACATTCACCATGTATATAATCATGAAAGATATATCATAGAAAAGAAAAAGGTAGTAACAAAAACAGAATCAATCGCATCTTATATATTCAGTAACTCATCCCGAAACCAGAGTGTGAAAGACAAATTACAATTCGATATATGGCATAATTCAATTGATGTTCTTACACTCAAGAAGATGTATAAATTATTTCAAAGATCAATACATCAAGATGTCAATTTGCTTTCTTTAATTGTATTTGTACACAAGAACATGTTTCATGGAAGCTTTTTTTCCAGTAAAACAAAAACCTAAATTCATATCATAATAATTAATCAAAATTTTTAATCAACTTGTCAAGTATAAATAAATATTTTTCTTTTTATAAAGTCAACAGAGAAATTTTCTTTCTTTCTTTCTTTCTTTCTTTCAAAACGAATATCGACATATTTAACAAAGTACTAGATATAATCAAGAGAGACAAAAAAGAAGAATGAATGAATAGCAATCAACAGCAACCTTCGACATGCTTTCTCATCGCTTTCGTCATTGTCTAGCTCATTTTCGCCTTTTTCCACTTGCCGCAGTGTATATGTATGTGTGCGGCACTCGCATATTAGAGATGTCTATCTATTTGTGTGCCCGGTATATGTGTGCGCACAAGGGGTGTCGACACGTCGTCAGAGGGATGATCGATCGATGTATTGCTCACCACCGTGTGAGTACTGTTCACTTCAGTGATTATAGTCAGTGTGCGCAATGGTTTTACTCGTAGATGTATGCGCTTCTTCTCTTTGAATCTCAAGAGACTCACAAATATGTGCATAGTTAAAGAAAGAAAAAAAGAAGTCAAGCAATTCGATCGTGATTTTTTCTTCTTCTTCTCCTCTGTGGTCACAAATCACTGACTGTCTTGATGATAGGAGAGACGAAGAACAAGAATCGACTATATTGCCGACAGGATCTGAAAATTAAAATAAAATAAAAACATCAGAGAATGACAATATTCGCGTCGGTATTTATTTTATATTTATCGATTAGTAAGAAATAGAAAACATCACAATTCCCCCACGAATAGAAATGCATGTCAATGCATATCTAAATATTCTCTGGAAAAGTTATCTCTCGTGTTAATATACTGCCATCGAAAAATAAAGTATCGTATCATTTACAACAAGTGTATACTAATGACTTTTGTATATTAGTAGCATAACTACTGGAATAGTTTACTTCCTACAAGAGAGAGAGAGAGAGAGAGAGAGAGAGATGTGACTAAAGTGTTTTTTCGTTCCTGCGCTACAACTTTTTTCTGCCGACTCTACAAGTACAAAGATGATCCTCTTTGGAAATAAAAATTTCTCTATTAATCAATATTCTACTATAACACATTTTTATTATCCAACATGAATGTGCGATATTCTTTTCTTTCGAGTTACATATAACATATAAATAGTACTTGAGAGAAAAATCTAAAGGCAGAAAGAACGCGATGGCAAAACGAGAGAGAGAGAGAGAGAAAAATCCGAATTCCCTTTCCGTTATCTCCTATATATATAAATAATTTCATTCGTTGTTGATCGGAAGTATTTTGGATCAATGGGAATTTTTTGCCTTTCGGTAATCGAGAATGTTGACCAACACAACATCAAGACGCGAAGAAAATGGAGCAAGAGAAAAGAAAAGAAAAGAAAAAACTTGCATCGATAGACCAACGAAGAGAAGAAGAAAAGAAGTACTATAACCCCTACACGATCAATCTCATATTTCACAACAAATGAAAGAAGAATATCATTTGTATTTCTTCTTTTTTTGTTTTGACTAAAAAGAGAAAGGAAAAACATGTTGTATTTATTTTTCTTAGTATTTAGATTGATGAGTCCATTGTATTAATTTCGACAGATCTTCTGAAAATACTTCGACAACTTCTATTTGAATACAAAAAAAGAAGAAGAAGAAGAAGAGAACTGCAGAACGAATAAAATTGAAAAAAAAAGAAGAAGAGCAAACAGAAGAAAAAAACACATCAATCTCCATCATCATCTATCATGATGAATCGATACCAACACCAACACCTACAAACACATAATTCGAATACAATTCTTCAATCAAATCATCACTATCACTTAACTAATAGTACAACAACAACAACAATGTCTGTTCTACAGACGCCAATTGATACTTATTCATCCAATAACAATTCAATTCTTGATATTCATCAACAAAATCATTACAGTTTACTTGATGATAATTATGCATACAATCCGCCACCTTCCTATTGTATTAAACATCATCCTATCTATCGTTCTCCAACTATTTGTACATTAGAATCCCAACCATCAGTTTATGAAACATATAATTCATCTCCATCGTCATCTTCAACAGCAACAGCAGTAGCAACAACAACAACAACACCGAATATTCCAGTAAATACTTATGAACAATTTTGCATTGACAATGCTCAAACATCGCCATCGCCATCATCTTGGATAGCAACAACGCCAACAACAGCAAACGAAGGATCACTATATCATCCAATTCAATCGTTTGATCAATGTAACATTTATTTAAATAATTCTCAATTATCTGAACAAAACTATCGAGATTATCTATCGATTCCATTATCTAATAATGAAACATCCTCATCGTCATCGATATCATCGTCGTCATCCTCATTTAATAATCTTTCACATCCACAACCATATCGACATCATGAACAGTCATCTATGGACGAAAAACCTCTGTCTATTGTTGCTAGTGAAGCTAAATATAAATGGATGCAAATAAAACGTACACCAGCGAAAACAGCAGGTAAAATTTCTATTTATATATTTCTCGAACATATGTTTCGATTTTTAATCTTGATAAAAACAAAAAAGAAGAATAGACAAAAAAATAATACTAGTGTATTCGTCCTGAAATGTATTCCATCAGATATAACAAAAAAAGATAAATAGTATTTTGCACATACACAGGTGTCCAACAAATAGATGAACAAGAATTTCTGTTTTTTTTTTGCCCCGCTCTGCTCGATTCGACTTGTTTAATTCATCGGCTACACTGCCGAACGTCAAGTCACGATAGATGATCGATATAGTTATCTATAGGAATCGATCATCGCCTTGATTAAAAATTATGCCATTTATAGTTAAAAAAATAAAGATCAAAATGCCATCTATCATCACGGATTTTCTGTTTCAATGATGCTGTAATACATACTGATAAAAAAAAACTGTACATATGTTTATTTGAAGGAAAACCGACTGATTATAATTATAATAGTGGTACATCACTCGCGAATGGTTCATCAACGAATTCAATCGTAAATAATAATTTACCTGCAAATGCTGGTCGCACTAATTTTACAAATAAACAATTGACAGTAAGAAAAAGAAGAAATTATAAAAAAAAAACTCATTTTCATACCTATTTTTTTTAGGAATTAGAGAAAGAATTTCATTTTAGTCGTTATCTAACACGTGCAAGACGTATTGAAATAGCAGCATCACTTCAATTAAATGAAACACAAGTGAAAGTAAGTCTTATCAAACTAAATTTTAGATATCATTTTCCTAAAATAAAACTACTTCAGATTTGGTTTCAAAATCGTCGTATGAAAGCAAAAAAACGGCAACGTGAACGTTAGTATCGAAATAATTGTACTCCTTGTTTTGAATTTGTTTTTTTTCTTCTTTTCTCATAGCCGATATTCTTCCATTTGATTCCATGTGAATTTATTCATGTACAAAAAGCAGTATTCTATCTGGATAGATATGTTGTTGTCTAGAAAGTTCTTTTTTTTTGTCTCAATTTTCATTGTGTCATTCTTGTTGTTGTTGTTGTTGTTGTTGTTGTTGTTGTTGTTGCTTTCATTCAATCGTTGTATTAAACGAATCTATCTATGAACAAAATTTGATTGATTCGTTTTGCATCAATAACTATTCAATTTTCTATAGTGTCGTATTTTATTGATTTGTTTTAATGCCTGAAGCAAAGATTAACAAGGTTTTCGAGGTGATACATCACTCAATAAAACCTAGTGATAAGATTAAACACGGATATACATATTTATAAGAAATAGAAAGTTCAATCGGAAAGTTATTGCACGACATCACAATGATGATTCAAGCGAATATTCTCATTCACTCATCAAAAAACAACAATACAAAAGTTAATTCGATTACGTTCTGTAGTTTTGTTTTTGTCAATGTCGGCAATGCTTGTTTAGTTGACCACCTTTTCGTCTATGATATATCTATAGGGAGAGATCGATTAAACTTATTGTGATTTTTATATGTAAATTCATATATATAGAGAGAGAGAGACCGCTTAGGGAATGCATGCAAGCAGCAATGTGTGAAATTGAGTGAATCGGATGGACAAGCGAAGCAAAGGGAGGAGAGACACAAGCAAGAAAAAGCGAGAAGATCAAACGACTTATATACATATAGAGACAAGTCAACAAAACGAAGACAAGAGTCATCTTTAAACTATTCATTTAAGATGAATATTATCAGACAGACAGACGAAGACGGATATGCTCTACTTCCGGATAACAAAAACATCAATCAAAATGTAAGAGTTTTCTCATGAAGAAAAAACTATTCACTTCGCACATTACTATCTTATAGCAAATTGATTATTTTTTAACGGCAATAAATTTTAAGAAAGATACATTTTCTTTGTCCATAAGCAATATGAAAATTGTTTCTGTTATAGCGCGATGCCTTGTATTGCAAAACTTAAAACGTTCATTTTCAATTATTCTTTATTGAAAAAAAAATGTTCTCGAATGTTCATTGGCTGAGTTGAGTCGATGTTATGATTCGGCTTCACTTGTCAACGATTATTGTGAAAACAAACCAATTGAATGCGAAAAACAACCATTAACGTGTTATTCACAACTATGCATTGTGATGTATGAGCATTTAATTATCAGGGTTTGCCATAATCCATTCAATACGATAAATTCGTAAAAAAAGGTCTCGTTGATATTTCAGATGGCAAAGAGAAAATTTTCTTCCTTGAAAAATTATAGGAGCAATCAAGTGCTGTTAATACCAAGGATAACTCGAAATAGAGTTATGCGTGTACTGCATAGGACGAGCTTGAGGGTGTTAATATTATGTCAACGTGCTTTACTTATCGGAATACTAATGGTGCGTACGAGGGAAGTTCATGAATGTGACTCAGGGATTTCAACGAAACCTACATAGGTTTGTCAAGTCTAGTGTTGGTATCTCATCTCTTGAAAAAATAGCGGTCCAGACTGAACTTTTGTCTCGAACCTTGAGGACGATCACAGACTTTCTTTTGACTGAAACAAATTCGCAAAAAGAAGTTTGAAATAATTGATGATTCAATTCATTTGTTTGCCGTTGATATATAAATATCAGTTAAATATAATTTTGATGATGCTCCCAAACGAACTCGCTTCTTAGTACTAATTTAAAAGGAAAAAAATCTACTTTTATGGATCAACTCTTATACTGCATACATCAGCGTAATCCTTCATCGAATAGAACATTGAATTCTACATTGGATTGACGATCAATGATACAAGGGCTGAAAATCCTGCTGTACTAATTATTTCATAGAGAACCGTATGTTTTGAGTTCCTAAAATATTTTTCATGTAAGAACTTTCGAGAATATTATTATTCAGAAATTATTTCTACGTTTTAAACTAATGCTCCACAGATTCCGATCATCAAAGTACAGTGTAAGTTGAAAATAGTCGCATATTTGGAATCAGTGTCAAAAAATGAACCCGAATAGTCGATCTTTCAAATTTCCTTTTGCGAGTTTGTTTCAGCCAGAAGAAAGTCTGTCGATCCCCCTCAGGGTCCAAGACAAAAGCTATTTTTACTTCAAATTTTCACCGGTTCGGTCTGGACCACTAATTTTTCTATAGATGAGATATCAGAACTAGACTGAGCAGGCCTATTGGGGGGACCCACGTTAAATGTCCGTCTCAGTGTTTTTTCAATAGCTTCATCATTTTCATTTTCTAGGTCTTAGTTTTTTTCAATAGATTCACCATTCAATTCTTCACAAGGTTGATACTACAAGTTTTTCTGTTGAAAGTTGAGGAAAAAATTAAAAAAAGAATATTCAACAAGTATAGCAGCATCAACTTTCAAAGCTAGAAAATACTTTTTGCAGATTTTTCGTTGGCCAGTGACGATAAAAATTAAACAATGTAGTTATTTTGTAGCCTTTGAAAAGCTCTATCTTCCGATCATAATTGAGAAGTTTCCACATTCAACCTTGTAATGCGCACTCTAAGTATCTTCTCTTTCAGATTTGCGAGAGAATTTAGCTCTTTCAATCTGCAATTTCGATACTCCTAGGAAAAGAAGCGCAGCTAAGCCAAAATATCATTTTTTGTATTCGTTTTTTCTATTTTGATCGGAATGGCCTACTGTACCAAAGTCAAACGGGAAATTTGAGTTTTAACTTTTTTAAAATTCAACTAGCGCCAAAATATCTGATTTAAGCTATTTTGAAGAGAATTTTCAAAAAGCCAGATTTTTCGATCTTCCGCTTGATTTCGACGAGATCTGAGCTGCATTTCAAATTACTCAGTAACATCTTTGCTTCTGTTTCGTTTTGTACGCCATTGTAAAGAATTTGCAAAAGTTTGTTTTAAAAATCACTTTGAAAGTTGATGCTGTTATACATGTTGTGTATTCTTTTTTTTGTTTTGTTCCTCAACTTTCAACAGAAAAAAGTGTAGTATCAATCTTGTAGAGAATTGAATGGCAAATCTTTTGGGAAGAAACTAACGCCTAGAAAATGAAAATGATGAAGTTATTGAAAAAACACTGAGAGGGACATTTAACCTGAGCCACCCGATATGTAGGTCTCGTTGAAATCCCTGATTCGTACTCAGGACCCTTTCCTCGTTAGAACCATGCTGATAAGCATCGCAAATGTGATTCATGATAGTGTAATTTACTATATCTCAACTAGTATATTTGCCTTGCAAACTCCAATGTTGCGATAGAAAAAAAAACGCATTAAGGGTATATTTAGAAATATGACAGATGTTCAATTTTCTATTTGCAAGTACTGCATTCAGTGAATTTACCGTAAATATCTAACAATTTCTTTTGCTGTACTGCATGACTTGTGAAAAAGTATCAGTCATTTTTTCTGCAATAGTACTTAACATAGTGGGAGACAAAAACAAATTCGCCTAGTATGAATTCTCTATCTAAGCGGGTTACTTTAAAATGGGAAACGGCTTTACCGTAAGGAATTTTCTCATTTTTATAGAATTATTTAATTTTGAAGCTGATTATTGTTATCTTTGTCTTAATTAGGTCTATTACGGCTTGTCCACGTAACGCGCTACTTCGCTGATCAGGTTTTAAAAAACGTTTTTTTCGATATAGACAGATCTGAGCGTGTTTTCTGGTACAGGTTTTTACGCTGATTATGAATTTGGACTTTCTTTCTGAAAACAATTGAGTTTTTTGGCATCGAAAACCGCGTTTTAAAATTTTCTCGACAATCGTATTTTCAATTTTCTAACCAAGAAATTTAAAACAAAAATGCAGACTAATATACTATCCGATGCAGAATTTGATTCTCTACAAAATGGTCTGTTTAGTTTTTACTCTCATTCCTCAAGACAACTTCTAAGCTCTTGTACAGTTTCTAACTTACTGTACAATTATTGAGCTCCTGTTTCAATGTAGCAACTTGATTTCTTTTACAGAAGGATATATGTACGGCAGTGATCAATATATATAAGCATTAAATATTTTTAAGCATGTTATGTGCTTCAAATTTGGTCGACAAGAAAACGCGTCACAGCGTTAGGTTTGTTTTTTGCATTTTTTATCTGAGCGAAAATAGTTTTATAAGCAGCCCTAGAGACAAGGATCCTTTTTTGTCACAGTGTTAAGCGATGATAAAACCTTTTTAGAAACGTGAGAGTTCAGTCAAACTAGGTCATTTTTGCAGCATAAATAGATTATGATGAGCTGCGTTGAATGATGTTTGAACGACCTTGTTAGCTCTAATGCCTTTCGAGATAATTGCAAAAAAATTTACCAAAATGTTACTGCGTTACGTTTGGATAAGTCGATTACGTGTTTGTCATGATGAAAGCAAAGTTCATTAAAACCTCAAAAGACGAATTTGCAGACGCCCATAAAATTGTTACTGACAAAAGACCTTCTAGTCACTAAGATATTTTTTTCAGTTGTGTATCTATTACAGAACAAATTACTTTGCGAACGAAACCTTTCAAGAGTCGTAACTACATCTCATATAGACAATTAGTATTATCTTGGAAGTAGATCGTGCATTTGCCTAGATAAAAAAAAAGACTTGAGGCTCCGTCGTAGATAAAAAATTTCCACTTTTTTCTGCGGGACAACAAACCATGGAAAATTGTTTTGTCGTAATTGAAAAATGATGTTTCTTCAGTGTTAATAATAAATTATTTTTGGCATATTTACTAAATCGACGCATATAGTGCGAAACAGAAATATTACGCCATCAATTTTACCAATATAAATATGCATCTAAAGAATGATTTGAATCCATCTCTATAATATCAAATTGAGTTTTAGAACAAGGTAATTTATTGAATGTTCTTTTTTATAATATAGCATAGCAGTAAACATTCAAACAAATTTAGGAACATATGAAGATAATAAAAAATTCTAACCATTTAATTTTTGTGACTTTCATAGAAGAATATCAGATAAAAGCATGACCAGTCATTTCAGTTCTACGTGACGCATAGAATTTCTATGTAATCAGTATAACAACGATATAGAATTACAATAGATATTCTTCGAATTTTTTATTCTACTTTTCTTTTTATTAATATCATGAATACAGAATGTAAATAAATACTACATTCGTGGCTATTGCAATAATAATCAACACGGTTCCAATGTCAAAGTCACCTCTCAAATTCATGTCCAATTAAAGCAGACTGTAAATGGAGTTTCAAGGATAGTTCGCATCTCTTCGATAGGAAAATTACCTTAATTTAAGATGTAATTATGCTTCACAATGCATGAAATATGGTAAACTGAAAGGCAAGGGGAAAAGGCGGATTTTGAAAATCTCAAATTCCCAAAATCCCAAAATTGAAAAGCATTTTCCCCTCTGTGAATGACGTAGTTTCGACCTGAAATTCTTCCCATATATAGGTTTCATAGTTCCTAAAAGTTTCAACTCGAACAAATGTTTTCTTTTTAAAATATTGAATTTTCAAAAAAAAACCACATTTTCTGACCATGTCGTGAGATGAGCATTTCTTGCGCATTCATTATCTTGAGAAGGAAACATTCGTTTGCGCTGAAAATTTTAGAACGTTCTAAGGATCATGAGACCTACATATAGAAAAAAGTTCAGATGGAAATTCCATCATTCACGTTTTGGATTTTTGGATTTTCAAAATTCCAAATCTGCCTTTTCCCCTTGCTGAAAGATTTCTTGTTTTTCTTAGCTCGAAAGTTGTTTTGACACTAAATCCGATTATAATTATATACAGCTTTGAGAATGCAAAGTAATCAAAGCAATCAAATCGTCAAATATTTCTTTGTAGACAGGTATATCAATTTTTATGTCATTTTCTTAATTATATTGTTGTCCAGCATTGATATTATTTTTATGGACGAGCTACTATTATATCAAAATTTGCAAGTCAAGCAAAATATCATTGCTTATTTTCTTTTGGCGTTCAATATTTTTAGAATGAGTCGCATTTTACGCACAAAGTATTAGCCAGAAAAGTTTCTATAAAAAGGATGTAAACTCACATGCCTACATCTATTTCTCATGACCAAAAAAAAAAGAGAAACATTTGTAAAATGTGTACTACGTAATTATACGAGACTGTAATATGCAAGAGGAGAAAAGCGACTCCTGGATCCTTCGATTCTATGGATCCTGGTCATACATCGCAGCGTTTGTCAGGATTCCAGCGAAAAAATTATTTACAAAGGACGTCCCGCTCTAGATTTATCATGACACTGCGATGTATGATTCTGGTGGATTCTATGGATCCTGGTGGAATATGTGGCTCCTGGTGGATTCTAGACTCCATCAGGAGTCGCTTTCCCCCTTGGTAATATGCGTTTTATCTGAAAAGCTTTTCAGCGCAGCATCGTTGGTGCTAAAATGTGGAACTCACATATTTCGGTGTTTAGTGGTTTCACTGAGAAATATTGTGAATGATAATAGTTTAAACAGTATTTAGGATATAGCTATCAATATTGTTGAGAAATTGATACATTTTTTCATAAACGAAAACTTGCTAAAAGCTTCTCAGTGGATGGAAAAGTTGCGAATTGTAAATACACTAAAGTGGATTCAAGCTCTAGAATAAGTTATTTGTGGGAGAAAAAATAGACGAAAATCTTCATCTGTTTATTATAGGTGGTGGAAGTAACGAGTGTAATAGTAGCATAAACTGGTTGCTAGCGTCTGTAGCGGTAGCATGCACTCGTTGCTAACGTCTGTAATAATAAAAATATATAATACTGTCGTAACTATGGGCTATAATAATAAGAACGACAGATTTTGATGATGAATTAGAGATTAAATCCTCATTATACTGGCTTCTGATCAGTGCATCTAAGTGTTAAGTTTTTAATATTTTATCTCTGTAGTGAAGAGGGGGTGGATGGGTGGGTGGGGTACAGGGGAGCCGCAAAAACCTAACAATTCAACTTACACTCGCTATTTTCTTCGAAAATATATGTGAGTCCCACAAAATAAGTAGTATTAGAATGATAAATATATTGTTTAGCAGTTTTTCCATTTACTAATTAATCGAAAGCGAAGTCAATAACCGATTTGCAGTATAATTTTAAATACGTCTTTCTTTTAAGGTTAGTTTTTTCTCCATATGACTTGTCCTCGATTGCCTCTTATGTTTATGTGGTAACCGAAGCTGTCGAGGGCGACTTTACATCATTTCAAAAGACCCTATCAAATATAAAAATACCTCGAAGATATTTTTATTAAGAAAAGCTGCTTTTCCAAATGTACTTGAAGGATGTTCTTGATAGAAATCATGAATACAATGCAGGATCAAGACACCAAGCATATATCAATTACAGCATGCAGCTAATGCATCGATAAAACAAAATGGAAAATAGTTTTTCCGAAAATATATGATTTTGACACATTAAAAAAGTTTTTGTCCAAAAATTCAACACGGGATATTTTGTTTGGTTTTTTTTCAGAGTAAAATATGTTTTTCTTAATTTTGATGCAATGTCAAAAGAAAAATTCGAATCTGAACATTGTTTTAATAGATCCTTGTATTGTTAATTAATTCAAGTTTTTCTAGCATGTCATCTGTTAAACTAAATAATTGCATGCTTCGAAGAACGTTGTCAAACATCCTTAACAATTTAGAAATGTCATAGAAAAAACCTAGTCTCGCTACCTTTTCAATTTTCCTGAAGCATCAATTACCTGATAGGATTTTTTTCTCATCTCATTTGATAACAACTAGATTAGCCTTTTATAATTACTAACTTACAAAATTCAATTTTTACTCTATTTATAGTTTTTAAGAGGCAAAACAAAATTTGACTTCATTGGCAGTTTCTTTTTATAGCATCAATAATTATATTATCTCGATTGTTAACAAGCGTGTGATAAGGAGTGGCATAGACAAAAAGAAAAAAAAAGAGCACCACGACTGAACGTTAGATAATCTTACGGCAACATTCAAGCAAAACAACATATTATTCTTTTTGAATTCAACAAGTTCTACTCTTTGTCTTTTATCCCTTTAGAAAATAAAAGAATGACAGATGTGCATGTGTAAGAATTATCTTTTTCTTTTGATAATACTAATGGCCAATTGAATTAACGAAAAACGGAAGAAAAATAGAGGTCTTGAAAATTTCTCAAGTTGAAACGGGATTTATTTTTATTCGTGCATGACTTGGAACAAGGACGCTTGGATTAGAAGCAAATATTATATTTTTCAGCATTATTCATTTAGTAATATTCATCATTTTCTTTTCTGTAAAGTGAAAAAAGACTAGTTGATTTGAGTGTTTTTCCTTTCGAAACAAAGACTATGGATGAGAACAAGCATGTCGAAATGCACGTGTTCTGCATGGAATTTTTCGGTTTTGAGGAAAGAAATGTATTCGTAAATCTATCATGCTGAATATTCTGCAAGGTTCTTTTCTATCATTAAAAAGATGCATTCAAGTAAAAATAATCGAATCAAGCGAGACATAAGAAAATCTTTTACGTCAGTCGATTTCTTTTTTTTTCTAATCTGTATTCAGCATTATTAATATATTCGAAAGACATGAGAACTTTTGAATCATACAAAAAAACGTCTTTTTTCCCATTGAAAATTCTTAGCGGATTACAATACAACAAAAAAGACTCCACCATTCAATTGAAATTCTTCAGGAAATGCGTGCTTGTTGTCATTCTTGTATATAGATAGGAAAAAGCGATAGTGATGGTATTTCAAGTAATATGATGATATTAGAGAGAGAGAGAAAAAAAAAGAACTACAAGATAGTTATTATTGAGAACTATAACTAAACATGTTCTTCCTTTTGTTCGATATAATAGAATACCTAATGCTATAAAAATAGACGAAGATGTCTGCAACTGTCATTTTTTTCTGTTCCTTCGTCTCTTTGTCTTAAATCAAATAATATTGAAGGTCTATATTCTTTAACACTTATTTTGCTTTTCTTCTTTTTTTGCTGTTGTGTGATTCCGTTTATTAACTAATAGAAGACTACACAGTAGTAGCGACTCGTTTTTTTCTCGTTTTCTACCTTACGACAGAGCGCACATAACATACGGCAGACGAATCTTGTCATCTGCTCTTTCCTGACTGCTAGTTTTCTTCGTCTAGTATTTTTTCTGCAGGAATTTTCTCGCTACTCTTTTTTTCTTAATAGATATACAAAAAGAAAAAAACGAGAAAAAAAAAGAAAGGCTTAAGTTGAAGATGAGTAGTGGTAGACAAACAGCAAAACTAATTGTATAATCATTTCAAAAGAAAACAACAGCAAGAAAAGCTATGATGTTCTTATTTGACAAAACAAATCACGGCGCAGCAATACACATATCGTCCGATGGTCTCAGCGCACAACGTACAAATGGTTTTGGCAATGGCATTGCCTTTATTAACCGTCCAATGAATGAATTCGAAAAAGTTACATTCGAATTACATCAACAATCATCACCCATATGGCAAGGATCACTACGTCTCGGTCTCTATGCTGGCCATCAAATCCCAACCGATGATCTTCCATTATCAACGATGGAATCAAGTTTGAATCATTTTTATACAATGGTATCACTAGAAAAATATGTTCGTTTATATAATGGAATTCGTTTAACTGTATGGCTAACACAAAATCATTGTTTAAATTATGCAATTAATCATGTACTATGTGGAACTCTAATGGATAGTAGTCAATTTGTTGAAAATAATAATAATGGACTTCTTCCTCTTCGACTTATTTTTGATCTGTTTGGCAATACAGTCAAACTACAACTTATACGAGACGGTAGCTAAACTGTTTTTTTTTCTATTACAAAGCGATAACTTCTTTTTCTCCATAGATGATGTTGTTCCATATGAAATCAAAGCTCGAGGCTCTGATGCTATTCGACACTTTCAAACAGCTTGCGATACCGGCACAACAACAGTACGGCGTAGTTTACTTTTAATGGTTGGCCCGAAAGCAAGTGGAAAAACTCGACTTCAACAAACGCTCGTAACAAATAATAACATAACCGATATGTAAATAGAGGTCGCATTCATTGTTTCAGTATTGTAAAAGAAATAGTTCTAACATTTTAGTGATAGTTTATCAACAGATCTTTCATCGTCATGTTCAATAAATATTGACCAAAAACATTCTTGGTCATTATCAAAACCAAATTATGTTCATCATAGTTCATTATCAGCTATTATGCAAGATTTTGGTGAGGAATCATTTTCTTTTTCTTCTACCCAATTACTGAATTTAATTCGTTCCATTTTAATAATTAGATGAGCATGAAATATCTAAATCTACAATTCAACAACAAGAATATGAATCCCATTTAGTACATAATATTATTGTTAATCTGCTAAAACGGCGCTATGAAGTGCATACAGTACATGAAAAAAAGGATAAAGTCTGTCCCACTGAACACTTTCTTTGTTTCTCTTAAATAGATCTTTTTATTCTTGATATAGAATTGGAAAGAAACTCTACTTGATGATCTTAGACTTGTGTATCCTAGTCCAATGATTCCTCTATCGATACGGCCATTAGTAGAGAAAACATTATCACAAATGAAATCGTCTGATCCACATGCTGTACTTGCCAATCTGTTGAGCAACAATGGAAATCTTAAAGAAAAAAAAATAGAAGAATGCCAACGTTTACGTCTCGATCTTTGGGATATGCCTGGTTCGGCGTCATCCTCTGGAATAACACATCAGGTTTTTATCACGAATAAATAGACTTCAACAAAAAAAAACTAATCCTAAGTACTTTGTTTTCAATTTTTAAAAATAGGTTTTTCTATCGGCGAGAGCAATTTATTTACTCGTATTTGATTTAACTAAAGATCTCGATCAACCAGCCGATTGGAATATGGTAATTATCATCATATGATTTATTCATTAGTCCGAGAATCTTATTTAATATTAATAGAAAAAGAAGCGAATACTTGAAAGTAGTACATAGCTCCCCTGTCTTGAGCTGGTAATGAATTGTTTCTCTCACGACAGCCTATGATTATTTTCCTTCTTGTGTTTCTGTTCCTGTTCACCTCTTCCTTATTTGTCTATGTGACAAAAACAAAATACTCGTTTACCTTTGCGGGTGTCGTATTCAATATGATCAACTATGCGTTTCTTTGATTTTAGGAATTGACAAACTTGGATCATTTGAGTTTTATAATGCATTCTGTTTATTGTTATTCGGCTAATATAAATCAAGGACGAGTACACGATGAAGATTTAAATATTCATCGTTTATCACCGCCGATTATTATTGTTGGTACTCATCGAAATTCATTTTCACAGTCAACAAAAACAATTGATGTTAGTCGTTTTAATATTTTTATTTGAAATTAATATAGTTAACAAAATATTTTAGATCGAAAATAAAATGGCCCAAATTCGTGCGATGATTTCAACAAAACCCTATTGCAAACATATTGTTGAACCGTATTTTACCATCGATACACAATATCCGGATACTGTCGATCATGAACAGGTATTCAAGTCATGGGCATAGTTACGTGAAATCTCATTACTGTTTTTGTTTTTGTAGATAGAACAATTGAAAAAATTAATTGAAGAAGTCGCCCTCGCTGAACCTTACATGAACGAAGAAATTCCAACACGATGGCTTCAATTTGAAAATGATCTTAATCGATTAAAAACTCAGCAAGATAATTTTTATGCATCACTCGATCAAGTATAGCGAATCCTTTTATTTTAATTGTTTTAATATAAATCCATTGGCTTATCTAGATTTGTGAAATAGCTCGTACACAAAATATTTGTTCATCCGATGAATTGAAAACTCTGCTAGACTTTTATCACGACCTCGGCGTGATTGTTTATTTTGGTAATACACAAGATATGTTTTTAAAAAATACGCTTATTCTACGTCCACAAAAGTTATTTCAACTCATCAAGCGACTTGTCTGCAATGATAATACGGAAAATGAGAACGATGATGGTATCATTGATGAAAGGACATTTGAAAATCTTTGTCAGCCGTTTATCGAACAGAAACAAAGTATTTTAGCTTTACTGAAAAAATTTGATCTTTTGTGCGAGCGTCAATCGCCATCGCCAACAACAAAAATAACAACAACATGCAAACAATATTATGTACCTGGTTGTATACGAAGAATATATAATGAAAAACCGATAGCAGAAAAAGATGATCAATGTGTCGTTTTGTATTATTTGTTTGATGATTATTTTCCTGGTAAGATTTGTTTTTTCTTTTTTTAAAAGTGAAATTATTTAACTATATGAATTTTCCTATTGATAGAAAGTCTGTTTCATCAAATTCTTGTTCGAACGATAAAATGGACGCAATCAACAAATGTTCCACCACCTAAACTTTATTATCGGCGCGGAAAATTTATTCTCGACGACCAACATTTACTCATACTAACTGCTTTATCAATGAAATATGCTCGAATGAAAGTACAAATTATTCGTAATAATCCAAATATAACTAATACGACCACATCTAATACAGCAACTACTATGAACAGTAATAATAACAACAATAATAAAAATCAAGATGAAATTAATCCTCAATTAGCAGATCCAGCTATTGTAGCAAAGGTAAATCTCTTATAGAATATGATTAAATCAACATCTAAAAAATCGAATGATGGATTTTGAGGCACATGATCGCGTCTATTTCGACTAATTTTTTTCTCGCAAATAAAATCTAAAAAAAGAACTACAAAATACGCCATATAGTCATGGTAACCTCGGATGATACCCCCCACCCGTAGGTCTACCATTGGCATAATACCTCGTACGTTGAATTTATTTTTAGGTACGTAAATTTCTTGAATCATTACTTAATGAAATCAAATCAACGTGGATACGTCGACTCACATTCCAATGTAAAGTAATTTGTCCGTGTGGAAAAATATGTGATTTACATAAAACTCCATATTGCTCAAATAATTCATGTTTACATTTTCTTAATCTTGATCATTGTCTTTCAAATCCTGTAAGTGAATAGTTCGATTTTAATTTTATTTCTCCTGACTTCACGATACTGTGTTTCTTTTTAATAAAGATTGTTGAATGTTCATTTCGTCGCGTACCAACAAATCAATATCGTAGTTGGTTTCCAAAACTGACAACAACACGTGCTGTACCAATTATCGACATATTATACGATCAAAAGTCAATGAATCATTTTTTTGAAGATTCAAATTTACCCGGCTGGATACGTTCAACAGCTAAACTATTATCAACATCAGATATGAATATAAATCTGAATAAATCGTCAGGTGAAAATCGTGCGTGGGTTATATTGGCGAAAAAACTGGGCTATCAACAATCTGTTATTGATCAATTTTCATTGAGTCGAAATCCAAGTTTACAATTAATCACAGATTGGATTGTTCGTAGTGGCAATTCATCATTGGCTGTTGATATGTTATTTGCAACGATGAAACAGATTGGACGAGAATATTTGGTTGAAATTATATTACGAGAACGAGAAACGCAATATCCATTACCATCCGTGTTTATTAGTTATCAATGGGATATTCAAGATGAAGTGAAAGAATTACGAAATTTTCTAGAACTTGTCGGTTTTACTTGTTGGATGGATATGGGCCAAATTGGTGGCGGCGAATTACTCTATGAAAAAATTGACCATGGAATACGAAATGCTAAAGTAATTCAAATAGCGAAACTAGATAATTTTTATTATTTCATCGATTTTTCAATTTAGGTTTTAATCTGTTGTTTAACACCGATGTATATTGTTTCAAATATGTGTCAACGTGAATTAATTTTAGCTGATATGCTTAAAAAACCTATTGTACCAGTTATGTTTGAATCAACACCATGGCCACCACTTGGCGCAGCAAGTTTAATTCTTTCACAATTAACTTATGTAGATTTAAAGGGTAAGAATATTTGTGCTAAGACTTGACTTCGATTAATACTATTGATGATGTTGTTTAGGTGCTGGTGGGCACGGCGGTAGTGGTAAAGTATTGGATTTACAAGCTCGGTATAACGAAATAGCATCGATTGTTTCACGTCATACAACATCGTTATCACCGAGTACATTCCATCGATTGGTACATTCATCTTCACTCGATCAACGTAATTCAACTCATCCATCTTCAGCATTAACTGCGTTAGCGTCTGCTCGACACCTTAAACATTCAAGATCTAGTCGTCGTCAAAATGTAGAAGCATTGGATTCAAATGAAAGTTCCAATAGTAGTATGAGCGAAGAAAATTATGATTATGATTCTAATGAAATCGATGGTATTGATCATCATGCAAGACCCATCGAACCTGTTCTAACAGCTGCGACTGTTGCCCCGACTGTTGGCACATCTCTAAGTCAACCATTTCAAATACGTAGTTCTGTTCATTTGGAACATCGTCTTGGTCCAATGACGGTTTATAATCAGCAACCAAGTGTTGATAATCGTATTGCCAGTTGTGCCGTCTGTAGCATTCTGTGATTCGTTTTTTTGTTGTTGTTGTGGTTTTCTTCTTTTAAAAATTTTCTTTAAAAATTCATTTTGCTCAAGAAAACTGAAGCTATTCGTGATTTTTTACCTCCGTAAAATTATCTTTACAATTCGATTTATGATACAAGTATAAACTTGCATTGCATTACGAAAAGTATTCGGTCGTAAGAGTGCTGGCTTAGCATTTGTATTTAGAACATGCTAATACTTTTTGCATTAGTATTAAAATAATATATTAATACTTTTGCATTAGTATTAGGAGTATTAGTTAACACCTCGGTATTAGTATTTGAATAACTATTAACATAATACTAATGCCAATCGCCATTGTGTAGTCTTCTAATAAATATATCAATTTCGAGTTACTGACACATTCTATGCTTGCTAGCCTTCCAGTTGGTTGCGTCGGATGCAGAATTTTATGCTCTCTTGAATACCGCCACTTTTTGAAGGGGTCAACTAACAAAAAATGCGGGCTTTCCCCGAAAAACTGGGTTTTTCAACACATTTTGACAGTGATTCTTGCAAATATTCGCTTAAGTATCTGTATGGATCTTCTAGATGGTTCTGTTCTGTACAGAATTTCACGCTCTATCAACTGATGCCATCTTTGAGGGTGTCAGCTGAGAAAAAGTGGAGGTTTTGCTTGAAAAACCGGGTTTTCCACACATTTTGACAGTAAACCTTCCAAATATTCGCTTAAGTATCTGTACGGATCTTCTAGATGGTTCTGTTCTGTACAGAATTCCACGCTCTATTAACTGATGCCATCTATGAGGGTGTTAGCTGAGAAAACGTGGTGGTTTTGCCTGAAAAACTGGGTTTTTCAACACATTTTGACAGTAATTCGCACCAATATTCGTTTGAGTATTGATCCTGACCTTCTCAAGGGTTGTATCCGATGCAGCACTTTATCCTCTACTGAATGGCGCCACTTCCAAGCAGATAATCTGAGAAAAAGTGGAGATTCTTCCTGAAAAACCGTGGTTTTTCACACATTTTGGCAGTAATCCTTGCAAATATTCGCTTGAGCAATTGTGCGGATCTTCTAGATGGTTCTGTTCTGTACAGGATTTCGTGCTCTATTAAAAGATGGCATTTTTAAGAGGGTTATTAGATAAAAAGTGAAGGCTTTTTGTGAAAAATCTCGAAGTTTTGCAGATTCGAGTATTTCCTGAAGAGATTTACTCCAAACAACCTTGCGAAAAGAAGAAGCGATTTCTTAAGTAGAACTTGACGAGTCCTATAGTTGGTGGACTTTTGAGATGCATGGGATGTTCTGATGCAACAGCAAACTGCAAAATCCTGCAAGATTCCAGCGGTTTCAGTAAAAACCTCCACTTTTTGTCAGCTGACCCCCTCAAAAATGGCATCAGTTGATAGAGCGTGAAATTCTGTACAGAACAGAACCATCTAGAAGATCCATACAGATACTTAAGCGAATATTTGCAAGAATCACTGTCAAAATGTGTTGAAAAATCCAGTTTTTCGGGGAAAGCCCGCATTTTTTGTTAGTTGACCCCTTCAAAAAGTGGCGGTNCAATGGCGATTGGCATTAGTATTATGTTAATAGTTATTCAAATACTAATACCGAGGTGTTAACTAATACTCCTAATACTAATGCAAAAGTATTAATATATTATTTTAATACTAATGCAAAAAGCATTCAATTATGTGTTAAATTAATGCAATACTAATAGTAAGCCAGCACCCCTATTCGGTCGTAATCGTTGAAAGATAAGCGATTTTTCTTCTTTTTTTTTGTCATAGGGTGATATTACAAATTCAATCCCTATTGAATACTTTTAAGTAATGAGCTAAAAAAGATAGTCAACTGAATTTTTGTATGATATATTGATAACTGATGATACAATGCAGTGCCCAGCGACAACCCGATATATGGGAACATTTAATTGGGTAAGCTCACTAGAAGTACTTTCCGCATGAATCCGTTATGGAAAGTTGAAAAACTAACTAATCGAGTATTTCGATATAAGATTGGAGAGATCAAAATTAATGAATTTTCTCCGTTGATAGTTATATCACATAAATAAAATAAAATGTCGTTTGATGTTTAAACAAAGATTGAACATGGGTTTTTGAACTACGTGCGCTCAGCTAACAGGTTATATAATGAAGGCAAATGAGCATAGTTTAGTTGGCTCAAAATTGTCACTACGTTCATGTTTTTACAATAAAAGAGCTCGACGGAGTATATATGATACTGGTAATATTGATATTTTGAAATGAGATATTTTATCAGCAAATATGTATATTTGGTACTTTCAGGTTTTTATAGAATTGTCTAAGACAGAATTCACCTTCGCTAGTTTGTAATTATTGTGTTTCATGACATTTACTTTCTTAGAAGTTTCAATCATCGCCACAAAAGAGAAAATCTGAATAGGATAAGGAGTGCTTTAGAAAAACATGAATTATGTAACTGGCAATTTTAGATTAGTTTCTGATTGTGATACCCCCCGCAAGCACTAATTATATGCCTAGGGATCGTGTGCATGAAAAATTTAAAAGAAACATAATTTTAACGTAATGAGTATTTACTTTCAATGTTGCTTTTTAAGAACTTATTAGTAATCAACTAGGTGGATGTACGCAATAACGAATTTTGCTTGATGTTTAAATAGAAACATAAATTTACACTATCCACGTTCATCATCAAAAGTACTATTTTTGTATTTCTGAAGGCACAGATTGTCTGAATTTTCTAGCAAGTATATATTTATTATGATTGTAGAACTATGAAGGAAAAGGAAAATGGCATACAGAAATTTTCACTATTTTTGTTGTTTACAAAGCAGGAAATCGTGAAAATTAAATTTTAGAGTCGATATTATGATCAAATAAAAAGATAAATATAAATATTGATAAAATAATCTAAAACTTCATATGTTGAGACTCATGCAGATATAATATGCGAATGAATTTGATATAATTGAATTACAGCCGATGCATTTATAAATATTCACTAGCCTTGCGTGAGACAATAAATGAGATTTCGAGACAGAAAAAAAAAGAATCGGCAAGAACTATTTTTTCCTTCCAATACTGAATAATACACTTATAGACTGAAAAGTGGCAATCTTAGACGTAATCTCATTTGCAAGATATCCGTGAGATGAGTTGCAACCGATAAGATTTTTATTTTCTCTGTCGGTACACGAGCAAACCGAAACAATCAAAGCAGCAGATCGAGATAGTCAGTAGAGTGACATTGGTTATTCTTGATTGTCTGGATTTTATAATAGTCAACGAGTCATCATATCCTGCTATTAATCTTTACAGAAATCACTTAATGATAGGGTTTCATTACTTCAGTATTTTTCTCTATTGACACCTACCAATGAATAGATAAATTCATAGGAAAATGAATTTTATATAAACCTTGAAATATATTTCAGATGCGAACATCGCCGATTCATCATCTATCTAATCGGTGTAAAATATATTCTTTAAATAGTAGAAACTCAATGATAAATCGATAACAAACTATATTTGTTTATCGAATAGAATAATTTATTTGATTATAAATCCATGTATATATATATATATTGAAGATGGAAAAAAGGGAATAACGTTCCTATGCTGTAATTGTTTACAACTGTAGAATAGATTTTTTGAATATGCCAGAATGACTGAGAAGAAACGCAGATGTATTGTTATGACCCGATACATCTGAACAGTATCTCGTTCTCTGATGTTTCCTACGCTAATTACTTTTTACTATGAAAAGTATTCTATTGGAAGATAAGTATTCTCTATCATTTTAAAAATCTACTATAACGATCTCTATGAGGCTTTAGCTTTGAAACGCAATTTAACCCACTGTTGATAATCACAACAAGATTTCTTTATTCCGTCTATTTAGCCATACATTTCTTTTTCGCCCTTTCTATTTCATTCTCTAGAAAATAATGCAGATACGAAATCGACACGCTATGATATAGGGTCAGGGACACAGGAAGAGGCTCCACGAAACTTTCAACTCTATACAGAATGATTTCTTTGAGAAAAAATTTTCACAAAATGAAAATGGAGATATGCATCTCAATAGATACATTTGATAAATAACTATGCTTGATTGCCTTGAAGACTAACGCCCAAGGAGCTTTGCAATGCTTTACAAGGTCATTTCTTTTCATTTCTCACTAACATATGATTAGAGTTTGCACATTAAATAATGAAAGAACAAAATCAACATAAAAGAATCTAGCAGCGCTTGTCTTGCAATACAATATTGATCAAGTATTAAGTTGCAGCACAAGTATACCAGAGTATTTATAAAAATAAGCAGTTTATAATCTCAAGCAAGGTTTGAGTAAAGCATGGAGCAAAAGATAACGATTTTTTAAAGCTATCATCTAGTTTACACAAAGTCTCCTTTCAATATAGATCGGGGAGAGATATTTTAATGAAACAATAAGAAAATAATAATATGAATATCTTTTTTGATATGAATCACGGTGATTTACTATCACATGACATTGACTTATTTTTCTTTCCTTTTCAAACATTTGCACTACGGGTTTTTTTCCTTCTGACGCAATATTGCCCAATCAAGTAGTAATATTTTCTTCAAGTTTTGCTTTTTTGTTTATTTTGTGTACATTTTCATTTCGTATTGCTTTGCTTTGTAAATGACAGACACGGTAGAGAAACCACCTGATATTAATCAAATTGCGCATGATGATGATGATGATGATAGAATTGTTTCGTCGTTAGAGAAGCAAAAAGTTTTGAGCGATGATTTACCACCATTGGAAGTCGTTCGTGAAATGATCAAATATGAAACATTTTTACGTCTATCAAAACCTATTCAGGAACTTTTCGATTCCTATCGTACTGATGATAATGCTATAACGTAAGTCTATTGATTTCCATGATCATGTTGAACTCAGAAAAGCGAATAATTTTTTTTAAATAAATAGGATGGTACTCGATTTAATTCAACAACATGTTGTTGAACGTTTCGGATATTGTCACGTAAATGCATTACAAACAGCTATTTCACGTTTTCCCGACGATCCAATTATTAAAGAAGCATTCTATGGTACGTGTAGAATAAAATATATCAGTGTTTTTATTACAAAATATATATAAATTTTAAATGTAGTTAAACACAACAAAATCACTCAAGGTCTCGTCAACCAAGGTCAATGTGCGCTTGATGTTAAACTTTTTACTTTGGACGGACAGCCGACGACACTTTTCTCTTACATAACAGCTGAACAGCCATTAGTAGTATTGGCAGGTTCAACTACCTGACCTCCATTTCTGGCGTCTGTCGAGCGAATAAAGTAAATTATTTCTATATCATTCGTTTAGACTTCTTTCTAATTGTAAATTCGGATCGTTGTTTAGTCAATTGTTTCGCTCGCATGCGCCAGTTATGCGCTTGTTGACAATTTATATTGCCGAAGCGCATGCACGTGATCAATGGCCGGCTGGAAAAACAATCTCATGTGTTGATCAACCAAAAACACTAGAACAACGACTAGAAAACGCACGTCAATTCAAGATAAAATTCAACTATGAAATGCCAATGGTTGTTGATAGTATGGATAATACATTTCATAGAACTTATGGTTCATGGCCATTTCGTTTCTATGTAATCCACGATGGGAAATTAGTATTCAAAGCTGAGCCAGGAGAAACAACGTATGCTTATGATTGGGATGAATTAGACACATGGATTAACGATTTCTGTCGAGAAAAAAACCGATCAAACATCTTGACTTAGAAGCTTTTTGTTTTTCTCTCGTAATGAAATTCAGTTTTTTTTCGAACCAATGCGCTTTGTTTCTTTGCGTTGTAATCCGATTCTTCAATCTATTATGAGATATCTATGACGATTGTTGGACGAAAAACACGATGTGTTTGTCGACGATTTGAGAATATCATATTCATTCTCAAGAATAGATGAGATAAGTACAACGTTAAGAATCAGGTACATTTCGATTTGAAATATATTGAATTATACAATAAAAAAAAAGTAAATGCTGAAAAGCATCGCCTATAATCAAAGTTCTGTAATTGACTTGATTTACCGTTGTATTGGATGCAAATATTGCGTTCTATTAATATATGTATAAGGTCGGAAGAATTTAGCTTATCGACAGAAACGTAAAAAAACGCAATCGTACATTTTACCTTGAGGAATAATTAATACATTAAAAAACACATATATATATATATATCTATATATATACACGATTCGAAAATGATGCAACTACCATACAGTAATTACGGGAGAAGACTATATTAAAAGTTAGGTTTATCAATAAAGCATTTTAATATCATTAGACGTTTACACAAAAATTATTGCAGAACATGTTATTATATTACAGTTGTCATCGCCTTTATATTCTTTATCGAATAGTGTTCCTTCGAAAAATAACTAGACTAGACAGAATTCTTTACATGTCCATGAATTCATTCTCAACATTGTCTATAAAAGCCTTTTTCTAGTATAAATGCTTATCCGTTAATCTGATCACGTCATCAGCCAGTTTCTTACTGAGAATGTTGTCTAATCAATAATCCTTGTCCAGATTGCCTTTATATATATATATATATATATGTTGTGCTGTATATTTGACATTACTAACATTAACAATGTCATGAATATAAGAACAATAACAATAAGGGCACTCAAACAGTTTATTCATGATGTACGTAAAGAATAGAAGTTTGCATCACTGAAATCATCATAAGAAGAATTTTAACAGTCGCTCAAATATGAATAAAAGCAATAAAGTTCATCAGTGGTGTGCTGGAGTATTTTTTTTTCTTGCTGAAATAGCTTTTCTTGATTGAATACTAACGCTCTTTATAGACACTCAATGCCAAACAGAACAGATGGAACTAATCCTAAGAAATATTGATGAATCGTTGAACAGAATCACTCAAATTTTTGGATACATCCACTCACAAAACAACCGCCAGCTAGTAAGTAATAGCCCATATATATTAAATTTGCAAAAAAAGGTTTTCAACATAATTAAAACCTTTTCCATCATTTTTGAAATATGAACTCATATCATATGCATTTGAAATTTTTATGGTTTCTACTTATTTCACCGATTTTTATTTAATATGCAATCAAACCTTATAAATTAAAAATCATAAATTAACGTTCAACCGTTTGAGTTCAGAGTTCGCCTTGCTAAGGACACGTTTCTGCAATCATCTGCATTTATTTCACTGATTATGCTCAATATTATCGTTCAAATACCTAAAGTACATTGTACAAAAGGATTAGTCATTCGACATAAATATTTTACTACTCCGGCTAAAAATTCCGTGTTACACTAGAATTTAATCTATAATTGAGACGCTAATTGCATAAAACATTATGATATCTAATAGTACACGTAACAGCAATTTTCTAGCATAAAATTTCCAGAAAAATTTTGTCATCATACATTTGATCAGAAAATGCAAATGGCAGGAAAACGCTGTTTTTAACACACATGTTGTCAAGACATTTTATTCCATGATAGGTCATCACTTGTGTTGGCGTATGAAAACCAATTATGTCTCGTTTATGTGGAAACCATAGACAGCCAACATCTTTTTCTTCTTATCTGTCTATTAGTTTCCTTGATGTAAAAGCTGTAACTTATTAAAAGGATAAGTCCATAACATTTCAAATTAAATTATAATAAAATAAAATCCATTATTAAATCCTTGCTACCGTTCCGTTTCTCTTTTTCTTCTCCGTTCGTTTATTTTCTTTCCTAGTTTTCTTTTCTTTTTATCTTGCTGATCATTATTGATTGAATGGAAAAGGTCACAATCACAAAAATGAATTCCCTATTCTTTCTCTCGGTTTCTCCCTCCCTTGTGCACATAGTAATCACTATCGTACGTACATACGCATGCATGAAGGTATCGTGTTTTGTGCCGCCCAATTCAACTGATGATTGCGTAAAAGGAAAAAACTCCGCCAAAGAAAAGAAAAAACCGAAGGAATAAATATAAACAACGCAGAGACTCTTATATATCTCTAACACGACACGGTTCTGTTATTCGTTGGTTTATTGGTGTTGATTAAGCAAAACGACAGAGACAGAGAGAGAGAGAGAGAGAGAGAGCGTGCGCGTGAGAGGGCGGATGCTGAATTTGAGTACACCTTGGGCTATTCAAGGACATTCATACGTTGCTAATTGAGTTTGAGAATGTCGTCGGTAATGTATAGAGCAGAAAAGAAAAAAGTCAAAGCAAGAAAGATATTATAATTAACATTACACGAAATGTGAGATTCGAAATCAACATTATCATAATCGAAGAGAATATGTGTATCCTGGATGTTTTTGTATTATTTGATCACTGGCAGGGCTAATAAATGTTATTGCCAATGTAATGACAGTAACAATCAGATTTTCAAAAACTGGAACATTGTTTTTTCCTCTCTTATTTTTTTTCTTTTCTTCTTATTCTCTTTCTCTTTCTTTTCTTCTTCTTTTCACCATAACATCGAGGGACCAAATCATTCGCTCAATTTTCGAACCGCTTCCATGTCAGAAAATCTAAAAGTGGCAACGTAGATCCGAGAGCCCGTTCTTACTGTATGACTGAGTGTCAAATGATTTTGTTTTTCTGTTTATGTTTTTGTATGAGTATTCAGACAAAAACAAGTCACCTGTTCATTTAGCATTTTGCTTCGCATTACAGAATGAAAAAAAACACTTTGACTTGTTGTTGTTATTGTTTTTGTTGTTGTTGTTGCCCATAAAAATAGATTATAGACGATTGTATAGATTAAAAGCGAAATTTCGCTATAAGAATCTAGTTTTTCTTCAGATCAATGCGATACGGTTGTCTAACCGTTATCTCTTATCGATGACCGACACATCGGTCTTATTTCTCTTGTTATTTTTCTTCAATCTAAATACAATCCAATCAATCCATAATATAAAGTAAAATGTTATTTTTTTAATAAAAAATATCGTTCTTTTTTCTAATTTTGTTTTTGTTTTTCGAATAACAAGTTCGGCAAATGGTTTGAATAGCGAATTACTTTTGAATACTACTTCCGGCCTATTTAAGGGTAAACTAACTAAAATTCAAGATGTTCCAATCAAACAATATCTTGGTATTCCATACGGTGAAAAACCACTTCGTTTTCAAATGCCCGTCTTACGACGTTACAATGATAAAGCAATTGTACAAGCTGTAAGACGTACACCAGCATGTCTTCAAGCGCCCAGTAGCCTTTCATATGGTCCATTTGAACTGTCGGACATGTACGATGAAGATTGTCTAGCATTAAATATATTTATTCCAAAAACAAAATCACCAACACCAAAAGCAATTATGGTATTCTGTCATGGTGGTTCGAATCAAGTCGGTTCGGGTTCACTATTCGATGGAAGTGCTATAGCAGCTATTGGTGACGTTATTATCATAACGATTAACTATCGATTGAATATATTAGGATTCTTAACACCAGATCCGAAGATTATGTCGGGAAATTACGGTTTGCATGATCAATTATTAGCATTAAAATGGATATCAATGAATGCAAAATATTTCAATGGTGATCCACGGCGGATTACTTATGTCGGTCATTCAGCTGGTGCAGCTAATGCTATTTTACTTGCAATGTCAGAACGTTCAAATGGTATAATCGCGCGAGTTATTGCACAAAGTGGCGGCCCATTAAATCAATGGTAGATAATATTAAGTTATAGTTTGTATGTGTGTGTATCGTTTTTTCAAATTTTTACAGGGCCATTGATCGAAATCCAAGAGTTCGATTCGATAATGTTATTCAACGAAATGGTATGAATCCAAAGGAAAAACTATCTGAATCAAATATTGAAAGATTAAAAAATTTGACAGACAAAGAATTTCGCTATATGTATCATTCGGGTTTAGAAATATCACCTAATTATCCGTAAGATTTAATTTATTCGATTTAGTTTTGTAATTGACTTTCTTTTTTTTTTAATGACGATTAGATTTCCAGTGATTGATAATGATATATTAACTGATAATCTTGAAGATCTGATTCGTACTGGACCTCTAACTAATGTTGATATATTAATTGGTGCAACTGCTGATGAATCATTATATTTTGCTGAAGATCATATATTTCATCATTATTTACCACAGAAATATCGTACAATGGCATATTTAACACTTAATTCTCGAACCGCAACAACCAACAGTAATCAAACTCCTTCATCAAAATCCTCAGATACGAAACCAACTGAATATGAAGAACCCATTGGATTTTCTTATTTTAAGAAAAATCCATATATTAAAAATTATTTAAAGTCAAATTATCCTGATCTCCTATGTTATTATGATGAAATACAAGCACGATATATGCCTGCGGCAACGTATCAAAATAACGTAACTGTAGTTGCTCAGCTCTATACAAATCTAGTCAGGTAATAAACTTTGGAAGAAAATGAAAGTCAACTTACACTATCGAGTATTTTCATCTAGTGATTTAATGTTCTATTATGATCTTGTTCGTTTTCTTCATGAACGTCTATACTCCATATCATCAGCATCAACCTATGTCTATTATTATTCATATCCACCAATTTATGATTTTGAACATGTTGTGCGGCGTATGCCACAAAAGGTCGGCCATTTCGCAGAACTTGATTTAATATGGGGCATACCATTTTTTAATCGTTTAAATCTAACAAACCTAAATATGCCTTCTAATATGCATCTATCCTATACATCCGAAGAAATCCAACTTAGTTATCAAATGATTCGATATTGGACGAATTTTGCTAAAAGCGGTAATGAACTTTTCTTGTCTTGAATAAAATAATTTCTATTTTAAATTTTCTTGTTATTTGAAGGGAACCCAAATGACCCAAGTAATGTATCTACGCACTGGCCACGCTATGAACAAACAAAAAAATCCTTTATAAACTTTCACGCAAATAAACTGAACATCGAAGATAATTTTCTAGAAGAACGTTTTCAATTTTGGAATATGATATCACATCGTCCAATTTGTAATCCATTTCGTTGGTATCAAACGTGTTTACTTGTTGGTATTCTCATCCTTGCTATTTTATTAATAACAATTTATATTTTTCACAATACAAAGCGATCCCGTCGAAATATAAAACCAACAGAATTAACCACAACCAATATTTTAACTACTTATCGTTTTCTACCAAGTGTTGTATCGTAATTTAATTTATTGTTGTCTTCTTTCTCTTTTTTTTTGTATCTGAGTGTATAGTTATATTTAGTTTGACTCATAATCAATACTTCATTTTCTTTTTTACTTATCACATAAAAAGAAAGTCTTTAAAACAAAACGAAGAGTATCATAAAATATGTTGAAGCACCAGAGAATGAATATTGTGCCATTTGTTTTCTCTCTCTCTCTCTCTCTTTACATACTCATACGTTTCTATCTTAACGGTGAGTTGATGGAGAACGCAAAATGTCGACAATGGTAATATTGGCCGAGCGAAATTTTCCTCCGTCTGTTCCGTTTTCGATGCCCTATCGCGACATTAAGTTGAAATAGAAAAGAAAAAAAATTTGATAGGTAAAAAGGGACGCAGGAAAAAAGAAAAAAAAAGAGCCCATGTCTAGATATATGATTCATTCATCTGTGCGTTGACCGACCATACAACAGTGGACAGATTGTGCGTGTGCGTGTGTGTGTGTGCATCGTTGTGTCCTTTGCTTGAACACGACATTATCAAGGTTATATGAATAATCCTTTGCTGCTTATAGAAAATATTCAATCAAGAAGATAAAAATGGTAAGAAAAAGGTTACCACTATCAAGACCTTGAACTGTTCATAATCGCATTCTTTTTTTTTTCTACTTTAAGAATGGTGCTTATGCAAATGGAGGTGATGACGATCGTAATGATTCGACTCGAATAGTATCCTATAGATCTGCTGTTAGTAGAGAACATATGCGACCACCTCAACGTGCCAAACGAAAACGTATTGGTAATGATATTGATTTAAGTGATATCAATACCGATCTTGTTTACGTAAGTTCATTGACTATTCTTGAAATTTCGTTTCGTCCTTAATAATACTTTATTTCTTAGGATGAACATCAAATTTCCATTGAAGAACTTGTCCATCGATTTGATACAGATTTGAGAACGGTAATTAAGAGAACAATGTTAAAATTCAAACGATATCAAAGAATATTTTCTACCAGACGATTATGTTTGAAAAAAACATTTTTTTGATTTTCAAATTAAGAGTTACATGAAAATTTGCATTTTTATTTCTTCTATGAACTTTTGAGTAATCTACAAAACAAGTATTAACAGCTCTATCTTATCATGTTATCTAATAAACTGACCTTTTTTTTGTAAACTATAAAAGACAAATAATTCCCAAATTTTGTTCTCCTTGATAAACGTCTAGTTCTTTTTTTTCTGTTAATTTTAAATTTACTTATTTTATTTTCTCATTGAAAAAGGGCTTAACAAAAATTCAAGCTAAACAACGTTTAGTTGATGAAGGCCGTAATTATATTGAACCACCTCATGTCAGCATTTCTAAATCCTGCGAACGTTTTTGGCTTCAACCGTATATTCTATTTGTATCAATTTTATCCTTACTTGCCATTCTTTGTTTCGTGGCATTTGCTATTCAGCTCAATACACGTCAAGATCCAACATATGAGAATGTAAGAAAATAAAATTCTCGTAGGTGATAAAAACAATAATAATGTTTTTAATTTATTTAGCTTTATATGCTTATTGTTTTGATAATCTTCATTCTTTTACCAAGTATTTTTACGTTTGCCGTCGGACATATAAGTGCCAACAAATTGCAATATTTACGATATCAAATAAAACAAGTAAAACAAAAAAATTCTAAATTAAGTTATTTCGTGTACATAACACAGGAATAATAAAAAAGATCAGTAGACAATGTAACAAAACGGAAGCCCTCCGATTATCGTCAGAGGACGAAAGTATGTTTAGGAGAGAGAGGGAGAGAGAGAAAAAGAGAAAGGTGTGTATTCATGTTCGTCCTTCTCTTAAACATCACATCACATCATAATATAAGATTGTGAATAATGAAGATGATCCTTCAAAATCGACAGACACATACACAATATAATGATGACATTTCTTTTATTATGACATATTATTGTTGTATATTTCACCCGAACTTTCCTCAACTTTTTTTAATCCAATAAATCTCGACTTCATGTTTATTATTGAAACTTTAATCGATATTCAATAAGTAAAAAATAATAAGAACAACAACAACAACGAGGGGAAAAAATGATTTTACCAATGGTATTCGTTTACATATCTATTTTTTCAACATCAATTATAAATGGACAAGACGCACCATGTGAATCGAAAGATTCTCTATCTTGGACACCATGGTTTAATTTTCATAAACCATCTGTTAAAGGTGAATATGAACTACATGCAGCTATACGTAGTCGACATCCAACTATTGTTTGTCCTGAACCACGTTATGTATCAGCTGTCAACCAAGCTGGTATTGATATGAATCGCACACTTGATATGATTTTATTACGCTCGTATGATGTTTTTTGTTTGAATAATTACGATCCGAAATTTCACAGAAAAATTTGTGATGATTATAGCGTACGCTATTGTTGTCCACTAAGACTATCACCACCACAGCCACAGCCACAGCCACATCAGCAATCGCAACCACAGCCACAGCCACATCAGCAATCGCAACCACATCCACATCCACATCCACATCCACAGCTATCTAATCAAATACGTGATGTGTTTCTAAGAAATAAAACATATCCGAGTACTTCAATAGTAGATAATCAATTTCGATTTGTACAACCAAAATGTGGTCGAACAACAACATCGTCGAATTCATTTCAAATGAATGGAAATAATGGTTTTTTCATGAATCTATTCAACTCAATGCTTTCGAAAATAATCAATGGAGCTGAATCAACTCCGAATGGATGGCCTTGGTTGGTATCAATTGGTGTTCGTTATCGTGGTCCAACAGGTCAATGGCAAAACCGAACTCATATCTGTGGTGGAACATTAATCGAGCCATCGCATGTTCTCACAGCTGCTCATTGTCTTGAGCAAAAAATCGACGATCGACACGTGACTTTTACATCGACAAATCCTAATTTGGAATCATTATTTATTCTACGCATTGGTATTCATGATATTCGTTCAACACGATCAGAAGAAGTCTATGGAGTCAAGCGTATATTTGTACATGAAAGATTTATATCGAATACATTTGAAAATGATATTGCAATAATACGACTTGATCGACCTGTAACCGTAACTAAATATACGTCACCGATTTGTTTGCCACCAAACAATGTTCAACCTGGCGCACAAGTGATTGTTGCTGGTTGGGGTACAATAAGTGAATCATCGCGTGTTCATTCGAACGTACTTCGACAGGCTAATGTCAATATTTTACCAGCAACAAATTGCCGAGTTTACAACGATGTTCATTATGATACTTCAAAACAGCTATGTGCAGCAGCTTTAGATTGGTCAAAAGATACTTGGTATGTTGTTGGTTTCTTTTATGGAAACAGGAGTGGATTTTTTTATACTTTTATTTCTAGTGCTGGTGATAGTGGCGGTCCATTGATGTCTCAAGAGAACGGTGAATGGTCCATTAGTGGTATTACATCATATGGTTATGGTTGTTCGAAACGTGGATTTCCGGGTGTCTACGTTCGGACAGTACCCTATTTAACATGGATCAAGCAGAAAATGTTGACCACCTATTAGGATCTTCATCGTTGCGTTTTTTATCTGCATATAAATAAAATAACTTACGAAAAAAAAAAACTTAATATATCGATTAGTTGTTGTTCTGGGAGTCGAGTTTTTTTTCTTTATTTTTTTGTTTTAGCAAGTCGATGTGAAACGTGAAGGCGAATGGCAACGTATTAACTCAGAAGATCTCGTTCGTGGCGATATTATACATGTACGTGGTGGTGATCGCGTACCAGCCGATATTCGCATTGTACATACGTCAGGTCTTCAGGTCGATAATTCAATTCTAACAAAAGATACAGATCCTGTACCGAAATCAGCCGATTATACAAATACAAATCCATTGGAAACCAATAATTTATTATTGTGTGGAACAAGTGTATGTTTGAATTGATGTGTTTTTGCTTTGAAGTAAAACAATTAGAAATGATGATGATTGCTTTTCAGGTTACTCATGGATCAGCTATTGGTATTGTTGTTAAGACTGCTGATCATACATTATTGGGTAAAATGTCAAATACAACGGAAAGTAAGTTATGATAAATATCTATTTATTTTTCGCGTTGTTAATAAATCGTAAATATTTTAGGTTTGGATCCTAAACGAACAATTTATTCACGTACTATTCGTTCGTTGTTTCTTTTTCTTACGGTGCTCGGTCTTGTTCTTGGTGTTATTTTCTTTATTATACTTTATTCAACCGGTTACTATTGGCTGTATGCTATACAAATCATGATATCAGTTTATATTGCTTGCATTCCAGAAATTCTACCAGCTATAATTCATGTAATGAGAAAAAAGTCAAGTGTAGTTTTAAAAGATTCTCTTTATTTTGATGTTTTAGTTATGTTTAACGCGTACAGCAGAACGAATGGCAACCAGAAATTGTCTTGTAAAAGTTATTGATGCATTGTATGATTTGGCTTGTACAACAATATTATTTGTTGATAAATCTGTTTTAACAACGAATAATATGTTAGCTAGTCAAATATGGATACCATCAAATCAAGAACGAATTATAACAGCTGCTCCATCGGATGATCTAACAAGTAAAATTTTTTTTTTTCAACTGACAACTCATTCAGAAGGAATTATTCTCTAGAGCGTTTCAATAGATTCCAGTGTCTGATAAGCTCTAATATAAACCTAATTAAATATATATATGTATGTATAGAATACACATCGATTTTAAAGTTAATTGTATCGAGTTTACAACGTTCGTCCTTGCCAATGATCTTATTAGTGCAAAGCAAAAGTTTCTAATGAGACCTTGAGAACAATCGAAAACTTGATCCTTTGTACAAATGACTATTATTGATTATCAATAAGATAGAAATTGTGACAATTCTTTCAAATATTTGTATACATGTGACTAGCCTTGGAGTTCATACTATTTTGATCCCCGCGCGGAATTATGTTGTTTCTCCTAAATACGAAAAATATTTGATATTTTGTTTATGAACAATCAAAAAGTATTGACGAGTTCAACTGTGCCCCTACCTGCTAAACAGTTATTCACACATATTCTTGAAATTTAACGCTGTGAAGTCTAACTGTTTAAAATTCATTTTTAGTTATTCAAGAATGTATGCAAATGTCCGGCTGGCAAACATTAATGCGTACAGCTATACTTTGTAGTCAAGCTGAATATTTTATTGATCAACATCAAGCAAATCGAAATGCACCACTAGCAGAATGGTTTGTTAATAATAAAGGCATCATTTTTTGGATTATTATTTTTGTTTTTTTTTAAATTAGGGATGGTGATGCACGTGAAATAGCCATAATAAAATATGCTGAATATGCTGAATTAGATATAGCAGCTATACGTCAATTGTATCCTCGACGTGATATTCGTCGTTTTACACCAGAAATAAAACGAGTGGTTCGTATTTTAGCAGAAAAAAAATTGGATTTTACTTTTTGTTTTTCTCATTAAGGAATCGTATCATCACAATAATGAACCGAATATGGAAGGAATGCATCTTGATTGTATGATGGGTGCACCTGAACGTATATTTCATCGATGCTCAACTGTTCTATTGAATGATGAAGAAATACCAAACGATGGCGATATTGTTTTAGAACGAATGTTCAATGAAACACTTATTCAAATGGCTTCACTTGGTGAAACTGTTCTTGGTAAATAAAATAGATTTTTCGTGGGCGGAGAGATGAAGAGCATTATTAAATTTAAGGTTTTGCTGATCGACAATATCATCGTGATGAAGGTCCACAAGAAAATTGGCGTTTTCTCGGTCTTATGTCATTTAGTGATCCGATTCGAGAAAATGCTCCAACAGCCATTGAAAAATGTCGACTGGCTGGTGTTAAGGTAAATTATTCTTACACGTGAAAATATCGACAAGTTTTTATTTTAATAGGTTATTTTAATTTCTGGCGATCATCCAGTTACTGTGTGTGCACTTGCTAAACGTTTAACTATATTTTCGCCAGAATCGGAAACAGTTGAAGACGTAGCGATTAAACTTAATATACCAGTTGAACGTGTTGAACCGCGGTATGTTGCTTTTGAAAGAGTTTACTCTATTTATTTGTAAAACTTTATTTTAGACAAGCAACAGCTATCATTATTCATGGGCGTGATTTGAACAGTGTATCTCAAATTGATTTAGCTGATACAATAATAAATGCACCCGAAGTTGCTTTTGCTCGAACAACACTTCGACAAAAACAAAAAATTGTTGAATGTGCTCAATTAGGTAAAGCTGTTGTGGCATGTTTTTGTCAATCATCGGACGATCGTGGTGCAATTAGAAAGGCTGATGTTAGTGTGGCTATGCTTAATGGTAGTAGTGAAACATCAAGACAAGAAGCCGATCTTGTGTTACTGGATAATGATTTAAATACACTTGTTGGCGCCATTGAAGAAGGTCGTTACCTATGGGAAAATATTAAAAAATGTTTAGCTTATTGTCTTGTTGTTAATGTGACACAACTCGCTCCGTTTATTTTGTTTATTGTATTTCAAATACCATTAGCACTGGGTCCAATAACATTGTTACTTATTGATTTAATAACACAATTATTACCAACTATTTCACTTGCATATGAACGACCGGAATCGGACATAATGACACGAGGACCCATTGATAAATTTCGAGATTTACTGATCAATCGAAGGTAGAATAAACTTTTCATTTTATCCTAAATCGAAGAAATCATTTTTTTTTTGGAAACGATTTTATGAGCTAAGGTGAAAACTTATGCAATAAGTTTTTTTAATAGTCGTTTCTCTCAGTTAAAACAACCGATTTGGATGAGATATTCCTGTGCAATTATATTAAAAAGTCTGTAACGACTAAAAAGTCATCGTGACTCGTACTACTTTTACCGTTGCACATGCCTATAGAAAATGGTGCTAATTTCCAGTGTTTCTCCTTTTGTGACCTTGGAAAAGAGAATTGCATTTTTTTTCTCATTTAGACTTTTGTCACTTTGTTGGGGTCAAATTGGCGTTATACAAATTACAGCAGGATTTTTTACATGGATTGTTGTTATGGCTGAAAATGGATTTTGGCCATCACGTTTAATCGGTATTCGAAGAGCTTGGGATGCAGCAGCAATCAATGATTTAGAAGATTCCTATGGACAAGAATGGGTAAGGAAAAATAAAACAAACACTATTTCTTTAAATAGTGTTTACGATTTTTCTTTTCTTATATAGACTTATCGGCAACGAAAAATACTTGAATATATGGGTTATGCAGCATTTCTAGCAGCTATTATTGTTGTACAAATAGCTAATCTACTTATTTGTAAAACTCGTCGTTTATCATTATTTCAGCAGGGTTTACGAACGTAAATTAATTATGATAAATGTTTTCTTAGTTCTACTTTGTTTTTCTTTACAGAAATATGTTTGTCAATTTTTGTTTAATATTTATGCCAGCTCTAGCTGTCCTATTGATTTATATACCAGGTCTAAATCGAGCAATTTTTCTTGAACGATTACAGTAAGTTATTCTTTTCTTTATTCAATTTTAATTTTCATACGATTTAGACCTCTGTGGTGGTTGTGTCCTGTTCCATTTGCCTTGATGATTTTTGGTTATGATGAAATACGTAAATTTTTTATTAGAAAAAGTCCAGAAGGTTGGGTAGCTAAGGAGACATATCATTGATTCGAAATGAATCTCAATTCTTCTTTTTTTCTTGTTCTGCACATTGTTTTGCCGTTTGTTTGTTTTTGTTTTTTTTACTCAATTGGCTTACTTCGTATGCATTCCAGCTATGGTTGTCTTTTGTTTTTCTTCGTGGAATGATTATGTATTCATTTGTATCCTCATAAATAAAGTGTTTTTCTTTTAAATTAGTAAAGTAAACATTGTTTAATAATTTCCAATTAAATATTATATGATTTTGAATGATTCACTTTTCGATACGAGTGATTCTAATTGTGCTTTTTTAATGTATGAATACATTTTAAGAGAATTTCATCTAACAAATAAATTTAGTTAGAAAAATATGTTTTTCCAGCTTTTGAAAATTGTTTTACATTCACACGATTTACTAAAAGATTTCTTTCTTAAGAAAACAGTACCATAATAGAAGAAGAAGAAGAAGAAAAAGGCTATTCTGTAAAAATAACCTTGTATTAATTATTCAATAATGACATCTATGATAAATCTTATATTTCTATGGCATGTCCAGTTGATCTATTTGGCCTCTATATTAATATTGTCTACTAGTCAACAAAAAAAAGTAGAAGACGTTTTCATCACATAACAAGTTTCCACGTCTAGCCAATTGCTTTCTTTTCAAAAAATAAAATTTCCTAAAGAAGTCTAAATCGATTACATTTTTACCTAGAAAAATGCCTGAAGATTTTTCTTTGCCTTACCCTGGACGTGTAACACATAAATAAAAGTCATTTGTATGTGCAAAAGCAAGGCAAACTATAGTCGATTTGTTTTGAACATTTTCCAGATGGATATGTTGCTTTTCTTTAATTGATTTTTTGTCGGAGAAATGTCACGATGAAAGTGACTGATTTGGGTAACTATCTGCATGAACTTGAGTATGCTCTAACAAAAACCCGTGATTAACTCGTGTCTGCTTCAATATTTGATATTGTTACGATAAAAAGAACCAGTATCGTACCATAAGAAACTTAGCAAATATCATGTCATACATTTGTTTTTTCAGTATGTAAAACTATAAATCTAGTTCTTATTAGATAGCAGCAAGTCTTCGACGGTATTAAATAGGATGTTTTTGACAAAATTGAATTTAATCGTACTCTATTTGTATAACCATTTTTTGACACAACGCTTTCAACACAAGTGCAAGTTGATTTTTAATTAAGCATATTAACACATGAACATATAAGAACAATCTGTTAATTACTTATTCTTTAAATGTCAAAGCAAAATATTTTTAATTCAAGAGGATGTCTAATTTTGAAAATCAATTAGACGAGTATTATTCAATATCATGCGAGGACACAATCTTAAAAAGTGTACTCAACAATGATGCATTATATCTTCAATGGCATATTCAGGTAAAAATATAGTTATTTTGTACGGGATTTTATTTTTACTCTAGTCAAAAGCATACACGCATGAATAGTAGATCAAAAGTTATCATCATGTCAAACATATTATTATGTAATTAGAATATTTAATAGCAATATGATAGAGATGGATTTGTCCGTAGGATTACTTTTTCTAGATTTATGTATTTTTAATAAGAACAAATCTTTTGTAAAAAGAAAAGTTTTAAGTGATAAATTATATAGATAAAAATTTAGAAAACGAATACTATTTAATGTTAACTTTTTAACAGTCAATCATAGTCGAATGTTATTTTTTGTTGTTTTAGTAATTTGTGGTATTTTTTCTTCTTTCTCTTCTTTAAATAGAACGGTGATATGACCTTGACAATGACAAGTGAAAGAGAAAACAAACGACGAACACGCGGATAATTGGAATCTCTGTTTTTTTGTTCTCTCGTTTTCTTTTTTTCGAGGTTCTTCCGTACATGACACACACAATAGTGTTCTTCTTTGTCTGTACGTCTGTCAGAATCGATGAGTCTAGAAAAAACAGAACACAAGAATAATGCCTTGATATCGAGGCATCAACCAGGATGACGATCATGACGAGGAGGATGATGATGATGATGATGATGATGGTGATGATCATCATCATCATCATCATTTTTGCTGCTTACCATTGAAGGTCATTTTTCCTCATCTTTCTTTCTTTATTCTTCTTTTATGCTCTATTGCCGACAACAAACGAACGATGAACACTCAAAATCATCGGAAATGATGACCAATTATAGTCGATCAGTTCTAATTCAAGGTTGTTTTTTTACGACAATGAATATCAACACTTATTTCGTTTTCAAAACTATAGAAACTAAAATCGAAAAGAATTGAATTTAACTTTATAGTTTAATTCAATTAATATTTATAATTTGATTGATTGATTGATTGAATAGATGATAGGTGTCATAGAGATGGCAATATGATAGAAAAACGAGAGTTTTCTACAATAGACGACTTTATGTGAGCAAACGAAATTGAAACGGCACACAATACTTCCCTTTCCTATTCTGTTCTTTTGTAGTCTTGTGCGCATATGTGACGAGAGGAAAGAAAGATAAAAAAACAAGTGAGAAAACAGAAAATACTTTATGAAATCCAGGGCTCTGTTTATATCGAGGGACAGCTTGTTGCTTGTGTATGTCTCTCGTTGAGTAGCGTACTCATGAGGCAAGATACAGAAGTGCATGAGAGAAAGAGAGAGAGAAAGAGAGCGCCAAAGGAAGAAGCAAGCAACAGCACCAGCAGTAACAGGAGCAGCAGCAAATAGCATAGAAAGAAAGAAGTGAATAGCAAGGAAGAGAGAAGCGAGCAAGCAATCGATATTGTGTGTGCATGTGTGCGCTTAGTACAGCAACAAGAAATAAAATACCATGGTGTTATCAAAACAGTTGAGACTCTGTCGCTCGAGTATAAACGCAAGAATGACAATGTTCTTTATGTTGACATTGTCATCACTATTGATATTTTTCAATCGTTCTATTGTTCACCAATCCGTGACTCGATTAGTATCGTTGTTTCTATGTTATAAACAAAATAATGCACATACATATTATTACTATTTTCTATTGACACTATCATATTGCGGTAGGTTGTTTGCGCTTATATGTTTTTTTACATTTCAATCTCTGCTAAACATATTATTCTGATAATTATTAATCAATTTTTCATATAGAAAAATAAGTGGATTCGAAGGGCACGTATCATATTTCATCGTATATGAGTAAATCTTTCCCGTATCAAATTCTTAATAACGTCCATATTAGTAGACGAGACTCGGTAGTTAGACTTAATCTAGTTTGCGCTTGTTTTTTCTAAATAACTTTATGTTACGATCGAGGTTAGTGTAATATGCACATTGTCCTCAGGTGATTTCACATCGGTTTTATTTTTCATCCTTATTTTTCGACAATGTGGACAGACAAGTTATCCGTCTGGAAATTGATGTAAATACTTACTATATCTATCCACATGCTCATCTTTTACTTTAGTAGGAATGCAATTTTTGGTTAGACTCCATTTTCTTTCTCATATTTTTAATGCGCCTATCTAATTAGTTGGTATCTCCTTTATTTTGCTGTTTTTAAAATAATCCATAGATTAATCTATGCCATGGAACCTGATATCCTTGCTCTGTTTTTTCTTCTTCTAATTTTTAATAATATAAGTGTACCCTTTTTCTTGATGAGATCAGTTGATAATGATTGTTTTACTGACCTGATAGGATGTGAAAGTTAGAAACAAAATTTTTTTTATTCACTCGTTCTAATTATGAACAGAAACCGCGCGTAAATGCAACGATGATTGTGACATAGGATGTATACTTATACTATTAAGATTCGTGTTTACACGCATGATTGTTTGCGCATCATGTATATGTTTAACATTTTCGCATGTGAGAATACACTGAAACGCTTACGTGAAAATTGCCTAATTTGAATTCTTAAGAAAAAAAAACTAAAATGCTCTAAAGAGGTGACGCATGCAAATGTTTGTTTTCTAGTTCTAAAGGATATGAATTTATATAATTTTACTATTTTTTTTACTTAGTTATTTAGTAGTATTTGAAGTAGTTTCAAATATGTAGGATATAATTATTATCCGATCAGGTTTTGACAAACATACACATGCGTGTTAACAATTAGTAAAAAATTTGAGATTGAACCAGGTTTTTAAGATGAGCGTTGCATGTTTATAGAAAGAAGTAGAAATCTATTTTAACAAGGAATAAACAATGACATTTTGAAGAAAAAAATCTTCATTTTTCTACAAGTCAGTATTTAGATAAAAATAGTAAAAGTTTGCATGTCAATATAAAATTGCTTCAATCGAAACTTCTTTTCTTTTCTTTTCATTTACATGTTGGATTTGACGAAATTCTAGTTCTCTCATGAGTCAGTGCATTCAGATGAAGTTTCAACAGATCCATGCAGGTTAAGTGTTTCTTATAAATACATGGAAACGTATTGCATGCGAATAAACATAATGATAATACTTGTGCACGTCCCGTATTCTATTTGAACTAGTGCAAAAGTTGTACCCACGTTTACTGATATTCTACATTTATGAGAGAGAGAGAGAGAGAGAGAGAAAGAAGTTGAAGAATATCTCAAATGATTCACTTAATTGCGTCTGAGGGAAAAGTTGAGTACATGAATAGTTTGTAAATGTAAAAGGACAATTGAGAGATATTCTTGCGAGTACAAATAGAAGAGTCAGAGCTGAGCTCATCACAATCAACAAGGTTTGTAGTATTAAATATTATAACGATGGTTTAGGTAAATATTTCTTAGATATGTGCTGAAAAGGGCACGATCGGAGTTAGAAATTGATATTCTACTTTCAATAATGCTGGAGTTCGATTATTTTTCTATAATCTAATTCTCTAGCTTCAGATATTCGATAGGTACATATATAGTTTTAAGATTATTTGCCGTTTATGTTTATCATTCAGGTAGCAGCAGTAGTTATTTTTTATTTTTAGTAATAGTTTTCAGAGACAGAAAGACAAATAGCACCAGTCGATCGATTGAATCATACTATTTTTTAGCTCGGTTATATTTCTATTATAGATAGAAGTGGAAAGTTCATATATTTTTTTATTAAAAATGTTCTTAAAGCCACTCTTGAAAAGAAAAACAGTATCGAGCTACGTTAAGTAATAAAAACATTTCATACTTCAGGCTAAGCCCGGCAGAAATTTCCAGTTCATTTCTTAGAATGAGCCCGAGCGAGAGGAAAAAAAAGCAAAATGTTCTTCTATCATACACCGGCCATAAATAATTTATACACAGACAACCTATCCTGTACAAGCCTCTAGCAAATAGAGAGGTTTTTTAATTTTTTACATTTGACCGAATAGATAAGATTTTTTTTCAACCTTCAATGAGATCTCCGGTCAATGAAGTATTTACTCATTAGCATTCCGAATACTTGAAGTTAGAAAAATTTTCTCGTATTGAATTTTATATTGCAGGTTTTTACAGTACTTTCAACGCTGAAAAACAGAAAGATCTGATTTTAATTAATGCCTAGCTAATCTCAGATACAAAAACTAATGAAATTAATTTAGCATTTTTTCTTCTCTGAGGACGGAAATGAAAACTTTGTGCAAAAGATTTTTATTTTGAAAATTTTCTTGGTGCGGTCACATAGTATTTTTCTTTCTTGTGTTTTTCTACGTTTTAGAACAATTTAGTGCTATAAAAACTTATGTACACCGGAAAAATTGTATCCTTAATTTCTGCAATACGAAGGCAACATAGAATCACTAAAGTATTTGTATTTGAAGAATTTTCATAAGCGTAAGCTGCGTTTTTATTTTCATTGAAGTTTTGATGGAAAAACTTCCTGGAAAATAAATTTATTCCTATGATTTTTTGACATTGCACTGAAATGATACTTTTCAAAAAGTATAATTAGATCTTTTTCTTTTACTAACTAACTACATGACTCATTAAAACAAGCAGTACATTACCAAACGGTCATGTCGAATGAGACTAAATGTTGTTGACTTACTTCAATTATATTTTATTGATTGTTCTGCATGTTTCTTAGTCTCATCGTTCAAAATTTCGCTAAAAGTACAATTGTTCTCTTAAATAGTTCGATTCAATCATGATAATCAATTCCTAAAATTAGAAATTTTTACACTTTTCTAAAAATATTTTCCATAGATATTTTACTTATAGTATCCGATCGAGGAATTCGTTTTGAATGGTGACTACACGAAGAAAAACAAAAGATTTTCTTAAGCATTAAATTAGTTTATCGGACAATAATTGTAGTTTGACAGAAAAAATATTGACAATCGTAAAAAAGAAGAACTTCTATTTTGAATATCATTTCAGATTGAGTTTTTGTTCGATGACATTTTTTTTCTTCTTCACACTCGTGTTATATTGTTTTGCGTTGATAAAATACTATCAGCTTTGTTTAAATTTTTAGTTTAAAAATATTCCTTTTACATATGTTTCTACGGCATCGCACTTGTCGATCGTGATAGTATAATCTGTAATTGATTAAGCTTTTAAGACTAGAAAAATAGTTTACGCGTGAAGTATTTGCTCGTTATTAAATAAAGCTTCGATTTACCATAAATAAATATTGATCGTTAGTTCTCAATTTAGAATCTTTAAATATGTCACATTTTATCGGAGATCTAGTACAAATCAAAAAAATTAATTAGAAACATTCGAATTCTAGTCTTTTCTCAAGTAAAATCTGTTGACTGTTCAGTATGAGAAAACATCGCCATCATAGTTCACTGACAAAAAAATGCCTAGAGCGTATTAGCAAACTATGCAAAGGAACCGTCGTCGAAAACATTCAGTATTCTCCTAGAATGATATGTAATAATTAAAATGAAATCTGGTTTTCTCATTAAAAAATAGAAAATAAAATGGATCACTTTTATATCAGATCAATATTGCCTAAGTAATTTTGTTTATTGTCATCTGTCTATCTTTTTATTTTGACATTCATGTATATGCACGTGTTGTTTTTTTGCGATTTTCCGTGTATTTTTTTGTTGCATGTCTTATTGATGATACTCGAATACGTTAAACATTGTGATGCGTGACGTAATGAGGAAGAAAAGAAGGAGAAGAGTTTTTCAAGATATTCCTTCTTCGTTTATGTTACTTGATGATTCTAGTGCATGTGAAAGAACGATGCTGTCATTGGAACGCACTCATAGAAGGAAATGTTTTATGAAGGTGACGAGAGAAGTGTGTAATCAAATGACATAAATGCATGCATAGATTTCTAATGATTGAAGATTTTATTCGAAAAAATTCCATGAAAAACTGAATGATGGTTTATCAACAGCGGGATAGTTCTACGCGTAGCAGTAATGACTATCAAAAGTAGGTCTATATCATGTATGTATATATATATATATATATATGGGCGTTCGGGTGATTCCCATTTATCATTATTGTTATTTTTGTTATTCATAGACATACATATTCAGAATGGATGATATCGAATAATCTAGTAACTTTGCATAGCATGTGTATTTCATTAATAGGATAGTAAAAGATGAAGAATTAATCACTTAAATAGAAAAATAATTGTTTTTAATTTTATTCCACTTTTTTTTACGACTGTTATATATATGCCTAACTGATGGGAAATGGTTTATACGACATTATGAGTAATCCGTCGATTCGTTGTCTCATTGATGACGGTGGATTGATTCATAGATTAATACTTTTAAAAGCTCGACGCTATATTCATGGAGATAGAACACTTGATAGATTAATAAAACCTTTATAGAACTTGCTATATTGCTTGTTTATGATCAAAACAAAACAAATTTTTTTTATTGATTCAGTTCTAGATTGATTATGAGTCTGCCAAAACCTTCAAAGGACAAAGACTCTTCGACAGCAAATTCTTCCAGTCAAGTTACTTTTGTAAGAATATTTACATTTAAAGTTTTATTTTTTAATTCAAAGAAAACTTATTTTACATTTAAATATAGGCTGGTATTAAATCGGTGAGCAAGAAAGAATTGCGAGGTGGTCGTATCCGAGCCGAAGTGGTATGTATTTAAAATGTAGCAAGAAAAAAGGTTTCCTTCTTCTTTTTTATCCTCATGATATTAATAATAATGAATAAGAATCCAAATGAGATGTCATGAATATAACTGCATTATTTATACCACATAAGACTAGGGGCCTCAGCAGAAAAAAAATTGTAGGGGGGGGGGAGGGGTGCTAAACTTCTTTTTTTCACATGTTTTTATTTTTCTAGGGGGAATAAGACCTCCGTACGGGGGGGGGCTCAGCGCCCCCCCTCCCTTGGTTGCGCCTCTACATAAGACGTTACTTTATTATACTTTATTACGGTGGGTGTAAAGGAAAAAAACATGAAACATATATGCCATCATCATTGAGTCTCATTTCTTCTTTTACTTCCGAGTTTTCCGCTAAATATATTGCACGCATTGTAAACCTGTAGTAGTTATATGCAAATTTTTCCAACATTGATGTTTTGAACGAGAAATATATTCGGGCACAACAAAAGATTAGCACTAATAGAACAAAATCTATGACGCACATATATTTTTCTATCTGTCATCGCTGCGTCTTAACAGAAAAAAAAACAGAAGAGAAAATAGCCAAACAGAGAGAACGGCTTTTTTTGTTTTTTCTGAACGATACAACTAGACACTTCTTTCTATATGTCTCGTTCTCTCTGTTCCTCCTCCTCCTCCTCCTCTTCTTCTCCGTTATATGCTATTACTTGAGTTGTCTGCTTTCTTATTCTTTCTAACTATCCATCCATCTACATATATATTTGTCGGCAAAGTAGAGAGAGAAAAAAACGCGAACGAACAAAACTTGGTTGTTTATGCGACTAGAGTTGATCTATTGAATAGTTATCAACGCTTAGATATTCAGTGAGGCCATTTGTTAGCAAGATTATATACACACATACATATACTTGTATTGATCATTTTGAATGAATTAATTGTTATTATTCATAAATAATAATGTTAAGAGATATACATCCATTTAAATCATTGACATCCCGTATAGCAGCAAACGCAAAACAAACCGTAAGTTGATCTTTTATGTATATTTATCTAAGATTATTTTATATATTAAATAAAGAAGAAGAAAAAGAAAAGGTTATAATAGAATACTTTCTTGATAATTAGTCACGGATAAATAAATAATAATTATTCTTTTTCTTTTCATAGGATATTAATCGAGAAATACAAAACTGTCGTGATGAACAAAGTGAACGATTTGATTTAAGTAAAAGTAGTGTTACTATTCTACCCAATACAATCAAAGATGTAAGAAATCTTTTTTTCCAATCATATTCATATATAACTCATGTTTTGTTTCTACAATTAGCTTATTCATGTTCGAGAACTATATTTATATAGTAATCGTATACAACAATTACCACCTGAGATCGGTAATTTAGTTAATTTAAAAGTATTGGCATTAAGTGAAAATTCTCTAACAACATTACCGGATACAATGGACCGTCTTGTGCAATTAAAAGTGCTTGATTTACGACACAATAAATTTAACGATGTAAGAAAAAACAAGCTTCTGTTTTGCTAGTTTATTCTTATTTTATTTAAAATTAGATTCCGGATGTAATTTATCGAATAACAAGTTTAACAACACTTTATCTACGGTTTAATAGAATTAAAGAAGTATCGGATATGATAAAAAATCTAGTTGTAAGTTTAATTTTCAGTCTTAAAATATCGATTTATAGAAAGAAAATAAATCTATTTCTCAATAGAATTTACAAATGTTAAGTTTACGAGAAAATCGTATACGTTCATTACCAATAACTGTTGGCAATCTTGTACAACTTTTAACACTTGATGTTGCACATAATCATCTTGAACATTTACCAAATGAAATAGGTTTGATAAGAGCTCGGAATTTATTTGATTAAACTTCTTCATCGTTTTTTGTTATTAGGAAATTGTGCCCAATTAACAACATTAGATTTAACTCATAATGAATTAGTTGACTTACCTGAATTAATAGGCAATCTCAAAAATCTTAGTCGACTGTTGATCCGATATAATCGTCTTTCGGCCATTCCATCTTCGTTAGCAAATTGTTTAAAACTAGATGAATTTAATATCGAAGGAAATAATGTTTCACAATTACCGGTTAGTTGAAAAAAACAAAAATATCTACATTAATTAAGCTTATTTTGGTTTTCTCTTCTATAGGAAGGACTTTTATCAAGTTTAGTTCATTTAAACACAATATCATTAGCAAGAAACAATTTCAATTCATTCCCATTGGGAGGTCCAACACAATTTACATCTGTACATTCAATTAATATGGAATGTAATACAATTGATAAAATTCCATTTTCAATATTTTCTCTGGCAAAATATTTATCAAAATTAAATATGCGAGAAAATTCATTGACGTCGTTACCATTAGGTATGATATATTATCGGGCATTGTTTTGTCTCTAAATGTATATTTATGAAACAAGATGAATGTTCTTATTATATATTACTAAATTATCTTTATACTAATGGAAAATCTGAATTTTGTATTAAGAAATTAATGACTAACAGAGCAGAAAACATCTCAGCAAAATTTTTTTCTTCGATAAGGTTTTTTCGGTTTTGTTCAAGATAACAATCTTCTTTAGATGCTAACTATATATATATATATATTGTCATTCGACTATGCTATAGTCTGACAAGAATAATAGTGAATATTTACAATAGAACTGCATGTATTATCAGTGAAAAATTTGTTATCAGTTCATTCCATAGTGTGAAGACGATGCCAATTATAGAATGTCATCATGTGCGTAGAGAGCTATATAGATACTAAGACCCCCTGGTAGTACTGTTGTCAATCGCAGATCGTGGCTTCGAAGGATGTCTTGCGAAAAAAAGCAAGAGTATTAAATTTCTTGCCACCGACGAACTCAATATTCATTAGCGATTCAGCAATATATTATGATTGGAATAATTGAATGAAATTCTATCATTTGTATAAAAAAATATTTGACACAAGAGAATAGCAATTTATACTATATGCTTTGATTTTATTTCCACATTCTTTGTTTTTCTTGTCAATAGATATTGGTTCTTGGACGGCATTAGTTGAACTCAATCTAGCAACAAATCAATTAACAGTTATACCGGAAGATATAAAAAATTTACAAAATTTAGAAGTACTTATTATGTCGAATAATCAATTAAAAGTACGTATTAGATATTGTTACGTATTGAAAACAATGTTGTTCTAGACTCGCTCTGTAATAGAAGTAGATAAAAACATCTTCAAGCATTTGCTAATTATCTAAAAAGCATTTTTATGTATTCTATCGTATATCCACATGAAAATGCAGGAGACGTTTTTCTCCTCGTTTTATATTAAGATAACATTTCTAACAGTCTGTTGATTAATATATATATATATATATATATGCTTGTTCCTATTGTAGAGAATTCCTCCATCATTGGGTCAATTAAGAAAATTACGCCATTTAGACCTTGAAGAAAATAAACTTGATTCATTACCTCAGGAAATAGGTAAATGTTTTACCATGAACTATAAAAAGTCACATGTATAAAAACCATTAATATCTAGGATATTTACGTGAATTAACAAGATTAATTATTGCATCGAATCAATTAACACAATTACCACGTTCGATTGGGTAATTTTCTGCAACGAATGTTTTTGTTCTATTTTTCATATAACTGTTTTTCTTCGATTAAGATCTTTGACAAATCTTACCCATTTGAATGTTGGTGAAAATAATTTAACATCATTACCTGAAGATATAGGTCAATTAGAAAAACTTGAACAACTCTATGTCAATGATAATCCGAATTTGGACGTATTACCCTATGAACTAGCACTATGTACAAATTTACAAATTATGAGTATTGAAAATTGTCCATTGAGAAGTTTACCACAAGAAATTGTCGCCGGTGGACCATCGCTCGTAATACAAGTATGTTAAAACTGAAAATAATATCTTGTTTGAATTGATTTCTTTGTTTTTCTTGTAGTTTCTGAAAGTACAAGGACCATTCAATTTAAATTAATACTTTCGACTCGTTTGTTCTATATCTGTATTAGTCAAATCGGTGTGTTTGTTTTTTTTTCTTTTGAACCGGTAATTTTTGTGTGTAATTTTTGTTAGCCTCTTTGTTTAACAATTCGGTCAGAAAAATCAGTTTTTGCGCTAGACATTCAGTCTTTTTTGACTTGTTTTCTTCTTTTCTTTTCTTTTCTTTTTTGTATATACATACAAGAACGTGTAATCTTTTTTACTCGTAACAGCAGAAAGTGCACATACAGTGTTCGGCTTTGAATATACAAATATAAATATTATATATGCCTTTTTTGTTTGTTTGTTTGTTTGTTTGTTGTTGGTATGTTTGGTTAAATCGATTTCAATCTATTTTCTTTTCTCTTCTGTTTTGTGGAATTATCAGCCAGACAGAATTCATTCGTATGTACGTGGTTTCATTCTGATAGATCTCCTTTTCATTTTTTTGACTTTTCTGTTTTTTGATCTCATTGATGTATTTGATGACCTTATATGGTATTGTATGCTGCTTCGTGCCGTCCATGTGAACGGTTGATGACGAAATAACACAAAGAGAGAGAGAGCGAGAGAGCATTTCAATTTTAATTAAAAACAAATTATCGAATTTTTGATGGTTTTATAATAATCATTTAAATGTGGATTCTTCCTGTCGGGATTTCTTAATATAAAATTGGAGTTACTACCGATCAGAGAGACAGAGTGCGAGAGCAAAACAACATGATTTTCGGATAAATTATCATTTACTAAATTCAGAGATATTTTCCTGAAAACTTCACTAGAAGGAGTATGAAGTCCTAATCTGATCGATGGCGTCAAAAGTAATTTCCGAGCTTTGATGCAATCAATTTCCAGTTGTTTTCATTCATTATTCCTACTCAATTTGCCCAGAGAAACTAGTACTAAAAGTAAATAGTATTCGCTAGATTTCCAATGGCGAGAGATGCAAAGTATATAACGAAACTTGACTACTCATACAGTGTCTAATATCTGTAACGAGAACCTTTAACCCTATCTGACACATTTTATATCGTAGAAAAATAATATTTTTTGCTCTTTTGATCCTAATATATCCTACTGGGACAGTATCAAATCTATGATAATGTATTCGCTTTTCGTCAAAATTTTTCTATTTTGAAACTCGTAGTTTTTTAGTTTCAAGTTCTCGTCTTCATAGAAATTAAACAAAAACTGGCATTATATTTTAATTGAAATATAAAATCATAATAACCTGTCATTTTGCATCTGTTCTGAAAATGAGCTAGACAAAAGCTCTAACTCTTATTAACAGCAAAGTATTTTTCCTTGAAAAAACCTGATTATCTTTTTTTATTACAAAAGGCCATGAAACTATACGATAGTATTACGTTGAAATCAATTTCTATGAATAATTCTACTTGTATAAATCAATACTTTAAAGGTGACATATCATCAAAGGTCAATATCTAAACAAACTGGTCCTATTATAAATTTATGATATTTGGTTAACGTTTGTCACTACTAACATGTGTACATACTTATTCATAATTTTTTTTTCAATAAAAAAAATCCGAACGTACAAAGGTAAAAATGTTAATAGCTCTCGAATATTCAACAAGTGAGAGAAGGTAAGCACAGTAAATTATTGTCATTTACCAAAGTTCCCTTTCTTTTTTTCTCATTAGAAAAAACAGTTGAAAAGGATGAGTTCGATCATTTATTCATTTGTATCACGATGTCACATACAAATACAAATGCGCGGTCTCTACGCGATCAGCTTCAGCAACAACGTCCACAAGTAAATCAATACGGAAATATAAGCAACTATCGACATGACCAGAAACATGATATTCTATTTCAATGTATTAATTGTGGTAGACATCAAACAGTATGCTTAATTTTCCAACCGAATGCAACCAAAGGTACAGTGCTGATATAAGGAAAAGCTAAAATATTTTATGTCAAATAAAAAGTTTGTGCTCAAGTTCTACGTACAGGCGCATCTAGAAATATGAATCAATGCCCCTGTCCGCAGAATTTATTCACATTCTTATCTACGTCAAACGGAAAAAAACTTTATCTATGCAAATATTTAAAAATCATGTTTGCAGATATTGTTCCATCACAAGGTTTCCAGTATGATTCTCCGCAATATTCACCTCAGACTACTATTTATGAAGAAAATAAATTTTTACCAACAGCACGACAAGTATCAACGATCAGCGAAACACAACAACGAGAAGAAGAAGAAGAAACACCACCAGCATTACATCGATCAAACTATGCACTAGATCTTCGTCGTTTAAACGATGAAAATAATTCGAAAAAAGTGATTGAGAAGAATATGAAAGGATTTGTTGATGGTTGTGTCCGCTCAAGTCTGAATGAAATTTCATATGCTAATACAGAAGGTGAAAGTAAGTTGACTTGGAAATTCAAGTCTTTTCTCTTCTTTTTTTTTCTTTATAATTAGCAAAAGATATCGTCGAAGTTGAGATCGAATATGATCCAATATTAGGTAATGTTAAATCAACAAGAAAACGTTCCAGCACAATAGTTACAAATCTTGATAACGATTATCGTCCAATGAATCATCGTTATCAATCGAATAACAATAATAACAGTAGATATCGAACAGCCTCATCTGATACCGAACGTGATAATAATACACCTATATGGGCAAGACGTCGAGTTTCAAATTCAACAGTTAAACCTTCAGATCTTATTCGAGAAAATGACAAAAAAGAAAAGTTACAAGCGACTGTACTTCGTCGTTTATCCCGAGCAGGTATAGAAATACAATTAGAAATGTTCTTGTCGAAAATTTTCCTATAGATCTTGCTGGTGATAATGTCGCACCGAATTCTACAGTAAGACCACAAATTAGGTAAACAAAAAAATATTGAGAGATTATAATACGCAGATATGATGTTGATTTTAGTTCTCAAAATGCAACAAAGACTAAAGACACAATTTTACGTTGGTGTCAAGATCTTACACAATATTATAAAGTAAATAATTAATATTTTTTTTATTGAAAAATATTTTCCATGTTTTTATTAGGGTGTCAATATTCAAAATTTTTCATCATCATGGAATAATGGTTTAGCATTTTGTGCTATTGTTCATCGATATTTTCCCGATGAATTTAGTTTTGATACGTTAAGTGCTGATGATCCTCGGCAAAATTTTGATTTAGCTTTCACCGTTGCTTAGTATGTAATTTCGTCATTTGTACTCCTATGTTTCTTCTTTTATTTAGTGAACGTGCTGGCATAGAACCATTGATTGATACCGATGATATGATACTCATGGGTCCTAAGCCAGATGGGAAAGTTGTTTTTACTTATGTACAAAGTTTATATCGTCATTTGTCACGTATACAACCACCGGCAGTTATGCGTGAGCGTTGGTGAACAGTATAGGCTTTTTCTTTCTTTTTAATGTAAACATTACTTAATACTTAGATCTATATTTTACATCAAATATGTTGAACTTCACTGATTTCATCATACCATTATTAGTTCAATGCAAACATCTATTTTTTTTCTTTATTTTAATAAAACTATGACATAATCGACTATTTACTTACAGCACTTTTTTTTCTTTTTTGAATTATTCAGACATACAGTAGTTTCAAATTTTATGATTCTACGATACGAGATTATCGATAGTAGGGATGCACCAGTACCCAGTATACTGATACTGGTGCATCCCTAATCGATAGCAAAGGTCGAAGCCTATCCGACGTTTAAAAAAGGCACCGAAGAGGCAGCCATAATAAAGTTTTTCATTTTCTTCTTGCATCTTTTCTATTACTCGGTTTATTCCTATTTAGTAAGTAACATAACGAAGAAATAATAATAATAATAATAATAATGATAATAATAATAGTAATAATAAAGAGAAAAGACGATCTATATGATAATAATTGGCAAAACAACATTGTTACATTGGAGATTATCGAAACAACTGCTCGTGCTGTCTTATATTATGCCTAAATAATCTTTTACATTTAGATAGAGCGTCTTTCTTTTCTTATTTCTGTTTTGCTTGTCAGATTTTCTTGCAAGCAGAGACAAGAATATACATATGTTGTAAGCAAAGAATAGTTTTAATTAACGATGATCGTCGAAAACAAAGATCTGCTAGATTATTTTTCTCTCTTTCTTGCTCTTGTCCTCGTCAATATGCTCATATTCACAAGTATGTTAAACGATAAATATTTTAGGAATTTTCTTTCATTCTCATTTGTCTGTTAGACGAGAGAGAGAGAGTTAACGTTTCTGAAATGCTTTAGTTTCGATCTAGGAATGATGATTATTTTCCATTCTTTTCTATTACCGACAAAAGAATCTTCTATTACTTGACGTTGCTTGATTAAACCGGGACAAAGTCAAGCATGTGTTAATAGCAAAGCATAATCAGTATCGGAGTGTGCAGTGTATGGACACCACCCTTCGCAAAATCAATGGCCGTTTTCTTTTCTTTTTTCTTTTTCTTTTCGTCTTTCTCTTCCCTTCTTTCTTTTCTGTTCTCGGTGTTCTCATCTTTACTGAACAGCTTATGCACATTGCGACCGCTAGCTTGTAAGAGAGAAGAGAAAGAATGGACGACACAGTGGACCCATCAGTGAGTACAGAGAAGGAGAGAAAAAAAGAAGAAAAAAAAGAGAAAAGAATGAACTTAGTATTCATTAGTTCTACTATTCTGCCTAACAGTAGTGGCGACGACAGCAAAGTACCGCCTGCAGATTGATTGATTCCATGTATACTTATCTTGTCTTCTGTTTCTTCTTCATTGCTATCCAACTCTTTGATTTATAGAAGATATATATAAAGACAGAAAAGTAAATCATGCAAGTAATATTAATACTTATTCTCCTAATCATTAAATCATGTATATGTCACGCTGAACAATCAGAAGTATCACATGAAGATGTAATAAAATTCAGTAAGTAATTATTATTATTGTTTATTTCGTTTTAATTATTTTTATTTCACAATAGGTGACTCAATTATTTGTCCATCATATTTATTTCGTTGTGATACCATACAATGTTTGCCATATGCATTTGTTTGCAACGGAGAATACAACTGTCACGATAAAACAGATGAAGTAAACTGTTCGACAGCCATAATTAACAATGATTTGTGTAATATAAAGAATTCTATTAATTGTGAACAAGATATACTCCATAGTACACGCCTTATCGATCATGGTATTCGATTTGAATATACACAACCTATCAAAATCTGTATTAAACGGTAAATTTAATTTTTCTTCTTCTTCTGTTTACGCGTGTTACTTGGGGCGAAGAGGATTCATCGTTAGTTTTACACTTTTATGCTTGCAAAAAAAACCGTTTTAAATATCAGTTCCTAATATTCCCATTAATTTTTAATTTCGTTCATGGTAGACATATGCCTAGAGGGATAATCATTCATTTTTGACGTCATAGCACTCTTAACACTTTGCAGACGCCTTCATCTTCAATTAGTCTATGCATAGGAGTAGCTATAATGGTTCGAGCATATTTGCACACGAGATCTAAGTGTTCGTTTATATCCTAAGGAGACTCATAATATATATATATATAAATTGTGCATTTTTATGTGAAGTTCTACCAATGATAGAAATATTTTGCTAAATCAAATGAGTATCATTGACAGTCTCATTTTCGATCGTAGAGATCATAAACGAAAGCAAAAAAAACCTATGATATTTTATAGGATTATATTACTTCGAAGTAAAAATAAATAATTAATAGAATTATAAATAAAACCAATTGATAGTTTCTTTTTGATCAAAAGAAGAAAAACAACATGGAAAGCGTCTAAGTAGTTTCTTGTCAAATAAATCTGATTATTCCGTCTAGATGATTAAATACAACATCTGATTTCTGTATTTCTTAAAACGTACGTTTATAAATGCATGACAAAGAAAAACTTAACTCGACATTAGAAACGTTGAATAGCCAACCCACCGGAAAAAGGAGTTCTACGTCAATAATTTCCAAAAAGAAACGGACGTTGTATGGACGAGTTTTTACAACCACGAAAATGTCACGTCTGTCGGTGGCAATAATGTAATAAATATGACGAAAGAAATTTCTCGATTATGTGTAATCATAACATCTAATTAAAAGATTTGATTTTCCTATTTACAAAAAATCAACGATTAATTTATTTTTAAAGATCTTCTGTTTGTGATGGCATTATTGATTGTCGTAATGCAATTGATGAACAATGTGCGCAACAAAATCCATTGATAAGTTGTTCTCGAGATGAATATCATTGTAACATAACCAATCGTTGTATACCAAAAACTTGGCTATGTAATGGTATTAATGATTGTCTTGATCCGTATGCATCGGATGAGCTAGGTAAAAATTAAATACAATAAAAATAAAAACGAGAATAATTACTATTAATAAATTTTAATAGACTGTTCAACGACAATTACAGTTACATGTTCATCGGATGAATTTACTTGTGAATCAAAAAATCAATGTGTACCATCGAACGCTGTTTGTGATGGAGTTCAAGTATATATAGAATTTATTTAATAGAATTCAAGTTTTCTGTTTTTATTTAGGATTGTGCTGATAAAAGTGATGAATCTTCAACCACATGCCGTATGTTGAAATCTAAATATATAAAAGAAAAAAAAGTTGATTACATAGATTTCAATTTTTATTATACTTCCATTTGCAGGTTTTCCTCGTTTTTGTACTCCTGATCAATTTGCATGTAGATCAACTAAATTATGTATACCAAAATCAAATGTATGTGATACAATTACTCAATGTCATGATCGTAGTGATGAAATGTCATGTAGTTGTCCTATTGAAGATTATGTTAGTCAAACATTATTCTATCGTTGTGGTTTAACGGATAAATGTCTACCGAAAAATATGGAATGCTACGTAAAAAATGAATGTAACTCAATATTTATTGATCAAAACAATGAAAATAATGAATGTAAAGTCGAATGAAAACAAAAACGAAATTCTCTTTTTTTTTACGAAAATTTTGTTCAAAGGTTCTTCATCATCATCATTCTTTATGGAACGGCCTTGTTCAGTTAATAATACATGTTCAGATGAAAATCAATATTGTCGAGGTTATTTCAATAAACGTTGTGTTTGTCAAGCAGGCTTTCGAATGAATGAAACAACTGGCATGTGTGAAGACATAAATGAATGTCGTGAACGACTAGTATGCGATCATTATTGCATAAATACATTGGGTTCATATCGTTGTTCATGTCGTGAAAATTATCAATTGAAATCCGATAAACACACGTGTAGACTTCGAATGAGTACAGTTTCATCCGGTAAATAAAGTTTGAGTTTTGATCCGTTCAAAAGAATTTATTTTTGTTTTTTAGCATTTTTATTTGGTATATTTGATAATGGAATAAATAAATTGAATATGACCTACGAAAATGAACTAGGAAAAAAAAGCAAAGAATTGATCAATAACAATAAGACACTTGTTGCATTGACAAATCACGCTTATTTAATCGATTATGATCCTGTAGAAAATTATCTTTATTTTGTTGAATGTTCAATGCCTATTCGACCCGTAATTATGTCTTGTCCAAAGACACGTGGAATATTTCGAATGAATTTAAGTCAAAGTATACTTAAAAAAGAAGTAAGACCTTGCTTGATCAATACATAGTTCGTCAGTTAATTATTCTTTTGTTTTTGCTTTTAGTTAATTATTGATGGCCGTGATTATACATCAATTCAATCGATCGCTATTGATTGGTTACATAGAAATATTTATTTTGTTAATACGCGTTTACAAACTATTGATGTTTGTCGTCTTAATGGAAGTTTTTGCTATATTCTTCTTCATCAAACTATCAGTGATTATTTGCCACAACGCATTGTTCTATATCCAGAAAAGGGGTACGTACGCATTGAAGCAGTCTTGCGAAATACATTACATAACTGATTAAGCATTGTTGAATTCAGCCGGCGAATATTATGTAGACCCAAGTGTATAGAATAATGATGAATTTGAGATTGCTATTATGTTATGCATGCGTGTGTAGACTAGTGCAGTGTTGCGCCTAAAGACGAGTGATAGCTATCGTCAGTGTGTCCCTATTGCTTATGCGCACTGACCGATTCAATGGAGACAAAGGTCCATCCACGCGGAAAATTCTCAATGAAAACGCACAAATTCTTTTTTTTTGTCATTAACTGGATTTGTAGAATTCTCATTAATATATTCAATTGGTTTCTTTTTTATTTGTTTTAGTTTACTATTCTATACAGCTATAGTTAAATCGCGTGCTCATCATATCGTACGTCTTGGTATGGATGGTACGAATTTAAAGCTATTGTTCACATTGAAAACAACGAATGATGTTGATAATGTTAATTATCTTCGGCCATTGTTAACATTTGATCGAATAGCACATCATCTATATTTTTATAACGGTCTCGAGAAAATATTTACATTAAATATGCACGGCGATGTTCTACATATACAATATCAAGCAGTACAAGGTTTTCATTCGTTTAAAATTTTTGCTGGTAAAATTCTTTTTTTTTTCTAATCGGTTATGATTACTTTTGTTTTTCCACAGATAAGATGTACAAAAGTTTCGTAGATGTACAAACTTCAAATCTTAGTGACTTTCGAATAAATCCAAAACATGCAATTGGTACAACATTGCTTGGACCTGGATTTATTTTTGATCTTAACCGTGTCGTGCAAACATTTCATAGTACGTTTTAATATTTGAAAAGAAAGTTTTGTTTTTTCAAAAACATCCTTTCATTAGATAAATCTTCTCGATTTGGACAAGGAACATGGTCATTAAGTTCATTGCATAATTTATATTATGTTCGATATTCAATTCATATGAATGATTTTATTATTGTTGATCCTAATGAAAAGAAAAGTAAGTTTTTGAATTTTTCTAAAATGATCCAAACGAAGAAGAAAAAAAATGATTTTTACAGCCGTAGAAAATCGATGTGAACAATGTGAACAATTATGTTTTCCAAATGCAATCAATCAAACTGAAATCACATGTGGCTGCGCACAATATTATATTTTAGCTGAAGATGGTCGATCATGTAAACGGAAAAGTGCTGAGTAAGTTATTCAGAGAAAACATTTGAAGGGATTGATATTCAATTTGGTTTGCGCGTGATTAGAAATTTTTTCAATTGTCCAATAACAAAAAAAAGCATTCCATTTTATCAACGCTGTGACGGATCCCAAGATTGTTTATTTAATGAAGATGAAAATAATTGTGAAGGTTTGCTTCATTAAAATCTGCCTTTTTTCCTCGATGGCTAATTTTCATTTATTTAGAATTCACTTGTAATAAAACATCATTTTCTTGTTGGTCAAGTAAAAAGTGTATAACACATAATGATTTATGTAATAAAATTGCCGATTGCCCAAATGGTGAAGATGAGCACGATGTTATTTGTGGACATTTTTGTGAATGGCCTAGTCTAAGTTCTTGTACTAGTAAGCAGAATTTTCTTCGAATAGAAAAAATTCAAACGGATCTTGATTATTTATTTTTTTTTGTACAGAAAAATATCCAAATCTATGTTCCGACGTCGAATTTTATTGTGATGGAAAATGCGTATCGATCAGTCATCGATGCGATGGCCAACCTTATTGTTGTAAGTTGCTTTAGAATTCTGTTCCCTAATCGATCACATTTATTCTAGACGATGGCGCTGATGAGCCATTCGATTGTGTTAATGTCACATGTCCGTATGAATATTTCAAATGTCCATCAACCGGCAAATGTATTCCACTAGAAAAAGTTTGCGATAATTTTGATGATTGTCCAACAATAGATCAAGCAAATATTGCTCGTGAAGATGAAACATCACAAGCATGCAGTATGCATTCAATATAAATCTTTCCTTTCATTTTTTTCTGTTTCATAAAAGATTTTGTATTACATCATTTCAATAATTTAACGACAACTCCAACAAATATTCACATCAGTTGTGAATCAACTAATTTATTTCGATGTAAAACCAATAATTTTTGCATCAATCGAACATTTGTTTGCGAGTAAGTTCATTCCTTGTGATTTCTTTTTAAATAATACATATACATAAGTCTTTTCTTCTAATCATTTTAAGTGGTGATCTCGATTGTTCGGATTCGTCGGATGAAGAAAATTGTGACGATAAAAATGGTATTCTACCATTATCAGTCGTTAAAGATTATACATGTATGAGTGGCTATCGTTGCACACAACAACGGCATGAACAGTATGATTATATACCATTGTGTATACCATTACAAGAATTGTGTGATGGTATAACTCAATGTCCATTAGGAGACGATGAACATAAATTACATTGTCGTAAGTTAATGAATCAGTAAAAATGAAAATATTCGAAGGGTGTTTTTATGTAGAAACTTGTCCAAATTGTGATTCAACATCGAGCTTTTGTGAAATGGACAATCGTATACCTTTTTGTCAATGTAAAAATGATTATGTTAAAATAGAAAATGGGTAAAATTACTATAAAATTTATTATTCTTTTAAATTGTGATGTTGTTTTTGATACTTAGAAGTTGTATATTAGAAACTAATCTATGCAATTGGTCCTATGGTACATGTGCACATGCCAATAGTTCACAGAAAAATGATGATTTCGATGTATGTTTAAAGAAAAAATCGACAGTTCAAATGTCGGATTGTCAATGTGATCGAGGCTTTGAAATACAAAAAGTAACAAGAAAAAACGAAATGTTTTATTTTTTTTATTAAATTTGCAATTGTTTTTTTCTCTCTTACAGAACAATAATCAAATATCATGTGTAGTTAAGAGTAATCGAACCATTGATATGATGCTAGATCGTCGTGCATCATTCTCCCTTAATCAGCAGGGTTCAAGCTTTTTTGTAAGATTTTTATTATTAAATTTCCGCAAGGAAATATTTATTGAAATTTTCTAGTCTGTCAATCCTTCACATCGTGTGATTGATGCAGCATTTGTATCAACTGATGACGGATGGTATTTATTGTATACAGAACAACGAAATGGCCGTGGTTATATTTGGCGACAAAAATTAAATCATACTCTTCATTCAAATAATAGTTTTCACAGCAATGCTACACAGGTGATTATTTCGATATAAACTATTTTTCATTTGTATATAACATTATAAGAATACTTTGGTTAGATATGGTCATCGGAAATGTTTTATTTTACTTCATTGGAAGTTGATTGGATTCATCGTCTTGTATATGTACTCTATGATGATCCATCATCATCATCATCATCACCAAATGGTATTGAAATCTTACATGCTAACAATGAGTATACTAAATTGAAATTCATGAATCGATTAACATTTTCGACTATGAAAACAATTTCTTCGATTAATGTACATCCATTACAAGGGTAACGCATTAAAATCTATTGAGATTTGATTTTTAGTTTTTTTGCTCTTTCATAGGTACCTTTATATTAGTGCCTATTACGATGCTCAACATTCACTTGTTTATCGAAGTTTACTCGATGGATCAAATCTTGAAACATTTATTAGTCTTCATCGACCCGTATTAAGTATGACAATTGATTATCGTCATCCACGTTTATATGTTATATTATCCAGTGGTGAAATTGAAAGTTATGCTATAGATTCAAGTCAACCATGGAAGAAAACTGTTTATTATTTTAAAAGTAAAATAAATTCATCGAGTTTCTCTTTTTAATATTTTGAAATAGATGTACGTCCTTATTTCATTGATCTCCATGATGATACACTTGTTGTCATGACATATAATTCAAGCGATTCAACATTTCATGAAATGTGGCTAGAAAAATTTGGCACACTAGCCACTGATCAATATCGAACATTTTACGTACCGATGTTTATTCGGTACATACACGAATTAAAATATCCGAATGCTGACACATCAAATAGTAAGTGTATAATATCGAATTTTCATAACAAATAAAAAATTTGGGTATTTAGTGGTCAAGCCAGTTTGTTCCACTACATCGTGTCCAGATGATCGTGTATGCATTTCGACTCCTTCTTATCAACCACTTTGTATTGTACCAGGAAGTATGTTTGGGTGAAAGAATTTTGAATGTATTTATTTGTTGTTTTGTCTGAATAGTATTAAATTTATGCGGTTCATCATGCCATAGTCGTGGCATATGTTCTAATGGTCAATGTGTATGTTCGAATCGTACATACGCCGGTGATGATTGTGAAATGTGTCGATTAACAAATTCAATCAATGTTGGTTGTTCACATATTGGTAATGATTCTCAACCACCGTGTATGTGTTATTTATCACAATCAAATCGACGAAAAACACCATATTTATGTACAGTACTGAGAACTGATCGGGGCGAACTGGGTAAATTGATTTATTTTCTCATTTTTCTCTCGTATAAAAAGAAGTTTTGACTTTTCTCTAGAAGTACCATGTGATCGTATTATATCACCATTAAAACGTGAACAATGTTCTCGATTACTGTTCTTTGAACCCTCATGTGAAAGTACAACTCATTCGTTAATATATCATATGCAAACGCAGACATGCATGTGCAGAGAAATCAATAACAAAACATTTAATTGTTATAATAATGGTCTTTTAATTATTAATGATGACGATAATTCAACGATGTGTTCGTAAGTATTATTTGAATTTTATCGTCACGTTTTGAGCTTCGATTATTTTTTTCTTATATTGTAATTTCGAAGGTGTCCGTTGCCGTTTACTGGTAATCAATGTCAGATAGATTTATGTCAAAATAATTGCCAAAATAATGGTCAATGTACACTAAATGGAAGTTATATTAGTTGCAAGTAAGTTAACTAATGAACTAAATAAACAAACTTTTATCATCACGGTTTATTTAGTTGTCCGAACGGTTTCAGTGGTAAACAATGTCAAAATAATTTGTGCCAATTGATGAATTGTAAAAATGAAGGGAAATGTTTTATAGAAAAAAATCAAGCATTCTGTCGGTAAGTTGCTACTCTTCGTTTTTTTTGTTAATTTTTAATTTTATCTATTTAGTTGTACGAATGGTTTTACTGGTGACTATTGTCATATTCAAATAAAATTAAAATGGCGTCGATGGATTATGTTAATTATTGTGTGTGTAATTTTAGGTTTACTTATTTTCAGTTTTATTCGTTATAATTCGAAAATAATTCGTTTAAAACATTTATTTTCACATCATCGTCTTCATGAACAAATTGGTTTAGAAGCAAATCCTGTTTATCAATATTTGCCAACACAAGAAAATCATAATCATGATCGATTGTTAGAAGATGTTCTATCGGATGAAGTTGAAACATCAATACCAACAATGATTATGAATAATTCAAATTCTAGAACAGATGAATTTCTCGATGATCCTTTTTATGTTGATGAAAAACAGCCCATATTTAGTGGCGATCGTCTAACAAGTCGATCAAATAATACAGGACTTTTATAATATAATTCGAATCAGAAAAACGAACATGTCAATTTTATTTTGTTTTAACCGGTGTCTTTTGTTGCGGATTATCTTGCTTTTTGTATTAACATTCATTTATATCTAGTCTAGAGCGTCCGAAAAAGGAAAAAAAACAATGTTTTTTGTGTTTGTTAAATAAAACTAAAGCATTATGTGTATAAATTGTGTTTTTTGCGTTGTCGTATTATTGTATTGTCAATTCGTATGAACAATAAAACAGAAATAAACAATAATATTTTAGCACTATCAATTAGATATTCAATCATACGTAGTACAG
>CAJNYU010002345.1:0-45313 GCA_905331475.1 Rotaria socialis
AGATAAAGATCCACCGGATAATTTTGATTTACAAACACCATTAAAGTCTGGTTTTTCAAATTTATCACAACAATTAAAAATGAGAGAAGAATCTGATGAATTCGGACGATATGCTCAAGCTGTGATGACGGATTTTATGAATAAGAATTTAGACTTTGCTTTAGGTACAAATGAAACTTTAGCGTTACAAGCGTGTTATGCTGCTGCTGATGTTGTTAATGCACCAGAAGGTGGATTAAATATTGAGCTTACAAGAAAAAAACCGTTTTGAAAAAAAAAAATATTATTTATTGTTTTTTTTTTAATTTAATCTTTTTCGTTCCTTTTTTCAAAATTTCAATGTTTCTTTTTATCCACAAAATATCCTTCTTTTTAGTTTAATATTTTTATTTCTATTTAAAATTTTTCCAATAATTGATTCATTAGCATGTGTAGCTTTACCATAAATTAATTAAAGATTCAAAATCGATCGATTACAATTAGGTTTATGCAAAACCCATGAGAGTGAACAGTCATTAAAAGTTGACAAGCCATGTTCTATAAAATATCAGTACGACAAGATGAATAAATCTGTTGCTACATAGAAAATTTGATTATTATGTTTTAATTTTCAACGATTAAAACGATTAAATTCAGAAATTCCTAATACAAAACTACATCTACTAAATCAGCGAAATGCTATTACTTTAGATATAGAATTGACGAAAAAATTTTGATAAAAGATAAGGTTAACATTGTTGTTTATATTTTTAACTTAGTTTTCAAGCAGATTCGTTGTCGAAAATAGTCCTATTCTTCAAAATAATAGATGTAGTAGAATTCTTACGGGTTTTGTTTTTCTAGATTTTCAACCATTACAAAATTGATCTACTTTTATAATGTGCACATTTATCGATGCGTTTTATTTTTTTAAATTTTTTGATTTCTGAACGAAACAAAACAATTTTATATAAAAACTCTTGGGCGTTTTCTATTCTATTTTGTTTCATCAACAAAATGATCTTTCTTTATTTTAATATAATCTAATGAAAACTCTTTAGAATCTGTAGATTATTCGAATATACAAAAGTATAAAAAACACAAGAGAAATTTTTCATATTTATAACATAGAAGAATATTTTTGTCTAAAGTTCTGTTCATAATTTAAAAACGAGTGTATTCTCACTAAGAATAGATACATTACAGAAATGAAATTATTAAACAGAATATCATACATCATATGTTTAGTTTTACCAGAAGATTCAGATATGATTGAATATACGTATGATTTTATTTCATCATTTATATACATGTATATATATATCTTTCTTCACTAACATATAGACTTTTTCTTTTTAACAATAAAATTTTAAAAAAAAACGACAATATTTTTTATTCTTGAGAACAAAAATATGAAAGCATTGATCGTATAAAATTGCAGTTTACACTTATAACCTTCAAGAGAATATACTAGACTGTTCCAATCCTGATTATGAATGAATTAAAGTAGTTTATTTAGTTTATTGCTTCAAAATTATCAAGCTATCATATTTGTATTGCATTTGTTATGAATGACAAGTCATTTAAACAGCTATTATCGTCGTGTTTGCGTACTTTAAACACACCTATAAATGTAAAATAGCAAATAAATTATGTTAAATTTTGACTGAAGATAAAATTCGGGAACAAAATTATTTAACTTAATTATCAAAATAAAATATTTTGTAGTCATAAATAATGATTGTATTCTTAAATATATTAATGAAAAATGTATTCTGATTATTGACTAGTTTACGAAAAGTGCTGTAAATTCTCGAATGAGATTTTCAATTGCTTCTTCAATTTTCTACACCATAAAATGAATTTCTAATTTTATTTTATTTTTTCTTGAGAAAATCATGCTGATAGTGAGTAATAGCATCTTTTAGTAGTGAAGATCTTGTTGATCGACTGAGAATATTCTATATCACGTAAGTTTTAGATAGGTTTAATATTTAGAAAACAAAAAAGATACAATATACAACTAGAAAATTATGAGAATTGAATTATTTTATTTTTAATTGAATAAATCACGAAAAGTAAATATCTGAAATTTATTCGAAATGAATAGCTAGAAAACGACACTTAAATTTTGTGCCTTTACTATTTTATAAATCATCGATTGGTTATATATCAGCATTGAAAATTTGAATAATATCCTGAAAATCAATGTTTTTCATTGATATTAGTTTTATTTATTCTTTCTGATAGACAATTGGGCAAAATCTCTTCATACTTTGTCGTTCAATACGGTTATCGAAAATGAAACATTTTATAAAAAGAGAGATATGAGAAATCAGTCATGTTTGTTTTTAGTTTTTGCTTTTTTTTGAAACGAACGAAAATTTCTATTTGATTGTAACTTTTTGAACAAGAATTTTAGATGATACGTTTCTATTTTTTTCGTTCTTTCTTATAAAAAATTGGATTAGAATGCTGTCTTCATTGTGTTGACATTGTCTCAAAAGAAAGAAAGAAAGAAAGAAATAAGAAGAATATGAAATGTTCACTTTACTTGTATTCTTAGTTTTGACAATATTATCATGGGAAACAACTGAAACCATTCGACTTGAATCCAAATATTTTAAAGAACAATCTTTATCCTATTCAAAAATTCAAATTGTTGAACGTCGTGGTGTTGAAAGACAACTTCATGAAACTATTGGATATATTCAAATGAACGATACAGAACAAATGATTGAAATTGAATCGATTATAAATATCGAAAAATGAATTAGTTCTATTCGAATATTTCCATTTAATCGATACAAGTATAAAGAATTATCAGAAACAGCCCAACGAAAATTTGATAATCAATCAATAATTCGTCCAGCTGAATTATCATCATTAAATGGACGTATTTTAATACCATCACCAAATGAGCCAAGCTTTCCTCAAAATAATGTTGAAATAGGAACAACTTGGATAATACCAATTTTAAATTTATTAGGAGAAATTCAACATAAAATTATTCCTATTGATGAAAATCAAATAGTTTCTATTCAATTTTAAGGTGATCTTGTTGTATTGTCAGATGCAGTTTGAACTGGAAAATGGACTTTCGATATTTCAAGAGGTATTATTCCATCATTCATAGTTAAAAAACAATAATTTTTTGTCTCTTGATCAATAGAAAATAAAAACAACTTCTTAAACAGAAAAAATAGCAATCAGATATTCGTCATTTTGAAATTTCAATGAGATTCTACTAGATTGTCTATCGATGTATCTGTATGATTCGATTGATTTTAAACTAGTAGAAGAACAAATACTTTTCTTCAGTGTAACCAAAAACTATTTTCTAAAAACATATATTGTAAAAAGATTGTTGATGAACGTAAAAGAGAATTTAATTAACCAAGAGTCTATCGTCTCTCTTTTTAGTCATTCAATAATGTAAATTTTAATAGAAGAAAAATTTTTATCTTTAAATATTTGAGAATGAAGAAATGAAAATAATATTCAAACGTAAGATTAATATTAAATAAACCGTTTATAGATGTATATACCAAAAATACAAAAGCCAAATGCAAGAGAAAACATGAACAAAAAAATCAATAACCATAAACCATTTATTGTATTGGCTGTTTCATGACAAATTAATTTGTCTATTTTTAATATATTATCGATTGGTAATGGACACGGATTCATCGTTGATTCGATTATTTTTTCGAAAAATAATTCAAACTAAAGAAGAAAAAGCAACTCTGTCATGAGTAAAAATTAACATGAATCTTTAACTCACTTCATTTAACGTTTGAGTGAGGAATTGAATTGGTAATCGAGAATTGAATTGAATAATTTGTTTAAATATTCTTTCTATTTGATTAAAATCATTGTGAATGAGAATAAGACGATTTTGAATATGTTTTAAACGGAGAAAACTAGCTAAATTATTTAATAAATCAATTTCTGATGATATATTTATCATTTTAATTGATATTAAAAATTCTTTATAAATATTTCCATTTAAATATTTCATTATTGGAATTAATTCATTATTTAATTCATTTGAATACTCTTTTAGAAATTTTTTACTGAAATGTTTATTTTTATTACAATCATTAATTATATTATTAATTGTTGTATTCATATCAAAATTTTCTATTGATTTAATCAAATTATCTATAAAAAAATAAAAATAAAAATCAATTAATTAATTTATTCATTCAAATTCTTCTTTTTGATACTAACCTGTTATCAATGAAATAAGATATTGTTCATCGTGATGAACTAATCGACATGAGTTTTCTATAAGTAAATCGAGACCATAGAGAAGACCACTTATTATACATAGAATAATTAATAAAACTATTAGAAAACCAAATGAAATACGTATTGAACCAAGAAATAATCGATAGGAACGATCATTCTTTGATTTATTTTGATTAGTAACATTAACAGGATATGAAAAGGTTCTTTCCCCATTTGCACTGATATGATAGGTTCTTATTTTTCTTGATTTATGTTTTTTTCTTGATACATTACGAATATTACTAAAACAAAGCAAAACAAAAAATAATACATTATACAAAATACTATTGATATTTTCTCTCATTTCTTCAAGATAGATAAAAATCATTTGTCTATGATTGAGTATATCTTTCTTAATGATCACCGTCGTATCTATTAATTTTAATAAAAATTTTATAACAAAATAATAGAACAAAAACAAAAGTCTAAGTTTATTCTTATAGATTTCTTTTATCTTAAATGATAAATGGAAAATCAAGCTGATTTTTTTGTCAATCTCTATTAAAAAGAATGGATGTTTTTTTCCAGAAGAAACGTAAATCATTACTATAAATTGATTGTAATTAATATCATCGGAAAAGTTTAGTGACAAAAAAAGAAATCCATCTAATTATTTTTGATTTGTTTTTGAGTGGTTTAATTTAAAGAGAAGTCTGATAATTTATTGCCCTATGGAATTTCAATAACGAAAAAAAAAACGAAGTTCTTTGATTAAATCTTATTCACCTGAAACTATTTGTCGTATAACAACTTTGAGAATCATTACTATGTGTATGTAATGATATTAATTGTTTAACATCGAGATCATCTAATTTACTTGAACTTTCACTGTTTGTTTTTTGATTTTTAAATCTAGCAAAATAAGAAAAAGAAATTTAATTAAAAATTTAAAGAGAAAAAGTCGAATTAATTAACTGTTTGGTTTGATTATTTGAATGAAGACAAAAATCATTAATAATAATAATAATTAAGAAAGCAAATGGAACAATTGTTATTATTAAAATGATACTAAAAAATAAAGTTGCTATTAATGATATAAATGATTGAATCTTTTCTTGTTGATTTTGATTAAATAATTTTGATTTAAAAAATTTATTTAAAATTTTTTCATTTATAATTTGAATAAAAAATTGAAATTTTTCGTTAATTAAATTAAATAAATAGAAAATTTTCTTTTCAATTTCAATATTATTTTGATTAATATAGTAACAAAGTTTTTTATTTAAATTATTAATATCTTTCATAATATATTCATATGACTTTGTTATTTTATTAAATAAAACTTTTATATTTTGATCATTATCAATAAAAGAATTTATTTCATTAAAATATTTATTTACGCTCACTATATGAAGATTAATTTCTTCGATATAATAATAATCATTTAATAAATTATTTAACGATTTAATCATTAACGATTTTGATCCATCAATTATTATTGAACTTGCTACAAAATAGAAAAATAAATAAAAATTCTTATTTTAAATTACTGAAAAATCGATAAAATTTTACATTTTTTTGAATAATTATTAAATTGTTCTAATAAATATTTAAAATGTTGTGAAATAATATTTGAATTAAATTCTTCATTAATTAATTTGATTGATTTTTCTAAAGAAATTTTTGCTTTATTTCCATGTTCGATAAGAAATATCATTTGAATAAATATAAAGAAATAAATAATAAATAATAATAAAACAAGAAGAGTTTTTAAATTAAATTTAAAATATTTTTGTTTTTTTGATTTATCTTGTTTTATATTTGTATATGAAATAATATAAAAAATAATTGAAAGCATGATTAGCATCAAAAGAATTCCAATTGAATAAATAATTATTGATGAAATGAATTTATTTGATAATTTAAATGAATTTATTGTGAAATTTTTTAATAATAATTCAAAATCATTTGAAGAAAATAGCAAACCTCTTATAAATGATGAAAATTTTGAAATAAAACCATTTTCATCTTGTTTATAAATTGAATGAATGAAATTTTTTGAATTATTACCAATCAATGGTACTAATTCAAAATCGGAATATTCACTTAAACAGTTTATATTTAATGACATCGATTTTTGTTTTTATCTAAAAACAATACCAAATTATTATTTTATTTATTAAAAAATAAATTATTAAATCTTTAAAGTTGAATATTTCATTCGATTTAGAACAATGGTATTATTCATAGATAAAATAAAAAGTTATACGAACCTTTTTTTTGTTACACATTCAATATTCGCGAGTAATCGATAAAAACAATTGAATAATCAATAAAGAAAAAGAAAACAAGCTTGACTATTTAGACAGACGAAATCGTATCGACACGTCATTGATAGACGAACTTAACGATATGTAATCGAACGAATAAGTTCAGATTAATCTTTTGTAAATATCAAAAACTGATTTTATTCGAAAACAAAATAAGATAAAATATCATTTGTGAATATGTCTTCTGATCTGATCATTCTTTATAAAGTTCAAAATGATTCACATCAATTTTTTCCTTTTATTTTGTTTTCTTCTCTATTATATAATTGTTCATGACAGATAGGAAGTGTTGTTGTTTTCATTTCATGTTAACTGTTTATCTGAATGAAATATATAAAAACAAAAACACAACAGAACGTAATTGTGAACGTGACGGCAAACGGAAATATAAAACGTGTTGAGTGATTTATTCAGATTTAAATAAATAGAAACGAGTCAATCAACAGATATTTTTATATGAAAAATATTTCAAAATCAATATGAATCAATGCCTCAAGCAGCACATTTCATTGATCGACTGTCGCCTATTCTGTTTTCTATTTACTTTTAACTTACAAAACATAAAATTTTACGGTTAATATAGAAAGTAAATCTTTCATGATTAGTGATTGATCTCTCTTTGGATGTATATGGATGATTAGTTCTCGTTTTTTTCTCTTTCAATTCATTCAATCTATTGTTTTCGTTTTTGTTTTGTTCTTCTTTTTTTTTGAAAAGATCATTGATGATGGTGTGCAAACAATAGGTAAATTAAACTTGTGTATGTCGAAAGCTCATTAAATGTGGATGGTTGAGCGTTAACCGTATTGATCAAAGAATTGTCTATAAGATTAGCCACTTGAGAATAGGTCGCCAACCAACAATGTTTGTTCATTTTAACATGAGAAATGATCGAATGCACCTTATGGTACCACACCCCTTTCTCACATTTCTATTTTTAGTTTTATTTTCATTTTATTCATTCAATTTCTAATCAAAATATTTCACAGTTAAAACTACCTGCAGATTTAAATTGGACATTTTACGTAACTGATAGCACTGATATGTCATTATCAACAGAAATTCTCTCTTTTATAATTAGTCATATCATTTTCAATCGAGAATAAATCATTTGCTTAACGAAACTGTTTTCCTCAGATTGTTCAATTTCTATATAATCATACTCGCTGTTCGTTTCTTAGTAAGAATTTGAAATAGTTTACTGATGCTCAATGAAGAAATATTCCTTTTATATTTTATATCGAGTTTTTATATAATTAAATTTCTTTTTCTACAAGAATTAATTCTTTGAAAAATTGCTGATCATCATTATTGTCAGGATTAAATAAAAAACTAATCCAACTGAACTAATGTGAATTGATATTTTGATTTGATAATTTTTTCCTTTGACAATTCTCAAGAATACTTTGAATATCCTAACAATAGTATTTTAGTTTTACAAAATTGAAACTTTTTCTATTAGGTTAAATCATTTGAAAATTGAACCGTTGAGATAATTGTATAGGAAATGATAAAAAAATGTTATTCTCAAATAAAATCTAAATCTGTGATGAGCACGAGAATGCAATTATCTTGATTTACCATTTTGACAAAAGTTAATGTGAGAATTAAAATGATTATTGTGACACATGAGAATGTCATCTCTAACTTAGATAAGAATATTTCATTTCGATTTAATTCATTTCATATCATTTCAATTGGTCTTCATTTTACCATTTTTCTCTCCAATTAAAATATTTTCCGAACGAACGGAAAAAAGAGAAAAGAAAATAGCGAGAGAGAGAAAACGAACGAAATAGAAATGCTCAGTTCTTTTCTTTTTCTTTTTATTTTAAAGATAAAACCTATGCACACGATTAATAAGATGTGGATGGATTTACCAAATGATCGTGCAAGTACACCAATTAAAAACTATTCGTCGTTCAATGGACCTCGAACATCAACACCAAAAATGACGACAATATCAAAAAGTTTAAATCATCGATCACGAAAAAAGAAAAAAGAAATTCAGAATAATGATTATCGACTTCTTTTTTATGGCCAACAAAAAAAATCTATTCAAAAAAAGAAACATTCAGTTATTCAAATTTGGTTTTTGTAATTAATTTTCTTTTCTTTCGTTTTAATCGTTAAATAAAAATAAAAAAAACGTTGTCATAATTCAAGCATGAATAAACGTGTCTCTAGTGACTACTTTAGTTGGCGTCAAAACATATCCCGCCCAGAAAATCTCTTGTTGTCTATCTCTTATGATCTAATCAATGATTATAAATATTGACATACTGGTGATCGACTAAAACAATTATCCACTTGAATATTCAATCAATCGATTTTATTTTTAATATTTTTTTCCAACACGAATAAGAAAACATATAAAGGAGAATTTTCAACTAAATAAAAAGAAAACAGATTTCATCATTCAATTTCTATTGAACAATCATTTATACGAATATGTTCGTATCAATGATAGAAACAATTTTAGATTTTAGATCTCAGTAAATTTGTTCAGATAAGCAAGATTTTTATATACAATGAATAAAAATAATTGATCAATGATAGAAATTCAGACAAATTCAAGAAAAATTGAGAAATGCTCAGTGAAATCAATAATTCAACTAATGATCAATGGAAAGAAATTCTAACGTATTGCAATGAATTAAAATATTATTGTATTTACTCGACTTTTTTTTTATCAAAAAACATGATTTAGTGAAAATTTGTTTCAAATTCGATGAAACTCTCGAAAAGAATTTCTCATGAAGAAATTCGTACATTTATCTAATTGTTCAATTATCCAATGGTGAAAAATGTATTCGTCACAATATAATATCAATTGATAATAAAGTAGTTTGATTGTGGTTAATTGTAATAATAAATTAAAATAAAATGGAAAAAGCGTGAAACGGAAATGAACAAACATTGATTAAGGTCGCGTGTCCGATTACTTGTTTGGATGTGTATCAAGACAACAATATAGTATGACACCGATCAATCAATATTGTCACCATCTTTTTCTTATGATGGTGTCACACTTTATGAGGATGTCGGCATCTTTATATACAATGAAAACTAACGAACATTAAACACAAACACACACTATTAACAGATAAACAACTACCGTTAATCGACCTTGTCCTTTCTTCTCCATTCTTTTATAAATTCTGATATTTTAATCAGTAAATCATGAGAAAATGTCTTCTTTAATTAATTTTTCAATAAATATAGATTGAGATTTGATATGATAATTAGACAAATTTATATTTTTATTTTATTTATGCAGAAACAACTGTGATCCTAAGATCCTATCAGAATTAGACAAATTTATATTCATTTCATTTTATAACATAAAATATCGCTTCGATTTTTGTTTAGTTAACATGAACATAAAAACAAGATGATTTGTGAACATATGTTGATTGTTCATCGATCGAATCACATATGACACCAATTTCTCACCTTCTCTAAGACTATCATTAAAACAAAAAGAAAATCTTAACAACTTTTATCCACGCGATCAAATTTTCAGTCGTAAGTGATGAGTGTAACAAGCAAAAAAGATCAATTTTTCATTTTTAGTTTTGAATTCAAATAAAAATAAAGTAAAAAGTTTAAATGATTAATATCGGCTAGATTGAATTTGAATTAGTTTAAAATATTTCAGTAAATTAAAGAGATATATTCAATGACAAACAAAATAGTATATTAACTTTTTAACCTTTGATCAAAAGGTGCACAGTGTTTGCAGCAATCTCATGGAATACCACACAAACAACAACCATCAGAGTCAACTCGACAACAAATCTAGATGAAACAAAATAAAAAATATTTTTTTTCTTCTAACCGATAAACACATAGCTTATTTTTTTAACAGAAATAATTTAATAATGCAAGTAATAATACGTTAAGAAATATGTGATGTTTCTTTTTTTATATAGTTCGAATAATAAATCAATGTTCGTTATTATGCATCGTAGGACATCTACGTCTTTTGATTTCTATCTATTTTTTGCTTTTGCTTTTTCATTTTCAATAAATAATATAAAGAAAATGATCCATTTCATTCCAGATTATTGTAAAAAAATAGATTCATTTAATCATGACAAGTATTGTTTTCACAATGAATTGTTCTACTCAATTTAAGATAGGATTCTTCGTAAATAATTTTGTCATTTCTATGAAATGACGATTAGTATTCGTCATAGACTGATGATAAACTAACAAACGAACATTATCGACATTAGTTTTAGATTTTCGATCAACCTATAAAATCAATATTTTTCATTTAGAATACTTCATATTGTTCGAATAAAAAATTTTAGATATTTAAAAAAGATTCATTTCTATTTTCACAAAACAAAAAGTGATATCTTATAAGTGTTCTGTTCGTTATACATAGCATTTATGTGCATAATGGTTTATTTTCCTTTTTTTTGTTGTCTAATGAAATTTGAGGATTCCCTTATGCAACTGTTTATTCGTATTCTCGTCATTGAAAACTTGTTTTTATAATATTGTTTGTCTTAATTATTAGAAATGAATTTTTCTCGATGTGAAAAATTTATTTCTGTTATTCACATAACCTTTTACCAATAAAATTTCACTATTGTGTTTTTTATTTCTTGTTAAAATTTGATTTTATCTCTGATAATTTATATCTTTCGACGAATTTCTAAATTAATCAATTAAAGACTATAGAATAATAATATATATTCTACAAGAATTTTTCAGGAATAAGCTTAAATGAAACGTTTATTTAACAAACAAAAAAAAAGCTTTTCCTGTTTATATACAGAATGAAAATCATGAAACAAGACTATTTGGCGGTAATGAATGCTTAAAAGATGATTTTCGTGGAGATTTTTCTGTGGAAATCATATCTGCATTTGTTATTGTTGTCGTTGCTGTTATTGGTTCTATTGAAGATGATGATTGCGATGATTCTATTGTTGTTGTTGTTGTTGTTGTTATTGTTCTTATGGGCGAAAGAGATAATCGTATTGATGGTATCAATAAAAAAGTTGAGACAGTTGCAAATGATGTTAATGGCGATGATAAACTAAATGTTTCTTGTTGAGGAGAAAATAATGAATTTGTCAATTGATCAAATATTGTTTCGTCATTTGATGAACGAACATTTGGATGATCTGCTGATGAATTATGACGAAATATGATTGATGAAAATCGAACAGATGACTCATCAATAATTTCATTCAATGATGAAGATATTATTAGTGTTGTAGGATAATAAGATTCTAAATTTTATTTTAGAAAAAAGTTTTGTTTTTATCAATAAAATAACATAAGAAAAGTCAATCTTACTGAGTCTTTGATTTAATGGAGATGATGAAGCGGTATCTCCTGTTAAATGATTAGATGTATATGAATTTATTGGTTTTGATGAAAGAGCTTTTGAACGTTTTAATTCAAATTCATTAATAAATTTGATAATATTTTCAATAACTTTAATTTCTTCTTCTCTAACACGAATTTCCGCTTGTTTACGTATTCGATATTCACTTAATTTTTCACGAATACTTGCTCGATATGTTTCATTTTCAAGATGAGATAAAAATGATTAATTAGTTTAAAGTATTTTATTAATTAGATGGTTAAAAAATAGAAATCAAATAACATACAGTTATTTGAGTATCGGATGAAGAACTTTGATTTTGTGGACTTGATCTTAACGTTGAACTTGTTTTTAGAGAAGATTGAACTAAATTGGCCATAAATTCAATTCATTTCTTATTTAATTGTTATATATCTATTTTAATGTATATTTAAGTAGGAAAACTTTCTTAAATCAATAAGAATCATATCTTTCCTTTTCAACAGCATAAGATAAATTGATTTTTCACTTTCAACTTGATTTTGTTCAACAAAATCTACTATAGTGTGTCAAAGCTCTACTAGATTTGATTTCTTATTTGTCTATAGGAATAAATCAACAGAAAAGAAATGATTTGCAAGAAATTATTCTGATTAATATCAATTAGATTTTATACTGAAATTCAAATTCAATTTCAAAAATAGATATTGATAGATGTTTTGCATCTTTGTATAATGCTTTTAATGTTAGTTCAAGATCAATCACTTAACTACAAAATTTCATGTTTTACTTCGTTTGATTGCTAATAAATAAGTCATTTTTTTTGTTTTAATCAAAGTAAAGTTATAGTTTTCAAAATTTTGAATTTTATTTTTTTCTATGTATCAATTCAAGTCTAATGATTATTGCTCGTTGAAATTCATGTGAATTAAATCGTTTTTGTCTGTAATTATGCTACTTACATCCAAACAAAAACAAAATTTTGAGCGAGACATTTCCAGAAGTTTTGAGAAGGCTTCGAAAGCGAAAACAAAAATCGATTTTCTTAAATAAATTTTAATTGTTTTTGAGAAATGTCTAATCATGTAGTAGAATGTTATTTATTAACATAAATTTATTGATATAAAACACTGATTCATTTTGATCGTCTTAACTAATTTGAAGATTTCAATAAAATCTTTGTTTATTTTTGCATATTCTTTAAAAATATGTAAAGATTTAAAATAAAAATAGTATTCACTCGAAGAAAAAGCCGCTTGAGAAGATATTAATAGGTGTGATAACTTCTTTTGCAACAATAGTCGCTTGAACTAATTCCAAATAAAATTAATAAAAAAAAGATAACAATTTTAAAAGTTTATTTTCTCTCAATCTTAAAAAAAATGAAAACCTGCTTATGTAAAGAATTTGTGGTGCACAAATAACCTTCAGGTTTTCTAGTCCAAGAGTTAATTTGAACTTGCGCATGTGTTTCAAGAAATACCCATTGTTGACCTTTAGTTAAAAATCTGTATGGATCACGTTTACCATTTCCAACTTCTTTCCCTAAAATTATTTTATTTAAAAATTTAATAAAATGATAATGAAAATAAAAACAAACATATTTGCTGTGCTCGAACAATAATTGGCAAATCATCTGGATGAACAAAATCAGAGTGTACATGACCAATGAGTTCATAAGAATTATAACCAAGAAATTCTCGAGCTCTAAAAAAATATTATTTCGAAAAATATAATAATAATAAAGAAAATAAGATTAATTTTGAATCAATGTGAATAAATCTTTCATGAAGATTTATATGAAGTGTAAATTGATTGATTAAATTTTTATTATTAACAATAATGGTTCAATCTAATGTATTTACTTTAACAAGTGACATGAAATATTTTTCATCATTTTCTTGTTTTTCTTTATTAACTAAAATAAAAATACCTATAAAAAATGATTTAATTATTTAAATATTTAATAGACTTTGTCGAAATGCTCCAATTATTGTACATTGTTCATATTGATTAGTTGTTGCTCGTCTCCAAGATACATCACATTTTTCTAAAACTAAAGTAATGAAAAACAACAAAATTTGATTTTTTAAATAATTTGGTTTTTATTTTATGTTTTGTTGAACCTTTGTGATCTTTTAAAAAGTAATCACGCTGTTGATCATGCTCTTGCGACAAAAGTAATTCGAATACAGAATGATGCATAAGTTTCTTCTAAAATATGTTTTTCTTTTTCGAAAAGAAAACGAAACTTTTTCTTGAAATAAATATTTTTACTTGTGAATAATACAGTAATGAACTTATATGATTTGATACATAAACTGTTTGAGCGTTATCTGGATCAGATTTAGTGACAAGCAAAAAGCAATTCATTGACTAAATTGATAAAAGAAAATAAATTTATGATTCTATTTTCATAACGACAAAACGAAGAATTCTATTTTTTATTTTTACTTCGATAGCTGTTTGAATCCACTCTTCACTCATAACAATATTTGATGGTGGTTTCCAAGAAAACTTCACCATATCAGCTATGTCATCAGTTGTTGTTCGTGAACGTGATGAAGAAATATTTATTTCAATGATTAATTCTAATTAAACTCAATACCAATAATACTTATTAGATTTTTAACTTACACTATTTTAAATAATCATTATACACGATTGCATAGTGCATTGCATCATGTAATTAGAATAGTGAGAAATCATTTGTATTAAAGTTCATTTAATACTCGAAAAGTTTACTATTCTTGACTGTTTTCTGCCTACAATGATTTAGTTTTATCTCATATGGAAAATTTTCTATATTTGATGATAAAAACGAAACAATCTTTTTTTATTTGAGATAAACTAATTAAAACTATTTTAGGTTTAATAAAATTCTTTGACAAGCCTTCAAGAAATAACATAAATCTATTTTCGAATGATCTGATAACTTGATTGTTATTTTTAAAAAAGTCATAAAATATAGTTCATTAGTAAGGTTCTATCATTAAATCAAACACCAAAGCATTATAGTATGTGAAGTATCAATCAAAAATGTTTTCAGCCTTTCCTAAGTTTAACGATTCTCCAAAGACAAATGTTCTGCGACAAAATCTCTTTCGATTTGAAATTATGTTCGTTGTATAAATAACGATTTCAGCAAAATACAAGAATATTACCATCATGATGTTTTCTGAAATAACAAGCGGTTTCACGTAAAATAGAAGCTTTATCTAATTTATTTGTTTGTGGCGATGTTTTAGTTGTTTGATCATCTTGCAAAGATATTTTATCAATACTAAGAATTTCTTCTAAATTGCCAATTAATTGACTAAATAGATCACGACGACGCTTTTCATTTTCATTTCGATATTATCGGCAAAATAATTCTAAATAATATGAAAGTAAAATACAAAATTTATCTTGTTTTTACCTTTTTGATGGCGAATGTTGTTTGAATCTTCACTAAAAAAGAATAATACAAAACATGTTCAGTTTTATTTTCAATATGAACAAACTTTGAATGTGTTCGTTTCAATTTAGTATTTGTTGTATTCATATTTAATCATTGATAAATATTTTTAATATCATTATCAAATAAAACTATCAATAAAGATCTATGACATGAAACGAAGAATACTTTATGACGATTCATATTAACTAGATAAAGAACGTGAGACTAGTAGATATTTGCCGAACGAACAAAGCACCAATAAAAAATACGAAAAGCTCAAGTCATATGAAAAATAAACGAACAAACAAGAATATACAAAATGATCACAAGCATAGATAGAATGAATCATTTTTCAGTTTTTTTAATTTCATTTTAATCTTGAATTTAGATGAATGTTTTATTAGTTTTTATTTCTTATTTGAGATAAAATTCGGTTAAATATTAAAAAGAAACAAATATCAAAACATAACTAATTCATTCATTTCAGAATCATCTATTTCTATAGAAATTTTAAATCTTTCATTGGGAATTATTAAACAAAATTTAACATACAAAAGAAAATGATTCAGATACAATGAAACAAAACATTTGACAGGAAAAAATAGGTTCGTTGATTAAAATTTGTCTGACGCAAATATTTCAAATTGATCTATTAAAAAAAGAATGGTTTCTACAAATGAACTTCAGTGACATGAAAATTATTTTCGTCCATTTGAATTGTTTATTCAAATTGATAACTCATCGTAGTCTCAAAGTAATTAACGTGAAATTAAATTTTTTACTGAATATAAACTATTAATATTGAATGTTCATAAATCAGATTTTGCTAAATTTTCTAATAATTTTATTTAGAAAATTTCAACTAATTCAATTAAAGGATTCGTTTTGGAAATAGAAGAAATTAATTAATATTTTCTATAATAAAATTTCCTTTTCTTAATCGAATTTATTTTCAGTTTTCTTTTTCTTCAACTAGAACAACTTAGTGTTAGCAAACTTCAACTGCACCCAATTTATGATGAAAATTTTTAAATAATATTTTCAATACCAAATCTCTGTAATATGCTGCGGTGCTTTTTTATTCCTTTTCGAAGTGGAAAAAACCAGAAATAAAAAAAATGATTGCTTCGTTTCTATCTAAGCTTTTATAAAAAATATACAATTGTCTTATATGTTTCTGTAGATCATGCAGATTTTCGATTGATTTTATTTTGTTTTATGATTGTGAAAATTTCAAAATATAAATTCATCTTAGATGAAAGTCGTTTTAGTTTAAATCGTTTTTACTGATTCTTAAAGATAAAATAAAATAAAATATTTGAACTAAAATATATTGAATAGATTTTTTCATTATATTATCTATTTAATTGGAATAGATTTAAAATAATGTACTGAAACTGATTACGTATATATTTGACTTAGCTTTAATATATCCCTTTCGATTTCTGTTTCCTAGCAATGAACAGATTTTCCATTTTATTTCTATTCTATTGATGAAAATTATCTTGATTTGAATACTGTGAATGGCATGTAATAAATTTGAATTATTATAAAAAGTTAATCATAAAAGAGAATAAACTGGATTTGTATCAAAATAAAATATTTTTTAATTAAATTATAAGATTTTCAATCTTCAAATCAATTAATTCGAATAGAAAATACAATAGGAAATAACGTTTTCATTCAAGTTGATATTAGCCGAAGAAATCATTTTTCTTTCATATTTTTTTATTCAAATCTAATTTGTACTACGATCAGATTTTATTTAAAAATAAGGTTTAAAAAACAATCGAATCATCTTATTTTATAGTATTAAATTTTAAAGAATTTTTGAATTTAATTTTTTCTAATTATGTTCGTTTAAGAATAATAATTATGAAGTTCAAGAAAACATTTCAGACATTATATCATATTTGAATTATTATCGATCATTGAATTTGATTAAAATATTTTCTATGATATTTTATTTTATTATTATTTAATAATTTATTTAACTAATGAAATATTTCAAAGAAAAAACGCTAAGAATAAAAATTATTTTATTAAATGAAATATTTTTGTAGAAAATAAAAAAAGAATCAATCTGATTAAAGGTTTTACTGATTATTATTTGTTTTAATCGATTTATTTTAGTTTGAGAAAAAAATCTTGAAATAAGACTGACCAAATCATCTGTTCATAAGCATTGACTCCTGTTTGCTTACCATCATGATAAAGTAGCAATTGATTCATAGAAAAACCTTAGGCAATGCTCTTATAAAATCGTATCCATTTATGAATATGCGTCAAAGAATTGGAATATTTGTTTCTGAAACAAGTTCTAATTAATGAAATAAAATATCATAAACAATAAAAACAAACGGAACCTAATAATTTTATCTCATCAATTAAAAGAAAACAAAAAGCTACCAATAAACAAGATACTATTAACATAAAAATCTTTCGTGTTTTTTTGTAAAAATTGTCTCTTGAATAGTAATTAAAACCAGAACGAATTAAAAAGTAAATAAACAAATAAATAAATTCAATTTAATGATGGTTTAGCCTCATCGTCCCATTGCAATTCAATAGTTGGCCATTTTGTTCTTAATACACCTGTTATTGGTAAATAACTTCCTAACAAAAAACAAATAATGGTACAAAAAAACAAAAGAATTTATATAAAATGAAACCTGGTTGAACGGGTGCAACAGCAGAGATAGGCGTATCGTTTCCATAGCCATAGTCGGAAATATTAGCTTGAGCAGAAGCATAAAGAACTTTTTTATCTTTATTTGATCTTGGAAGACCATTATAATGATAAATAATAAATGGTTTTCCATTCAATGGTCCTATTTGAGTACTATTGGAAAGTTTATATTGATCTTGTGGAAATAATTCTTTAAGAAATGATGACTCAGTTATTATTTGTAAATTATCCGGATCCATTCGTAGCTTTAATTGATTTATTGTTTGATTTATTTTAATTATTGATGATTCGATTATTTCAGTAATTACTTGTTCAAGAAGTGAATTTGATATAAAACCATTTCTTTCCGTATCATATTTATGAAATACTAAATAAAATTTATTTAGAAAAGAAAAATTTTCATCAATATTTTGAAAATTGTTTAGATTTTAGTTCATTCAAAACAGTTAATTTCAATCCTTTTTATTTGTAAAATTATTTCCTGTTCATTTTAATAATCAAAGCTAACAATAAAATTTCAATACTAATATGTTCTTAGTTGATTGTATTCATCCAACGATTATTTTTCTCTTGTGAATAAATATAACAAGTAAAAAATAAAATCTTCTATGAAAAGTAATTGAAAAACAAATTTTATCCAAATGAATAAAATTAGTAAGAAGAAAATTTTTCTATAATTTTAAACACTGTGAAACATAACAAATAAATTCTCTTTGTTTTCTACTGGTTTGATGCTTAAAATCTTTTATTAGTCCGAAGAGATTTGAAAGAAAACAAAAAAAATGAAACTTTTCTGTTTATGAGTAATATTTGATCAACTTACTTTTTAAAGCTTTTTTCAATGGGGTTTCATCATCTTGTTCAACCAAAGCTTGTTCTCTTGAAAAAATCACAGTTAAATGTGTTTCAGATCCAAGAATCCAAATAGGACTTTTAGGATTTTTTAGGAACCAACCAACTTCCATTAAACGATAAATTTCAAGTGATGATAAAAATCCAATAGAAGCTTGTTGATGAATTCCATATAATTTTAAACCAGAAATATCTTTGTCACCATCAAAACAATGTGGTGTAGCAAAACCAGTTATTAAAAGATTAGTTAAACATTGACTACCATGTCCATGTGCAATATCAATTAAAGGTAATGATGTTTCATCATCAATTTCTTTTTTTAGTAAATCAATTGTTTTTGTCATTAAGCATGAATAAAGAAAAAGTAAAACACCATATGAATTTTTCCACATTTGAAGACGTGAAAAAACTATTTCTTTTAAATCAATATTGGATTGACATACATTAAATTTTATTTCTTCATGAAATTGATTTACTGTTAAATTATCTTTTTGTTTTTCATAATGAAAATTTGCCAAATAAACTTTATTATTTGATGGTGATAATAAATGTAAAATAGAAACAAGAGCATTTAAAAAATGTAGATCAATTTCATCGGATGACGCTTGACGCCAATCATATTGACATCGTTTACAAAATATTAACTCATTTAATAAATGTGCTTGAACTGTTGTTAGCACAGAACATGGACCACCTTCATATTGAATTAATGCAGAAGGTTCATCATTAGAAAATTGAAATCTCTGTGACCAACGTTCAAATATTGATTGCTCGATATTATCTCCCCAAACTAATTTTCTTAATTCACATGGTAATTTTATCATTTCTTGAGATGAACTATTTGAATTCGTTACCATTCTGAAAGGAAAAATGATTTAGTTTTTTCAGTGATTTGTTTGCTTTTCAACATTTTTCTTTCTTTTTTTTCTTTTCTTCAAGCTATTTTTCTTAAAGGTTAATTCAACTACCAATTATACTAATCAAATTTACTCATTGTAAATTTTTAAAAAATTTTATTTTATTTTTGTTGCTTCAAATTGATTTTGTTATTAAAATGAAACAAAAATTAAATCCAATACGATTTTTCTATAGATGTCACTCAATCGCTGATAAGTTGACAGAAAGAAAGTTTGATGTCATATCTTATATAAATCATGTTGTTTTGCTCATAAAAGAGGTTGAATCATTCAAGTTGAAAGAGAACTAAAGTGTTTCTCGCCATAACTCATGATAGAAACAATTGAAAAACAAACATGCCAACTTAGTAATCATAAGTTAGATATAAATATTAAAACGTTTCCTGGACGGTTGATATTTTCTAAAATAGACGTCGATCAATTTCCCAAAATCTTTTTCCCTACCATCAACTCATATATTCTTCATTTCAAATTCTTTTCTCCGGTCCTATTAGTAATAACGAATCTCTTCAATATAGACAATCATATGATTCCATGGCAGTTTTTTAATGTTTTCTTGAATTTCGGTCGAACTCACACGGTAAGAAACCGTAGTTTGTTCTAAAACAAACTTGAGATTTTCTTTTTAAAACTTTTTAGCCTTTTTAGTTTCTATATTTGAGATTTTAGCTTTTGAGATCTTTAGACAGATATCTGTCTTCTAGATAAACCTATAGTTAGTTTGTTATTGTGCACAGCTTAATATTAATTATCGGCGAACAACTGTATTAGAGACGAAGGAAATATCGAGTTTTAATAAATGACATACAGGAACCTTCTACGTAATGATTGAAACAATAGTCATTTACAACTCCTCATCTAGGTAATTGCTCCTTTTATTATTTTTTCAAAATAAAATTACTATTGTTCAGTTTCGAACAAATAAGGATAACAATTATATTGAATAAACTCTCATACAACATAATCTAAAATTAGCACATAAAATAAAATATCAGTTAAATATCCCCGAGCACAATTAAAAATAGTAAATATTTATTTTAACAAAAGATATCGATTAATATTGATTTATACACTATGTTCTTACATTGAACACGATTTCATTTGAACATATGAGATTCAAATTCGTTATACCATTTTATCAAATGAAAATATAGACAAATGCTCATTGTTCGAGAACAGATTGTGTGACGTTGTAATTAAACAAGAGAAAAAAATGAACTTATAAAAATTCTACTATTATTATTTGAATCGACAACAAAACAAAATAACTATTACTAAGAAGAATATGTTTTGAAAGAAATCCGATATTGTCTGTCAACATAAATAAGACCTTCTCTCTTTCTCTTTTAACACCATGATTTTTCCATAGAGAACTTCGTTAAGACTTTCCAAAAGGAAAGAACATCAAATAATTGTAATTGATAGGAGGGGGGGGGTTCTTTCCGTACGATTAACGATCAGAATGGTGAGGCATATTGATATGACATTATGAATTATCCTTCTCTCTTTTTTTATATCTTAGAATAATCGAATCAATCCTTTGATTAATTCTATTTTCATTTCATTAACCAATAAAGTTATGATATATGAGTGTTTCCGTGATTGAGTTTATTGTTTTCATAGTTGATATCGATATATTTCTCAATACATAATGAAAAATTCTAATGTAGACAACGTTTATGCGAAATTTAAGTGGAAATTTTTGGCCTTCATACGATCATTTTCAATCAAAATAGCACAAAACAAAATCATGAAGATGAAAATACATGACTTCAAAAACATAACCGAAATGACAACAAAACTGATAACAGCATCAACTTGTTATTAAAACCTATAAAATAATACTGATCGTCATAATATTCTAATTGAAATTCATAAAATTTATATCATTAACTACTATCTTCATTACATTTCAATGATATAATAACTATTAATAGAAACAATAGAAACGTATTGATATCAATTGAGAACCTAATAATTAGCAACTGCTCAAAAACTCGTCGTAAAAAGACCAAAAATTTCCATTTAAATTTCGAATAAACACTGCCCACATTAGAACTTTTCATTATGAATTAAATCTCAATATAGATACTCATCTTTCTCTTACATTCTCAACACATAGAAAAGTTCATCGAATGATTAAAGTCAATATAGATTTTGAAGCATTATTTAAATACTTATCAAAAATAAATATTATTCATTGGCTAAAAACTTCATTTTCTTTCGTTTTTATTTATTCTCTTTATTAATTCAATAGTCATATCAATTGAAAATAATGTATGCAATGAATAATCACTTGATAGAAATAATTTCATGTAGTTTTTCTTAAAGAAATAATCTTTAACATAATTAATAAATGTTTTATCTGCAAAAGTATAACTGTTATGATTGATTCTTTGAAAGAAAAAACATATTCAAATCATTTTAATCGACTACAAGAGAAAGTTTTCCATTTAATAGGAGAAATAGATTAAGTTAAATGTTTACTCTTAAAGATTATAATTCTAAAATAATGATAGTTACTTTATCAATTATGAAGTTGATCAGAAAAATAAAAGTTGAAATCATTTATTATTTTAACAAACCTGTAAATATTTGTTTACACATACGATAACCAAATTACGTTTTCATATAATATCAACAGAAAAAAACTGTTTACTGTGGAAGAATAAATAAATAGAAGCTGATCTAATTTCAAATAATTAACTGTCGAAAATATTTTATTTTTTTCATTGAGTTTATAATTGACAAGCAAAATATTAATCAATAACATATATCGACCGCTATGCCATCGATAGCTGTTTATTTTTTTACAATTTTCTCCTATCGCATAATTAGATAAACGATAATGTGTCACATGAGAAAAATATTTGAAGACGAGTCTGAACGAGAGAAGTAAAATAAAAATTCGATTCGGGATTAAGAAAAGTCTTCTTTCTCGGAAAAACAAACAAAGGAAGAAATAGAAGAATTTTTGTTGCGCTCAACTCAAGCCTTCTCTCGATTATTTCCAGAGAAGAAAAGAAGCAAAGAAAAAAAAAGAAAAGAAAATAGTTTTTAATATTTATTTAAATCAGCTTTAATGTTTAGTTTTTAGCTAAATAATTGTTGAGAATATTTTGGAAAACGGGTAACTTAATTTTCTATGATTGAATATCAAGTTCAATTACTCGATTGAAATTTCTATGATGTTGAAAGATCGCCTGCTTTTTTTTCTTCTGTTTATTGATACTATATAAGTGTTTTATGTGTTGTTTGTTTAGTTGGTGTCTAAATTTTCATAATAAATATTTGTTTGATTGAAAAATTCGATATTTAATTTGTTAGTAATATAAAATCACAGAAAAAATAATAAATTAATTATTTTGATAAATTTGTGTTCTCTAATGATGATTTTGAAATTTGATTTAAATTCTCATTATTTTTTATTGTTAATAATTGAATGGTTGAATTATTCATTTGAATATTTGTTCTATTGTATTTATTTGAATGTATCAATGTTGATGCAATAGAATTTCGATGTTCAACAGTTAAATATGGTAAAAACAAATTAAAATTATGTAAACCTAACATTTTTATTGCTGCTGAACGATAATGATTAACACCCAATATATATATGAAGAAATTAATACCTAATGCAGTTATATTCATTAATTCGCTTAAACGTTTTAATATACGGATTATAATTAATGAACGAATATCGCAACGTTTATGATAACTTGGAAATATTAATATTGATAATGTTTGAACAATTGCATGAGGAAAATATAAAATTAAAAACATAATTGATACTAATGTTAATGTACGAGTTAATTTTGATCTTAGATGTTCATTTTTTTGTCCAACTATTTGTCGACGACTATGAACAAGTTTTAGTATTGCTTTTAAAAAGAAATGAAAGAAAAATATTTATTGGTTTAAAACAATACAACTATTTCACCTGTATTACTTGCAATTAATATAATAGCTGGAATTAATGTATAACAAAATAAATGAAATATATATATTTTCCATTTAATATAAAACAAAAGTGTAAGATGACTAAGATATGGTGATGTTCGACATTGACAGAGAAGACGTTTTGAGATATGATTCGATTTTGTTTCATTTAAATTTAAATTTCCAATAAAAGCAGCACTATGTTGATAACCAGGTTTTCGACAAATCCATTCTTGATAAAGTAAATGTGGAATATTTATTAAAAGTGATAAAATTATCAATAAAAATATAATTTTTTTTGCACATTTTGAATTACAAATACGACGTGACAAATTTGGCCATCGCTTTGCCCATGGATCACAAACAAGAATTAAACGGTCAAATGTTAAACTAACGATTGTCCAACAAGAAAGTAATATTATAACATGATTTAAATATTCATATAATTTACAAACAATTGATGAACGAAAATTTAATAAATTTATTGAAAATAAATAATAAAATAAATCATGTAATGATTGAATACATTCAAATAATAACGATAAAAAATCAAATATTGCCAATGATCGAAGATATTCAACAAATGAATGTTGTGGTAAAGCAAAATGACACACAACCAAAAAACATATTATATTACCAATTATACCAATTATACCAAATGATAATGTACCTAGTGCATATTTTACTTTTTATTTGATAAAAATTTTAAATTCGGCTATCATAAATATCATTCACGAAAAAGATTTCTTTAATTTGTACTTTGATAAATAAACTATTTTGAAAAAATTTAATAATATACTACAATGCAATAATAAAACTGTCAACTCAGGATAAGAGTCATTTATATCATTTCTTCAGAATTATTACTTGGTAAGAAGATAGTCATGTCGATTATTATTGTTTCTCTAATAACAAAGTTTTTTCTTTTTTAAATAAATAGTATTTATTATTCTCAAATAAAATTCTCGATTTCTACTTAATTGATAGATTATTATTTTCTATATTTATCAATGTAAATTCGAGTTGAAATAATCAAAAGTATTCTATCTTATAAAAATAAAATAAAACTGAAGTCTTACCAATAACATTAGTCCACCACCACCATGAACCTGCATCATCATCCATAGCTTGATTTAATATTGTTGCCGAATAATTTTTTCTTTGGAGTTCTGCTGAACAGTTCATTTGTTTTTAATTTAAATTATTTTTTTCCCTTTTATTTTTATTCAAAAAGTAGCTTTTAATAATTCAATGAGAAAACATTATCTAGAAATGTTAATGTGTGAAGTATTAGATGGCTACAACTAAATAAGTGTCGATCTTTATTAAAAAAATAGAACCATGACGAATGTGGTATTTTCTTTCCTTTTTTTCGCTTTCTAATAGACACGAGAAAATCAACTATGAAAATAATAACAAGCAGTTTTTCATTCATCTATGACTTTCGATCTTTCACATCGATTTTCTCTCATGTATCAGATTGTCGTTCATATTGTTGCAATACGTTTCATAAAATTTAAACATTGCTACACTTTAATAAACAAGAAATTGAAAACGACGATAAAAGAGCTGTTTATATGTCAGTGATATATTCATAATTATTTGATGTCCTTATGGTTGATAAGACTCGATGATATGTTGTCTGTTGTCTCTCTCGCCCGCTCTGTCAACCTATCTATATCAATGTTTCAATTCTATACATATCTGATTTGATTATGTCCTTTAATTAATTAAAATCACTCGAAAACAATTATGTTCAAGAAGAGAAAGTTATTGTCAAATATCATAAAATAATGACTAGAAAGAATATCTAGTAGAAAACATTAGCGAAAATACAAGACATGTCGTTTAATGTGCAGCTGCATTCGTAAAATAAAAGAAATTTTACGCTAATGTCAATAGGCGAAATAAGGAAAACATGTCAGTTATACTAACACTGGTTCCGATATCTTTCTTTTTCTTTGCAAAAGGAAAAAAAGAAGAAGAACAATAGTCTTTCGATCATTCCATCATCCTCTTCATTTATTTTCTATTGTTAACGACATTTTTTTTGTTTATACTATATAGACGTCTAACGATGAAAAATGTACGAGAAGAACTAACAAAAATAAGACTAATAATCAAATCTTGTGTCTATGTGTAAATATGAAGAGAAAAACATAGTGACAACAACAAAGTTGACATCGACGCTATCGACTGCGTAATGAGACAAGAGAGGAAAAAAAATTCTTTCTACAATTTCAAATTGACACAGATCTAGTTACTTACATTCAGATGTTGTCTATTTTAGAAATTGATAAACAAAGACCAGCTGTATTCTAATAAAAAAAATGAGAAATAACCAAACGAGTAAATAATAAATGTTTCGTATTCGGAAAGGAATCAATCGGATGAGGAAGTTCATTACTTATCAATTTGTCTGATATGAAAACAGGATTTATATTTATATAGAAAATAAATCAGACAGCGACATTTTTTATGTTAAAGATTTTATACAGATAAAGCTAAAATCGAATTCCCATAAACCAAAATCATCAGGCATATGATCAACAAATTGAACGAGAACACCCTCAAGATATTTTTAAAGAGTTGAACAAGTAGATTGATTTCCATTTTTTTTTATTGTAGAATTAAATAGTTATAATAATAATGTTTATCAATAAAAGGAATGAATTTTAGTTTGATGAAAACAAGTAAAGTTTTGTTACAATTGGAGATGGGATCACAGTGACCGCCAGTCCCTACTGAGAAAAAATGTTATTATAGAAAAGCAAGTCTTCTTTACACGTACAAGTATATTAACTATGATTCAGTATAACGAAAATCTTTCTTTCATCTTTGTACTATCGATAGTACATTAATCGCGATTAAAAATGATATTCTCTTGAGCCACTAGAGAAATTAAAGTGATATAAACCTACGAAAGATCAATCAAGAAATCTACTAGGACTCATTGAGAACTACAACATCATCATAGTCAATATAGAAAAAAAGATTTATTGATATACGTATTTATCATTTGGCACAAGATTACTCAATCATATGAATCGATATCAAAGATTTGTTCTCAATAGAATATTGACTGCGTAATAACATCTAATAATCGATGAAGCAACTTCAACCTATACAAATAAATATATCGAGAAGATTATTCGAGTACTATAAAAAAATGATTATTTTCTGCATTTTGAAACATGAATATATTTACTAAATATTGCATTCCATGTAGAAATTTTACTTGAATTATTCTTTTTTAACTTAAATGCTTCTTATTTTTTTTATTTTGATCGTTTCGTAAGTACATGAGATAAAAACTTAACTAATAGCTATGATGTATATTTCGATAAATTATTTGTACTGATTCATCATCAACTATTTTGCAACCGGAATTCTTTGAGAATTCGAGTAAAAACAAAAAACAATTGTTCCTAGTTTTGATAAAAATGACAAAAACATTGTTTTTCTTTTGTTTTATTGAATGATGGATTTAATCACAGTCATTTGTTCGAAGAAACACTTTTCATAGACGACTAATTTACTAGTTTTTCTTTTTATTTGAAATTCAATCTTTATATGGTGTACTATCTTTTATTCTATTAATGATAAGATATTTGTTGGTTTTTGTTCTGTTTCATCAAAGACTTCGCTTGATATAGGCCTTATTTTTTCGAAGATCAAATTGTTGTTAATTATGAAAATTTTTCAGAATAGATAATTCGATATACTTTTCAATTGAATTTATTTGTATTTTATAATAGTTTCAACTTAAGATTATTGTAAACAATTCAATTCTCTAAAAAGATTATAGAATTTCATCATTAACAAAATTTGTTATCCTTTAAAATTCATGTATTTCTACGAAATAAATTAGTTTTGTTTAAAAACAAGTATTAAAAATCTTTCATACATAATAAAGTAACATAGGTTCTAGAGTCAACTTTACATTTAGAAACTGAGCGATCCAAACGAAAGTTTTATTGAATTTCTTCATTTTCAATCAGAACATAAGACTTATACTGAGCAAGTGTAAAACAATTCACTAGTAATACATTAGTTGAAATTCAAAACAGTTATATTGCAATGAAATGAAAAATAATTGAACAGTTTTTATTCAAGACTTTCGTTTCATAGATTATTTTGATGGAAATTAATCTATTTCGTGTCGATCTTGTATATTTAATGAAAAATTTGCAAAGAACAACAATTGAATCTTACATGAAATAACAAAAAAAAAGAACAAGAAGAAAGTTGATCCTATACAATGAGAATGCGTTTATTCTGTTTCTGTGTTTGGTGTAATGTAAGCCCGAATAATTGTTATATCATCAATTGGTCGATCATTATCTGTTGTTTGAATCATTGACATCTTTTGTAGAATATTAATACCTGAATGAATACGTCCAAATATTGTATGTAATTTATCTAATGTTTGAGCTGGAGCTAATGTAAAAAAGAATTGTGAACCATTTGTATTTGGACCAGCATTTGCCATTGATATTATACCTGCACCTATGAAAAAAAATTAGATTAACAATTGTTCCTTTCTTCTTTTTATCAATGAATGAAATAATTTAAGATAAAAAAATAAAATTCTTCAAATTATTTGAAGGTCTTAGAAAATACACGAGTTTTTCTTACCAGTATGTTTTAATAAAGGAGTAATTTCATCATTAAAATATTTTCCGTAAATCGATGCACCACCACGTCCTGTTCCAGTTGGATCTCCACCTTGTACAATGAAATCCTTAACAACTCTATGAAATTTTGTTGAATTATAATATCCTCGTCGAGTTAATTCAGCAAAGTTTCTACATGTATTAGGTGCGTGATCCCAATAGAGTTCAACAAGAATTTTACCCATTCTAAAAATGAAAATGAAATTTGATTTATTCTTATTAAAATAGAAAATAAAACCTACGATGTTTCTAATGTAACAAATGGTGGTCTCCAATTATCATCTGGAATCGATGAAATTGATCGATCATTCGTATTGACTAGATGCATTTTTCTAATTATTTCAATCTAGAAAATATTCAACTGATTTAATATTTCAATATTAATTGTCTCTTTGTGTTTGTAAATTTTTCTTAAATATTTATTCATGATACAGAAATAAAACTGTTCAAATAAAACAAAACTAATCTGACAATAGACTAGATCAATCAATATTATTGTTGTGGATATTGTTGTTGTTTTTGTTGTTGTTGATAAATAACTGAAGCTCGTTTTCGTTTTGCTTTACTTGAAGCTGATGGTTTTATTCCTTGTGCTGATGCTGTTGAAGAATTTGATCGATGACATTTCGGACAAAACCATGGAATCGATTCCGGAGGTTCTTCAGCAATACCAACGCATTCCCTAAACAAATTTATTTGATTAAAAAGAAATATATTATTAAAACGAAAAGTAAAATCGAACTAACCAATGATACCAATCATCACATAAATCACATGCAATCATTGCTTCTTGTCCATTATCAGGCCTATTACATGATGGACATATCCAAATTTTTTCTTGTGAATCATGATCGATCTAAATTATTCGAATATTTAAACAAACTGTCTCATTTATTTCTTAACTATGTATTTTGTTTAACGAACTATTGAATCATTTTATATTCGATAACTAGTATATCCGCAAATGGCTATTTTCTTCCTGCTAAAGTCGAAATTTAAAAGTAAAAAAAGAAAACACTAGTGTATATATATGTTTCTATAGAACAGAATTGTATCTTAAATATAGAAGTTTTTTAATCAATCAAAATTAGAATTAAAATAATTTTGATTCAAGATCTAATCATGTGATGGGTAAATGTTTTTATCTTCCAAAAAATAATTGTAATAAGAGATCACACATTTCCAATCAATGGAAAATAAAAAGTATTAAGCAGAAATTTTATCAATAAATTTGTTATGTTTAATTAGATTACTGTCTTTCAGTTAATTCAAACACTGATAGAATTAAAATAAAATTTGAAATCAACTTTTTGAAAGGAATACTCTTTAGACTTGAAATAATATTAATAAGAATCTTATTTTAAATTTCATCCTTAATTTCTATTCTAACAATATACGAATTGTTGTCTTCAGATGTTAGGTGATCAAGGAAAATTTCAATTAATATTTGGTCATATTTTAAATTAAAAGCAATGTTGAAAAATGAAATATTTCAATAAGAAAACAATGATTTAATTGATAAATTTTGATGGCCAGATAAATGAATATTAAATATATAATTAAATATGAACTCAGATGAAATCTTTTTCTTTTAGGTAATGATCAGTCTCTGATAAATCGAAATTACTATTTGATAAATATGAATTTTTTTTTAAAATTTTGATATGAAAGAAAAAATAATTAATGATTAATTAAAATAAAATTCAATGGGAATAAGATGAATTAAATTTAATTCAAATTGAATCTTTCTGAGAAATAAAAATAAAATTCTTACACGTCGTTCTTCAATAACAGCAACACCAACAATATTATTTGTTCGTTTGTTATTATTTGATTTTTTTTTATTTGCATTTGTTTTCTTTTTAATTGGTGTTGAAATAATTTGTTGAGGTAAATTTGTTTGAATATTATTTATTACATGTTTATTTGGTGATGTTCGTTCGCCAAGTGGAAGATCATCCATTGAAAGAGTATTATCTTCATGAAAAAAAATATTTGATGAAGAATTCGTTATAGTTGCATTTGTTGGTTGTGGAACACGTTTGACTTTTCCAGATTTTCGTTTTTGTGATGCTGATCGATTCATTGTTGAAATAATGGGCGGACGAGTCGAAATCGATGGAGATATTGAAGGATTATTTCCTGGTCCAACTTGTAATTTCAGAAGTATTGGACTTGTTTTTGATCTTAAAAGAGATATTTAAAAAATACATCAGTTGAAAATAATAAAAATACTCTGGTTGAGCGTTTGATTGATTATCGTGTAAATTTATTGAATTAAATTGATCATCAGATTTATTTGTTTCAAGAGTATTTGCTGAATTCGATGGTTTTCCTAATTTTATTTTTAAACGAATAGTGCCTCCAGATGATTGATTTGTCATTGACTAAATTTAGACAATTAATTTTTGTTTTCGTTAAAAAAAAATGTTAAATAATTCTTTACAGTATTGGATGTTGTCACAGTTGTTGTTGTTGTTGTTGTTGCTGCTGCTGTTGCTGTTGCTGCTGCTGCTGTTGTTGATAATGATGATGATGATGATGGAATAGGATCAATATCCATTGTCATAAATTGTTGTTCAACTAAATTATTTTCTTGTTCTTTTTTTATCTTTTTATCTTTTTGATCATGTTGATCATTATGATGCTTTTTCTTCTTATTCTTTTTCTTTTCTCGTCGATCTATTTCATTCTACACAAAAAGTAAAATAAAATAATTTTGAATAAAGAATAAAAATTAGTTATGCTACTGAAGTTGATCCTTGTTCTGAACGAATATTTATTTGATTGAAGTCATTTAGTTTTTTGTTTTCATAAATTGGATTATTTGAAGTTTCAATAGAATTTAAAAGGTTTTCATTTGAAACAATTAATGGTGGACTTATCATTGAAATTTTTTCATTTGTTCCAAATAATGGTAATGATGAGGTTCGAATTGTTAAATTGACTTTCTAAATTATTTAAGAGAAAATATGTATTTTTATTTTTATTTTAGTTTCTTGATGATGGGAAATGCTTCAACAGAAAGAAAGGAAGAAGAAATTTATTTAGAAATTTTGGTTGAAAGAGAAAATTTTCTTTTCTTGCACTTGAATTAAAAGAAATCCTACCAGATGATTTCTAATTATATTTTTTAGCTGAAAAATCTTCTATTAATATGATGAAAAATAGTTTTTGTCTATTTTTATTTTTATTAAAGAAAAAATTATTTTCAATAAAATATGTCAAACAAATTGTTTAAGAAATAAAGTAATAATAACCTCATGAGTATTGGGTAATTGTTTAGTACTTGATGACGGTCGTTGAATTTGCTTTTTAGTAGTTGGTGGACTTATCTAAATTTATGAAAGTAAAGTTATTAAAAGCCTTCTTCTCTTCTATTTGTTTTCAGTAATAAAATAAATATCGGGTAGCTTCTACCATTAAAAGATATTTCTCTCAATAACTTTGACATTTTCAAAACAATTCAATACATAGCTAAGAAAAGAGAAGATCTATTTAAAATTTGTGTACAAAAACTATCAATATGAAAAAAGAAGACAAGATAATCTTTTTCTCTTGTTGAATGAATAAAACTAAATGATTTTAATCTTGATAATTAATTTTTCTCTTGTCTCAAAATCTTAAAAATATCATTCAAGATGATACAGATTTAAAATTTGTGGAAATTTCTACGAAGGCTTGTAAAAATATTTTGGTGATTCTTTGAAAAGATTTCAAAAAAATTGTTTGATCATTTATAAAATGCTAAGCATTTGAAATTCTTTGAATTCATAATAGTATACTTGACATCGATTTTCAAAATACCGAAAAAGGAAATTTGTTAAAAATAAAAAATTAATTCAACCTGTGGATTTGAAGCATTATTTGTTATTTGAGGATTTGAAACATTTTTAATATTTAATTTTAATCTTGGAAGTTTCGCTGGTGATGATATTAAAGTTGATTTTTTTGTTAGATCAAGAGCTGTTTCTTCATTTTTATCAATATTCGTTAATGATTCTGATAACTAAAAAAATAATTAAATAAATAAAATATTTGAAATAAATTTAATTAAATAAATTCAAACATTAGTTGAAATATTTGTATGAGAATGTATTTGTTTTGCATTTGAATCATTTAATGGTGGACTGACAATAATTTTATTTCCAAGATTGACAGATGGAATATTTCCAATGAATAAAGAAGTATTTATACCATTTTTATTAATTATTCCATCTATTGCCATTGGATTTGTTACCGTTGAAGTTGTGGTTGTGGTTGTCGGTATCGTTGTTGCTACTGCAGCTGTTGTTGTTATTGTTGTTGTTAGTGTTAATGTTGATAATGAAGATGAAGATGATGGTATTGTAGGTGTTGTTGTTGTTGTTGTTAAAATTGATGATGACAACTTTTTATTTGTTATTGGACCTTTATCATTGACAACTAAAGGTTTTGGTATAGTTAAACGAAGTGGTGGTGGTGGGCCTTGTTGATCTTTTTCATTAGTTTCCTAATTTATTTTTATGAAGTTTGATTTAAAACAGAAAAGTAGAATAAAAAAATGAGGAAAAACCTTCTCAAGTTGCTCCTTTTTTGCTTTTTCAGCCGCAGCAGTAGCAGCAGCAGCTACTTCCATTTCAATAATGCGTCTTGGACGATAAAGAATTGAAGGTAATGATTGATTTGGTCGTTTACCAATTGGTACTGATGTTGGTTCGTCACCATTTTTACTTAAGAACGATAAAAGTGTCAATGGATGATGAGAATCAGATCTAAATTAAATTAAATTCCAATAAAATAATATCATTGAACAGAAATGATTTGAAGTAAATACAAAAATATTCAGAAAAAAAGAAATGATACCTTTTCTATAATAGAGACAACAATGAAATGTTGCCTTTTTCAAATTCTATAAGTTATAGCTAACACTTTTCCTATTAGTTTTTAGGTTAAATAGAAATAAAAAGCTTAAGATTTCAAACTGAATAATTCGAACAATATCTGTGTAGAAAAGCATTTTCGGATTGAAACAATTCTGTCTCTCTTATGGCGAAAATTTCTAAAATAAAACTTCATTTTGTTCTTAAACTATAGTTTTCGAAAGAGAAGTAAACTTTGTAGATAGATTCCTTCTCCATGATGCATTGTTGAAATAGATAAATTTTTAGCAGAAGAAATCTTCAATCATTTTTTTGTCACACATCCGATCTAAACGCTAGAACTATGGACATAAATTGCATTCTATTTCTTTCAAGCAAACATTTTCATATTGAATTAAAAAATTGAAAAAGGTTCTGTCATCTTCTGATGAAGTCTACTATTTATTCTTGCGGAATAATACATTCGACAAGATATTTCATCATTTTCAACAGTTTTTCAAATTTATTTTGTTTTTTTATGCCAATGTTTCTCTCGATCTTGTTTCATATTTGATGATAAATTCGAATACATCAGACTGGAATAGAATATCGATAAGAATACTAATCAAGGTTGAAACGCTTGCTGTATAGAAATATTGTTTAGCAGAAAGAAAAGCATTTTCCTTAAATATTCATACTTATCAAATTTTTTTTGTTGGTCTTGATAAATAGTTGCATCAATATTTGTATCAATATTAATCAATGATGACTGTTCAGGTGTTTCTTCTATTTACAAAAAGAAAAAAAGAAAAGTATTGAAATAAAAACTAAAATAAAGAAAACCTTACGATCAGGAAAAAGTGGCAACCAATCGTAAATATACTCTGTTGATGAATTTTGATCTCGTTGAATTATTTCTTGTGAATCTTTTGGTGGAATTCTTAAGTAAATTTGATTTCTTTTTCTGAATGGAAATTGAATAATATCTTTTGGAAATGTTGACGACTGAAATTTAAACATATAATCTTGTAATTGATCAAGATTTTCATGATTATTTTCCAATAAAATTGATAAAATATCAAAATAATTTTCTTGATAACGATTATTCAATTGAATAAGATTTGATGTTTGTTTAGATAATGATTGAAATTGTCTTTCACAAACATCAACTAAAATATCTAATGCTATTTCTGATGTTGTATCAAATCCAATTGAATCACATAATTGACTTAAACTTATTTTTAATAATTCTCTTGCATAGTTTAAAGACATGTTTATCTTAAAACAAAAAAAAACAAATTATTCTAAAAAATCAACTTTGTTTTTCTTTATTTATTTTGGTTTTATTTAAATAAAAGAAAAGTTAATTATGCGATCGGCAACAATAACGTCCCGAATTATTCTCAACATTTCGACAACAATTTGCTGTTGATAATAAACATGATGAAAGGTTATCACAAAAATAAATATTTTCACTTGGTAAATTTCTTGATGAACTGACTAATGAAGATAAACAATCAACAGTGATTCGAATGCAACCAGATAAATCAATATATGTTAAATACTCTGTTAAACCGTTTCTTATTAATAAACTAAAAATGAAATTTATTGTTATGAATTCAAAAAAGAAAAATAATTTGTTTACTTTAATCCATAATCAGTTATTTGATAACAACCAGATAAATTCAGAATTTTCAATTGAAATATTTTTGAATTATTTTCATATGAAATTGAACATTTTTCACATATTGAAAATCTTGTTAAACGATTTAATTGTGAAGAACTGTTTTCTATAGAGCAATGTTGTTTATCTTCAATTGTTATTAATTGAGAATCTTTTGATAAAATTAATGATGATATTATATTTATAAATAAATAATCATCCATTAATTCGCATCCTTCTAATATTAAATTTTCTAATGAATTTATCCATCGAAAACTATTAAGAAATAAAGTTTTTTTTATTTATCAAAATATTTTACTATTTGCAAGTATTTGTTATTTTTTTATCGAAAATAAGACGAACATAAACTTTTTTTTTTAGTCAACATCAACGACTAGGGGTGCAATAGTTCAGCTCTAGTTCTGAGCGTGGGAGCTGTTCGAAAGTTCATTTCGGTATGAGCTGATTGTTTTAAACAGCTCCTTTCAAAAGAGCTGATCTGATCGAACAGCTCTCTCTCNGGGTGCAATAGTTCAGCTCTAGTTCTGAGCGAGGGAACTGTTCGAAAGTTCAGTTCAGGAACGAGAGCTGTTCGATCAGATCAGCTCTTTTAGAACGAGCTGTTCAAATCAATCAGCTCCTACCGAAAGAACGTTCGAACAGCTTTTTCGCTCAGCTCAGCTGAACTTTTGAGCTGGAGCTGATGCACCCCTATCAACGACAAACAAAAGATGATTTCATGTAATCTAATGAATATTTTTTCAAAAGAAAATTTTATTCATTTCGAAAGTAACAGTTACACACTTAACTATTGTCATTGAATTCTTTCTAAAACGTGTATTTTTCCTATATTGACATATCATTTTAATGTTATAAAGAAATTTTTTAGCACAATTATCTTCTCTCACATTTTAAATAATTCATATTTTTTGCATAAAAACTTATTCGATGAAAAGTTACCTATTTCAATCGGAAAGATAAACTTAACTAAACTCTAGTTCTCTAACTGAAAGAATTCAATTCATTATATGAAATTGAAATGAATTTTAACAATTGTACTTTTTTTTGTCATATTTTAAATGACAATCTTCAGTTATTCGAGATAGTATTTTTTTATAAAAGAAAAGTTTTTCTCATTTTTTTGTTTTGATTGATCAATAATTCAGTTTTATTTATAGGAAATAAAAATACATACTGTATAAATGATTTCGGTGTTAATTTAGTCATTCCAATATTGAGATGTTTTAAGTTAGGACATAAATCAAATATTTTTCGTGCCTAAAATTAACAAATTATATTAATTAATTCATTAATATAAAATAGACAATTCTCAATAGGAATGTAATTTTTTTCTTTTTCTTTTTTCTTTTGTAATAAAAATTAACTCGATAAATGATTAATTTCGTATTTTCCATATCTTATAAAATGCATTAAATAAAATCTTACTATGTTATCATTGATGGTTAAACTTCCATATAAAATCAAATTTTCGATTGAATGACCATAATTAGGAAGTAAATAATTAACAAGGCCAGATATTATTCGGTTTTCATTCATTGTCTAAATAAATTAAATAAATATATTAATTATTGTTGTGTTTCAACATTTTTATTTTCGTCATCAATAAATGTTGAACATTTAACTATATTACAAATATTATCGGATTTCATTCTAAGAGAATTTAATTACAGAAAAAAACTAATTATAATTCAGGATAAGCTAGAAAAGTTTTTTTTTATAATAATTTGTCGTTTAACGTAATAATGAAATTAAACTATTAAATATATAAATGATAAAATAAGAATTGATAGCTTTTAAATCAATCTTGCAATTCAAACATACTATGTTGAAATAGCAGAAAAAATTTCACAATAAAAACTAATGAGATATTTGTAATCAATGCTGTCTAGATTTTCATATGAAAAACTTGTTTCTCTGCTTAAATAGTTTGAAGAAGAAGAACAATTAAAAAACACGATTAAAATTTTGATACATATATATATAATCAGATAAAATTAAGCTTTAAATTGACTTTAAGATTTCTATTTAATAATTACATATCATAGAAGTCGATTTAAGAAAATTTTTGAAGGTAAATAGTATATTTCAATATTTTTCAAGAAAAGCATCATTTAAAGTAGTTTTTCTAATTCTTATGATTGATGTTAACATAAATAGTTAAGAAAAAAACTTCAATCTTACCAATGAACGATTTTTATATTGATCGACAGGCATTTCTTCTAATGGAAGATTTGAATTCCATTGACCTAAATATTTTAATTAAATAGAATCGAAAGAAAAATCAGTAAAATAAATACAACCTCTTGTCCAATTAATAGGATTAATAGTTTTCCAAATAGTTTTATCTTTAATAATATATTTCCATTGTTTGCTAACACGTATACATGAATTAAACAAATCATATGGATTCAAATATAATTTAAATATACGCAATACTATTTCATCGGGAAGTTGTGATATTGGTGAACGTTGTTTTAAAACTAAAATGGAAGAAGAAATGAAATTTTTTCTAAAATAAAAACAAAATAAAAAAAACCTTTAGATGCACACTGATTCCATTGTTTATTAACTCGAAGACAAGATTGCTTTATTTGTCGATCAGGTAAATAATTCATAATAAATTGCAAAATATTATGTGGTAAAGAATCAATTGATAGAATTCGTTCATAGGATAGAACTTTAATTAAAATATATGAAAAATAATTAATTGAGAAAAAAAAAGAAGAACATTAGACATGAAAATATTTACCATGAATTTTCAATGGTCGTTCAATTCGATAGACAATATTGACTGTTGAATCTTCTCGTTTTTTTAAAGTCATTTTAATAACTTGTGTACGCATCATTTTCAATTCAATATCAGTAAAGTATTTCGAAAGTAATGGTTGAATACCCTAAATGAAAATTTTCTTTTTAAAAATTTTAAAAATACATAAAATAAATTTAAATTCGAACATTTTCTTCTTCATTCATATGTGGAACAAAATCATTGTAAAAAGTAATCATCGCTTTATGTAATCTAACACCATAGGACATTCTATCAGCATTGCCTCGTCGTATAAATGCATAGCCATCACGAAATAACGCCATTAATGGTGTAAAACGATCAACTTTATGACAATTACAAATAAGTTCTGTATCGTCCATTGGCGAATTTTGCTTTAATTTTTTTCTTAATTTTTTCATAACTAAATGATTTTCAATTTCTTCATGTGCCATAAATTCCGTAAATATACACTGTAAACCTATTAATAATTCTTCAAAATCATTTAAACTGGTGAAATCTGTATGTCCAAACTAATTGATAAATAATAATAAAAAAATAAATAAAAGGAAAGCTTTTTTTCCATTTACTTTTGAAGTACAACAGTTCATTAGTTTTTTAATTCGACTATGAGGAAATGTAAATACATTTACTTCATCAAATACAATCGTCACCATTTTATTTTCTTGTATTGTCAATTTTCACTGTGTCAAATAAAAGTCTACCAATGTGATGAAGCTGGTCGAACAGAATCATTTTTTTCCTAAAGAAAACAGTGATTCTATTGGACAATTCAATGAGCAATAGATATCGAAGCATTCATAAATCACCAGTGAAGAGGGTTACAAGAAAAAAATATTTTTATATATGGCTGTCTTGGAGATACCGATATATATCTGAGAAAAAAGAATATCAAAATAGTTGTTCATAAAGAATTATGCTTGATGAACATTGTGTAAATGGAAACCATTCATTGATAATCAATCAATCTAACAAACAAATAAGGAAAGAAATGTACACATGAGCCAATTAGCTGAAAGTATTTTCATCGTCAAATGTCTTTTTTTTATTTATTTTAAGGACTGGTGGTATGATTAAAAAATCGTGGGTGATTTAGCATCTTTTCATAGTCTTCGAGAAAAATCGATCTTTTCTCTTCTTCTAGTATAAGAAGAGACTAGTTCACTCTTAGTTACGACATATTTTCATGGAAGTTTCACTGTATTTGATTTCGCCATTCTTGAGATCGAGACGTTTCTATTAAATACGATGATCAATGACAAGAAAAAGGCTTTTTTGCGAAAAAATAAATTTCATGATATATTTGAAGATATTGGCACCGATATTAATTTAGATCTTCTTCAGATCAATTGAAAAAATGCCTATGAAATGAGCTATTTTGGTTTTGAATGTAGTTCGTCGAAGCTATTGAAAAGCGATCTTGTCAGAGAAAAGATAGAATTCAACGATATGTTTATTTTCTGATTAAACATGATTTGTATTCATTTTAATAAAATCTAATCGATTATACTACTAATAAGTAGTCGTTCTCAACATTTCTATCGATGTTTTTGTGTACTCAAAAAAAAAGGGAGTACACTATAGAGTCGGCCAGTGTCCGGCCGTTTACACGATAAATTTTGAAAGGAGAGTGCTATCTTGATGAAATTTTCTACACAGTATCGTCTCAACAATGTCTCAGTCAAGTTCAAAGATGAGCATGATCCGTTGAGCCATTTCTGAGCTATAGCAAAAATAGTGATTTTTCCATGTGATTATTGATCTATGTCAGTTTTCGTAAAAGAACTTTTCCTCTCATAATCACACAAAACGACGCACTGTTATATATTATTTGATAGAGAATTTCACGAGCTACAAAATGGTACATGAAACATTAGAAAACAAGAAGTCTAAGTCACCTATTAGAAAGACACTTACCCATGTCCAAGAAAACGGTGCGTGAACGACTGTAGACGACGTAGAAACGTTGAAAAACGGCGCTGTTTTCCGTCAGCTCGGAAAACGACGAAAAGTGTTAAAAACGATGCCCGTTTTCTAGCGAAAAAAACGATCAGTAAAACGAGCTGACGGATTACGGCGAAATAAGATGAAAATGAATGCCTTATTATACCGTTGTATAGTCGTTTTAGGCCTTTTAAGATACTCGTTCCGACGGCCGGAATGATTGCCCTGGGTAAACGTAAATTGGTTCTGTTTTTGTCCACGTTCTAATCGATCGAAAATTAAAACACCATCTTTCAATCAAAATGATGATGCTTCGAAGTTTTCTGGGGCGGAGAACTCGAATCTAAGCTCTAATTGCCTCGAAATCCTATTGGTTGAGCACTAACCAATAGAAATCAAGTTTTAGGAAAAGCTACTTTCTTATTCTTAGGGTAATTCAAGGCGAAAAGTTCAAATCTAAGTCATATTTGCCCCAAAATCCTATTGGATGAACAGTAAACGATGGATATCAAGTTTTAATAGGAAGGACTTGCTAGAATAATTTTGATATCTATACATGCTATGATGACTCGCCGGTCTAGAGAAGTTCAGAATCGATGAGCTGTTCAAAACTGTCACTCTCATAAACTGAACTATTTGAACAGTTCTTTTCAACGAACTTAAGCTTTCGAAATAGTTCGACTCCATGATTTGATCATTATCAAAAGCTATACATATCATCATCAGGATTGGCTAGACACATCCTAGACTCGATATCTATGACTCATTTTATGTGCTATGCGGGACTCACAAGTCATCAAGGCATATTCTGTGAAATATACATAGGCTCACAAGTCCTTTAATATATGTGTACCAATAGTTGCTGAAGTTCTATTATATCAAAGCACCAAGAGGTCCTTAATGACTATCCTATGGGTATTCCTATATAGTACCCAGGTCGAACATACACGGTCGTATACGACGGTAAATCGCCGTATTTGAGCGTATTACATGGCTCCGTATTACGATCGTAAATCTCCGTGCCGTATACGGCGAAATACGGCGCTTTACGGTCGTTTTTAATAGGATTTCACCGTATTAAGACACGGAGATTTACGATCGTAATACGGAGCCATGTAATACGGCCAAATACGGCGATTTACCGTCGTAAACGGCAGAAAACGGCCGTATACGGCCCGTATTTCACCTTATACGGACGTCGTAAAGCTCGTCCTGGGTAGGCATTGGGGGCCTATGACTCCACCCATATTATAGCATCTAGAATAACTTCAAGTTAGGTTCATTTAAAAAGAAATGTTTGAAAAAGCTCTGCTCGTTTATAAGAGCTGTTCGAACAGTTCTCTAGTTCAATTCAATGAAGTTCGCCAACGGAAGCCAGTTGACCCATATTCCTTACTACTCTCCAAGATGATTTTGTAGACAGTTTGGCCGAAACCAGTCCGTGGTCCATAATTTTTTCTTTTTTGCCGTACACATACCCAGATCGAATATTACGACGACTGGATACGGCCCTTTGCGACGACTAGATACGGCCGTATACGCAGAATTTACGACCGTATACTGGCCGTATTTTAACGTTTTAGTATGCACCGTATTACGACCGTATATCGCCGTGTCGTATACGACAGAACACAGCAACCGTTTAGAAGCCGTATCCAATCGTATACGGCTGTATCATAAACAGGAAACGACCAAGCACTGTAACGTATACGACCGTAACAACATCGTAACCGAACATTTACGGCCGTAATTCTGAACAAAAAGAAAAATACATTCATAAACCCCTCCGATCGATAGTGAGCACACTACAAACATCAATTCTACTACATCTCCATAGAAATCCCATAAACAAATGCAAGGAGCCAAAAAACCCACTGCAAATCACACCGAAAATCACAGAAATCATACTTCCAACAGATCTTTTCGGAACAGTATATATACCCTAAATCTACCGAGAGCATCTAAAGCTAACTCCCTATGATTTTCCGTGCATCAAATAGCAAAAATCATGAAAAATCTTAGAACAATACAAAAAAGCACCGGAACAATTCGGATAAAATCACGTTTCGGAGGAAGCATCGTAGAGAATCGGCGATAGCAGCATTAAGAGATCCATATTGTGGGATTTCTACTTCATCCTGCACCAGGGATCATGAAAAATACGAAAAGCATCAAAGAAATCATGTTAAAATCAATGTTTTCCGTATATAATTCATGGAAAAGCGGTAATGATATTTGGTATCAATAAGTGCCTATGGTGTTATTTACGATTAATCGTATGGTGTCGAGAAGAATAAATCTTTAAATGATGAATATTTATGCAAGATATACAGGAAAATTGGTTAAGAGGAAATCGTCAAAAAATCATTGCTTATGACTTTCAGTGAAGATCATGATATACGATAATGTAAGTAATAGCACGCATGGAAATCGGTTAAAAAAATTAGAAGAATCACTCAAATCTCCTTAATGTTTGTTACGAAATTGGATCTTTCCGATGGTAGAAGTAATTTTAAAGCTTGTTTTTTTTTCTTAATGGAGTGGATTTATTCAGCAGGATTTAACAGGAATTCGATATAGGAATATGTTCAGTATAGATGTGCTTCAAAGTTGAACTCGATTGTAAGGGAAAACGATGCTTTTGTTCGATTTATTCCGAAAGGTCAAGTGGGATTTCCGGATCTTTGTGACATAAGGCTTCTAGAGATCATACGAAACCTATGTATTCTGCTGTTTTGAGTGAATATCTATAGGATTTCTTGAATGTTGCACATTCAGCCGACGGCAGTTTTCTGATTTGCAGCTGAAATCGTAAAAAATTGATTTGATGCTAAAATGGTTTTTGATAGAAACCGGCTTTGACGAACTTTAGATCTGGAGTGGCACTGTAATACCTTGGTATGGGTGAATGTGAAGAATTGGCGAGGTTGATAAATCATCTCGTGGACTTCGAATAATAGTTAGTTTAAAATAGCGGCACGCCATGTCTTCTGTCCTTACCCATAACGTTTAAGATGTAGAAATCCTGCTTTTGGATTTTTTCAGTGAAAGTGAGCCGTAAATGATAGGCTTTGTCGCAGATGCTCTGTTAAGGATGGAAACAGATGATTTGTGCTGCTTCTTTTCGATAGATAAGAGAAGTCTGCGAAGAATCCTGGAGATGTATCAGAAATCACAACCAGAAATCATGACCAGAAATCAACCAAATAATGCAGCAGCTGTCAGATTATTATTTAATATCGATTTTTGACTTGTGAATAAATATGAGTATTATTGTGTTGTTAGACAGCAACCTTAATCGTTGTTCATTAGCCAGAGTTTGCAGTACGCTTGCGCTGCATCATTGCCGAAGATTTGTCAGTTCAGGCAGTATTTCTTGGCGTTTTGATGATTTTTCAAATTAACTATTTGAATTTCAAGCAGGGGATTTGCCTGAAATAACAGACTTGTGTAGGTTATGAGAGCCTTCATGATAGATCGATTGATAGACGTCTTTGCAATATAAGCTAGAATGAATCATGCCCGCAGGTAAGCTCTATAGTGTGTGATTTATGGGTTGATTTATGAGAATGTTCCTGGATAGTTCAGAAATTCACCGCTGGATTTCGAATTTTTCTCCGCAATAGAGAACTGTGGATGCGTTACGGTTTATTTTGATGCTCTATCTGTATACTCCCCATGTTTAGATTCATAAAAAAATCTTAGTTAGATGATTTTGCGGGCTTAAGAAGCGATGAAAATTATAGCATTTCTATGTGATGGATAATAAAATTGATAATAAAAACTAGATAAACTTCTGATGACAGATTTAGTCAGATTCTTCGATTTTTTAAGGTTTGAATCCTTCTAATAGGATTTTTCTTTCATTAAAATCTATTCAATTTTCTCTTCTTGGAAATGATTATGTTGATTTCTAATTTGAAACTGGATTTCTCTTGATTGTGTGTTCAAAATTCATACCAACTCGACTATTTTTTGAAAAACGATACTTCTTGATGGAATATAACTACCACGAACAAAATTAATGCAAATCGTATTTTTGATCTAAAACAAAGAGTTAATGGCCAGAAGAAGTTTTCTTGGATATATATGAATATTACAAGAATAGACATTAATAATACAAATAAAAATCTAATATGAAGATATAAACTCTTTATATACTTTTTGAGTCTTTTTAATACATGTTTGAATAACACTTAATGATAAACCATTTAAAACTTCATCGGCAGCATTTTCTAGTTCACATTGTGATTTAGGACGTTTTTGTGTACTCAAAAAGTGAGTACACTCTAGAATCGATCAGTGTGTCCGTCCGGCCGTAGGCACGATAACTTTCGAAAGGAGAGTCAGACCGTGATGAAATTTTCCACATAGTTCAATCTCATGAATATCTCGGTCGAGTTCGAAGATGAGAAGAATCCCTCAAGAAATGGTTGAGTTATCGAAAAAATTGTCATTTTTGACCAGACCATCCCTGAGGAGGAGTACAGGGATTTTGTTTTCAAAAAACAAATTTTTCTCAGAATTATTCACAACATATATGAATCGGCTCAGTTTCTAACGCTCATTCCGAATCTGGTATTAGTTTTGAACTAAATCGTAGCTTTCTAACGAAACGTCGCCTGAAAAACGTCTCAAAATGCACAAAAACTGCATCCAGAAATCAAATTGGCTAGTTTCTCATGATAACTTTGGTGTTCAGACATTCTAGAATGACTCATATGTCCCATGCACTTTTTGCAGTACACATAACTCTCGGATGAAATCCGAAGTTTCCACATTTTTTTTAACTAAATTCAAAATAATAACAAGCCAAATCATTTGTACTTTTCTATGTCATTAAGTAAAATATATAATAAATTTCTGGAAAATATTCTTTATTGAAACAAAAGTTTTAACAGAAGTAATACTATTTACAGTAAAGGAAAATAATGATGAAAACTTTCTGGACGAGCAAATGACCCTACTATATGAATATTTTGCAAGTTAGCACAGTTAAGACGTGCTGCATCATTGGTGAAATTATTTGTTACGATTGCAAGTGTTTCATATTCAATAGTGAGTTCGATTAAACGAGGCAAACGAGTGTTTTCTTCGAAGAGAAATTGTTCAGCATAATTTACATGTGCTGGACTAAGAATGAGTTTGACAAGATGAGAAAATACAATCAATGTAGATGAATGTTGCTTATTTTTTTGTGCTTGAAGATTGCATACATATAACTTTTCAAGATAAGGAAAAGCTTGAGACACAAGTGCGAATAATTCATGTTCGAATGAACTCGTATCATTCATAAATACGCATCGAACTTTATTAAACATGCCACCTGTAAAAAAGTTATTTAAATTAATAAAAATTTCGAATCGATATGGAAGAGAATAGACATGACATCGAGCAACATTTGTCGTTGAATTAAAATCAGCATACGAACCAACGTGATTATATCCTCTATCGAGAAAACTTGATTGAATATTGTCGTTTGATGGCAAATCAATTTTAATATATTTGTTAACAGTTTGACTGACTATGCTAAAAGTAAATTTGTTTAACCGTGGCATGTGAATGAGAATTTCATCCAGAGATGTCATAATATCCTAACACTGGGTATCGTCGACATACCAGTCACGATATCCATTCAAGGGGATATCTAAAATGCATACTAAAATGAATACCCAT
>CAJNYU010002345.1:45972-101482 GCA_905331475.1 Rotaria socialis
TCAGGCGACGTTTCGTTAGAAAGCTACGATTTAGTTCAAAACTAATACCAGATTCGGAATGAGCGTTAGAAACTGAGCCGATTCATATATGTTGTGAATAATTCTGAGAAAAATTTGTTTTTTGAAAACAAAATCCCTGTACTCCTCCTCAGGGATGGTCTGGTCAAAAATGACAATTTTTTCGATAACTCAACCATTTCTTGAGGGATTCTTCTCATCTTCGAACTCGACCGAGATATTCATGAGATTGAACTGTGTGAAAAATTTCATCACGATCTGGCTCTTCTTTCGAAAGTTATCGTGCCTACGGACGCACGGACACACTGACCGATTCTAGAGTGTACTCACTTTTTGAGTACACAAAAACAAGTTTCTATGATAAATTTTTTTCTTTTGATTTCAGAAAATTCATTGGAATATTATGGTGAGTGTCGATTAATAGAGCAGTAGATGAGAACTGCATCAGTCCACGCGCTCATTATGTTATCTATATGCGTTCGATCATGATAATCGGAGTTTAAATGCTTCACATAGCTGAGAGCCTATCCCACGTAGGAATTAACTTGATCGCTTAATTTAATACGTTCCTTTGTCCAATCATCATATTAATATTCAATGCCACAAAAATTCACTGTATACTTGTAATCGAAAGGCATCAAAATGAGGAATTTATCAAACACTAGTGCACTATACTGCAATTGTTTGTGGAAATGAGAAAAATAAAATGGAGTAAAAGTATCTTATGAGTTTAATACCTTTTGTGAAATCTTTTGAAAGGTCTACATAAAAATAAAATGAACCAACGTCTTTATTTAAAGTAAAGCATCTTATAGATGTTTCTCATTTGTGATTATTTCACTATTCTATTGGAAAGAGCAGAGCCGAGACACTTACAATGTGTCAAAGTGGTGTCGCGAAGAAACCAAGAGAACAAAATTGTATTCTTAAAATGAATGTCATCTATCGTTGAATGACATTTACCTGTAGAGTTTCATTTATCGAGAAAATTCGAAAAAAAAGATGGCTGAATCATTGATTGAACTCATTTATTGTCATTTCTATTTTGCTTTTTAGAGAACAATCATCATGTTGTTGAATTGTTTTTATACCGATAACTAGTGTACAGGATGAATAATAATGAGATTTAATGTAAAAACAAAATTGCTTTAATAGTTGAAATAGGTGGATGTACATTTGATCGACCGCTATTAGGTGAATTCTATTCATATGAAAATGACTTTGCAACTGATACATCATTGAAAGAAAATGGAGTTATTGATAGACGTTGCTATCGTCAAGAATCAGGTGCTGGTGTAACACGAAATGATGGTTGAGATCTTTTGGTTACTCAAGATCTTGAACATTGTTATCAATTAACTCTTAAACAGAACTACTATGAACTTATTTATCGCGACAAGTATACTATTTTCTTGTTTTTTAAATGAACAAAGTAAATTTATTACACTTTTTTGTAAGTTTTACTCGAAATATTAAGAAAAACAGATGCATGGAAATTGAAATGTTTAGCAAAAATTTAGTCAGATGAAGTTTGCTAAATTTCTATTTGCTGAATGTTCTTCGTTATCAAGTCCAACTGATGGACCAGAAAAAGTCATTATTACACCAATTATTCCAGAAGAAGTTAGTAATTCTATGAAAATAATCCGAAAAGACATCATTCCTTTGTAGTAAATTTAAGTTAACTTTTGTTGGAAGTCAATATGAAAGATTATTTTCGTTTCTTCATAAATTTTACATAATAATTGATCGATATTTTTGTGTTGCTTTAATTTTAGCCAATAGCTTCATGTTTTTTTCCGAGCAACTTAACTGGCCAATGGATAAATACAGCAAATGTCCATGCTCGTGCTTTAATTAATACAACACATATTCATGAAATAGCCAAAGTTAATAATCGAGGTTGGCTAAGAGAAACTTATTATGTTTGTCAACAAACATCTCGTAGTCAATATCTAGTTAAAGCTGCTACTAAAGGAGAATGTTTCTCGTATTATATTTGTTTCGATTTTAAAGATCGTCATCATAATATATTAAGATATAGAAAATCAAAATCATTTATGTCAAATTTATATAAATTATTTCCGAATCGTGATCCTTTCTATGAAGTTTGTTCATGGACAAGTTTTGGTAATGATGCTAATTGGAAATATCAAGTTTTAGCTTTGGATCCACCGGCACCTATTGAATGTCCATTTACGGGTATGTGGACATTTAAACAAGTTGGACAATCAAGTTCATTAATTCAAACACGAATCCGTGGTGGTGTAAGACCACGACCACGTGATCATGGTTGGTATATAACATGTGATCCACAATATGTTGTATCACAATGGACTATTTGTGGTGATCAAACAAAATCAATGTTTGCTGATCGTGAATATTGTCGACAATTAGATCCATATGGAACACCCATTGGTGTTTACGAACAACCTGATTATATTTATCAATGTGCTGGTTATTGGACAGAAGATTCTCGTTCAATGATGGTTACATATGATCGAGATGATCCGTATAATAATTTTAAATGTTGGGTCTACGAAAGAAGAGATTTAACAAGTATAACATTGTCAAGATCAGCTGGTTCAGCTTGTGGTTTTAATCAAACATCTGAAAGTTATAAAGCAGAAGATGGAGCTGATCTTGCTATTACACTTACTGAAGCTGAGCGTATTCGTAAGTTATCTATTTATTCTATTTTAATAGAAACACCTAATGAAATTTTTCGCATAGATGATGATTGTCCAATTCGTTATGATGATGGTCGTAATGTTTTTGTTGATTTAGAAGAATTTAATTTTTATTATGGAAAATCTTCAGTTGTTCAACTCAACAAATTTTTTCTTTCTTTTTTCTTTTTTCTATTATTCATATTGTTTAATTAATCTTTTCCTTTCTTTTTTTTATAGAATTCAGATAATTCTTAATCATTCCGTTGTCAGATAATTTGCTTTTTGTACATTATGTTTCGATAATCTCTGTCAGATAATTGTTGCTGTTGCTCTTTTTTTACATTTGTTTATCAATTAATAATTGAATACGTAGATGAAATCGTTTGTTTGACTATTTCATAATAATAATAATAGAGAAAAAGGAAATTCAAAAATGATTTGATCATATTTTATTGATAAGTATATTTGTCCTTTTTTCTCAATAAGATAAATAAATAAGTAAATTATTTGAAGAACGCGATCAAATGTATTTAAAAAAAGAAGAAACGAAGAGATTGAATAGTATTGGAAAAGGTTCCTTATGGTTTGAAAATTAATATTTTTATCAGATAGAAGTATTTTTTGATGAGTAACCCCGCAGGATTTCTCAAGTTCTTTTACATGCAGTTAAGATTTCCTGTCGACATGAGTTTTATTCGATTTCTATGATATTATTTTAGTCGATGTGCAACTTGGAATGCAGAAACGCATCAAAGCTGAGATTTTCTGACTAGAGACGTCTTTCCGAGATGTCGTCATGCGTTCTCACTCCCATGCAGTTCTGTAGCTTTTAGAGCAAGTCGCAAAAGTAGGGTTTTAATAGAAAAAAATCTCAACTAAAATGTGCGTCTACACTCCTGGTGAAACATCTGCTAAGAAAATATCCAAGGCATTTATAATCGTGAACACCTTCAATAGATAAACTTTTAAGCGTAGAGGTACAATAGTCTTGCACAACAAAGTGTAAAAATGAAATTCAGTGCGTATAGCGTACGTGCTACCTTTTTCTTCAGCATGTGAAACAGTGTGTATATTCTGTTTCATTCGGCGGGTACCGTACATTTTGTTTTGAAAGGTACACTCTTTCATTAAAAACACTGTTTCGTACATTATATCCGTTAGAATCATTTAGGTTTCGCTTGTTTTATTAAGTGCTTCAAAACGATGCATGCGCAATTATGAGAAAGTTTGGAAAGGGACGGGTGTCATTGTGAACTTTCATTTTTTTTAATGAAAAATACCACACTGGCTGAACAAAAACAGAAAATTTGGCCTTTTCAAAGAAGAGCTCTCTATCGTCGCAAAATCAAGAAATTACATATGGCAAAAGTATACGATAAGATAAGAACAAGTATGAAGGTTCTATCTTCGCCAAAAATCAAGCGGCAAATGCGTCGTTTGCACCGAATATGAAGCATCTTTTTTTTTTATCGGCGCGCTTATGTCGCCGTATCACCGATTTTCTAAATACGTAAAACAATTTTCGATATGGATATTCCGATTTGTGATAGATAATATTGTCATTTAAAAATCAATCAACTCTACTTATGCAGATAAACAAGGAATTGTGTCTTATCGCAAAAAATGAAATATTTTGAATGCAATCATATTTATTGTAAAAAATATTAAAAGGTCAATGGAAAACGTAGGAGTATAATGACTGACGTAGTTTGTAAAATGGCCTTTTGTCGTGTAAACTAGTAGGGTACTCACCAAAGCTATCATTTATCACACATGAACACTGTTTTGAAACAGATAATAGAAAAACACTGCCTTTCATGAACGACATAGAAACTTTATAAGATTTAATCACTGCATACATATCATAACCTTTCGATTTTATTTACGAAAGTTAATTTTGTTCAATTTTCTATTTTGAAACTATGTTAATGTGTTACCGAAGTATAATGTCTGGCAAAATCTACTCATTTAAAGAACAAAGTACCGTTTCTTGACATTCCTATAGGTAAAATTAATTAGCCGAATAAGAAAAAACCTAGAATAGTGAAATAACATTACACAACAGTATTTTTTTTTTGTTTTTTTTATAGATCAATATGAAAATTATTATCGTATCCATCTTACAGAGTATCAACCCTTAACTGTTCTTTTGTTTTTCGAAACTTCTACAAGGGTTTTATTGTTTCTAATGTACATGTCACCTTGACAGAAAATGAAAATAGTAGTATAACAAATTGAAAAGCAAATCGTATTTCACGAAGAACAACTGCTTCGGCAAACAAAACGATAACCAATGCGAAATATCAGAACTGCTTAAGTGATGAACTTCGGTATAAGCACAATATGTCATAGTGTATGTAGAGCAAACAAAAGCAGCAAGTTTGAATTATTGCAGCCTTGATTTTATTCTCGAATATTTCTTTGATATTTAAATATGTCACTAAAACTTAAGAAGTTAGTTAATACGATATGCTTTAAAAATAAAATCATCATCATTCTCACAATAGTTGTTGTTGATTCCTATAATTATTACATAACGAAGAGTTTTATCAATCATTGTCACAAATTCAATACTTTTTACGGTATGTGAATAACTGTTGTCTAGGATAACCAGCTAATTGATGAGCATGAGCTCACATCCCATTGAAATCTCTTATCCCGTTTTCACATGTCATCACGATAGCTTTGAACTATTGGTGTTACATATATTTACATATTTATATTTTTCAACTAATTTCATTCTCATATGATGCGTTCGGAGAATATCCCCGGAAACTCGATTAAGTGCTAGGGAACCAAACCTAGCAGATATAACAGATATAGAGATATAGGAGTTATAGGGGGGTCTAGGCGGTACAGGAGTTATAGAAGATGTAGGAGATTTTTTTTTCTCTTTCATCTCTTAATTTTATTTAATTAGAACTCAACAAAAATAAAATTTTCTTTCACAGATATTACTGATATCAATATTTCTTTTTTGAGCCTTGCACGTTGTTTATCAATCTCCTATATCTCCTGTACCCCCTAGACCCCCCTATACGCTGTATATCTCTATATCTGTTATATCTAGTTTGGCTCCCTAGCACTTAATCGAGTTTCTGGGGATATTCTCGGAACGCATCTAATCTTCATTCTAGTGTTTACAATTCTAAATTTGAAACAGTAAAATCTCTTTTCGATATTAACTAGAGGAATCATTTGATATATCTTAACTAACTACAGAATTTAAGGTTTGAATGATTTCAATTTTGTAGCATACTTAATGAATTCAAGATTTTAATACAATTACAAACAATTCCCCGGGCCAAACAATCAGACAGTAAGATCCTCTACGATCGTACCTCTGATCTTATATGATATTGTAAGATCAGATGAAATCATACGAAAAATCATAAAGACAGATCATCGTATCAATTCGTAGTGTAAGATTTCTGTAAGATCTTACAAAAATCGATACTATAGGATCTTACAGTACAAATTGATACGATGATCTGACTTTATGATTTCATCTGATCTTACAATATCATATAAGATCAGAGGTACGATCGTAGAGGATCTTACTGTCTGATTGTTTGACCTGGGTATCTCCAATGAAAACAAGAATGACAACATAAATACATAGATGTTATGTTCTATAATATATCAAAATCGAATACAATAAGCTGAAGATTATTCGAACAATAATAATTAATTAATATTGAACGATGTATCTTGGTTTGTTCCTTATTACATAAACACATAAAACACACAAATATTTTTGTTTTGCTTTGGCACACATAGAGGAAGAAGAAGAACAAGAAGAAAAGAAGACAAAGTTAGACTTGTTTTACATTACAATGAAAAACAGCTGTACGCACAAACATAAAGCATATGAATAAGAGATTTCTTAGTTTTTCTTTTTTTTTTACACATAAAAGAACATTGTAACAAGCGAAAAAGAAATAGCAGAAACCGAAATATATGCAGATACAAGAAGTAAATGTGACTTGGAAATTCTTTCCATCCAAACATATCCATTGATTGAGATTTATTGTTTATTATTCTTGAAAAACAGTCATTTTTACGAGGTTCTAAGTAAAAATAAAATTAGTTCTTCAATGGTCGATGAAAATTTTAAAAAAACATACTCTGATGTATTCATGGCTTCAATAGGAGCTTCTTGTGCTGGTACATTCTCATCTGGAGCTGCTATAGGTGATTGATTTTCAGTAACTGCTGTTGCTGTTGTTATAGGTATTGCTTCTTCGCTTGTTGCTGTTGGAATGATTTCTTCTTCGGATGGTTGAACAGATTTTGTTGTTTCATTCAATGATATATTTTCAGTTGCTTTATCATTATCAGATGATACAGTTGTAGTTGATTCAGTGATCTTTACATCTTGGCTAACACTTGTAGTAGCAGCAGTTGGAGCAGATGGTACACATACGTCAGTACCATTTAATGCTGTGCCTGCTATTGAGAAAATCAAACAATTCAAAAGAATAAAATATAAAATATATATTTATCGTTACCATAAATTGTTTCTGAAGTAGCTTTACGTTTATTAGAACTTTGTTTTCCATTCGACTGATTACGACGGCCATCGCCATCTTCATCTTCCGAATCAGATAATTCACGTTCATCAACAATACGACGATCTCGTTTTACTTGTGAAATACGCTAAATTATTTAATCAATTAGATTCTTATTTTCTAAATAGTATTGCAAATTGATTTCGTGTACTTATGTTCTTCATTTTCAAAAAAAAACGAGTTCGAAACGAAGACTTAATCGTCATCTCTATGAGAGGAGCATTAAACTGAAAAATATCAAGAGTTATGGTTGCCATTTTCCCAGTTATATAGTAGCATGAGATATTATCCGCACAGAATCTATGAGTCCTGAATAGTTATCTTTTAATTCTTTTTAAGTCTATCTTTGACAAAGGAGAACATTTGTACAAGAAATTTTACAATATTGAATATATTAATTTTACTTTATTTGGATCACTATCTTTATCTTCATCAGCAGCTCGATCGACATCCATGATATCATCAGGAATAGCTAAAATAAAACAATGCTCTGAGAAACAGCCGAAAATTTCATTTTAAAATAAATCTTACCTTGCATTTGAACACCAGGCACATGTGGTAACATTCGAAGATTGTCAAAAAGTTTAATTCTATTCAAAGAGATAGAATTTATATTTTCACAGAGAAATGTTTTTTGCATGAATATTTACTTAATTTTATCTAAATATTCAGAACTATTTTGATTTGGCATATTTGATGGACTTATATTCAATTTAAAATCCGGTCCATAATACTCGAAATAATCATTATAAGGTAATTCTATAAAACATGTATATGTAAATAATTGACAAAAAAGAAAGAGAATAAAACAAACAAAAACATACCATTCGAAATTTCCTGACTAAGTGCAATTGCAGTTTCATTTGTCCAAGCACGTGCAACGTTTCGAATTGTATAACCTCCACCGCCGAGAAGTAACAACGGTAAATTTAAACTTTTAATAAATTCTACACATTTTCCATGGCCTAAAATTATGAAATAAAAGAATAGATCTCTTTTATAACACTATTTTTGTTTGAACAAACCTTTAAGTGTTAAGTTAAAACATCCAAGACGATCCCCCGTAAGTGAATCAGCGCCACATTGAAGTACAATTGCATTTGGTTGATATGTTTCAATAACTTTTGTCATCACCGGTTTAAAAATTGTTTCATAAGTATCATCATCAATACCATCCCGAAGTGGAAAATTAACAGCATAATATTTACCACGGCCAGCACCAATATCCTTAATGAAAAAAACTATTTATTAGTATTTTATCATTTTATTTTTGAATAGATTACTCGAAGATCGCCAGTGCCCGGAAAATATTCTCCAAATTTATGAAATGATACAGTCATTACTCTATCTGTTGTATAAAATGCTTCTTCAACTCCATCACCATGATGAACATCAATATCAACATAGAGCACACGTTGATGATATCTTTAAAACGAAAACTAAGATAAAAACAAAGAAATTTTTTTCTTCTATTAATTTACTTGAGTAATTCTAATATAGCCAAAACTATATCATTAATGTAACAAAAACCAGATGCTTCAGATTTCTTGGCATGATGAAGACCTCCAGCCCAATTAATAGCTATATCGGTAAGTTTTCGGTTCAGTTTAACAGCACCAGCTAATGAACCACCTGCTGATATTTGACAAAATTCATAAACACCTTCAAATACTGGACAATCTTCTCCAACATTAACTAGAATAAAATTAAAAAAAAATTACATACTCTAATTAAATAAGAAAATAATTCAGAATTTATAGTATGCAATCTACAAGATCGAATATTTTTTTGCAGTTGAAGAAACAACTTTTCTATTCCAGTAGATGTCTTTCAATGTGTTTTTTCAGACAATGCATGTCATCCTATTGGTTAAATATTTTTACAAAATTATTTTGTAACCCACACCCTAACTTATACTATGTCAATAAAAAGAATATGAATATTACATCGCTGCATTTGTTTATTGAATTCCATAATATTATCTGGTCCAACATTTTGTATAAATTTCACATATTCATCACTATGAAAACGTGTCATTTCATCGGCGACGGCTTTATGTGGCCGCTAAACACAACAATATTGTTATTAAATAAACAAAAAAAAATGACTTCTAGTTTTCTATACTTACATAAACTTCCATTTTACGGTAAAGGCCATAGTTAAGAACCAAATTATGTGCCATACGTATACGATGTGGCTTCATGGGATGCCCTTGTCTAATTCAAACAAAGAGATTTTTTAATTTCAATTTCAATTCAATTCTTTACCCATAATAATAGTTTCCAACATCATAATCATAATAGTAGGAAACCTTTCTACGGCTATGTGGACCAATGGTCCCTGGTGTTGTGGTCATTGAGTTGATCTAGTTCTAAATAGATTTAAATAAAAAAGTTGTCTTGCCTTTTTTCAGGTGTAGAATTAGTTTAAATGAGCAACTTGTAACAAAAAACTGTCGGGAAGAGAACGAGAAAAGAAAAGCGTTGATCGATAATAATGACATTAGAGAAAGACAAAAAGAGGACTGATAGTAATCAAATCAGAAAACAATTATTTAAAAAAGAGTGAATAAACAAGCATCTATATATATGAAATATTGATTGGTTTATAAGTATCTAAAAATAATTGTATGAAAAAAAAATCATATTTCAATCCTTTTACTCTAAAATTTCAATTAATCAAACACTAATATGCGGAGTTTATATGACTTTTTTCAAGTGACATCTGTTGACGGACTTCTATATCGTTCTAGAATAGACGAATACTGTAAGCTGAAGGAAATTTTTAGCAGTAGCAGAAGTAGAATGTACAGAGAAGTTATGAGTTTCGTTTCAAGTACTTATCTTACCAAAATAGCCAAAAAGAAAATATATGCATGAGATATTATGCTGAAAAAATTAACATTTTTTTATAATAAAATTGCATTTCTTTTGTAAATATCCATTCAGATTTTCGACTAATGAAAAACTATGGTTCTTTTATACTATTTAAATTATTGAAAAAATCTGACTTCCATAATTCTTTAATACAACAGTAAGAAGGCTAAATATACATTTTGCTTATTTCAACAAACTAAACGAAAACATTTTGTTTTAGATTTTAATTGGAAAACATTAGTATTCATTTACCAATGTCGCTTTTTGCGTTGAGACCATTATTGAATATTATACCATGTCGTTTGTTTTCACAAACATGTATTTTACCATATGATATCGATCGATTTAAAGGCGCTCGTGTTCGAATTCAAGATTGGCCCGATGATGCGAAAATCATAAGAGATTCACTTTCTAGTTCGTGATTGACTCGGTTGACGTAGTTAATGAAATATTTACATTTCAGTCTCACTTGAACAGTGGCGAAAAGATAAACTCTCATCTGTTTGGCTTTGGATTCCAATTGAGAAAGCACATGTGATACCAATTGCTGCTGAATTAGGTAAATAAATCCTGATAGAGATTTGCCAAATTTAATGTTAATTCTTTCAGGATTTAGCTATCACAATGCTGAAGAAAGAACAGCTGTATTAAATCAGTGGTTGTTACCCACAAAATCTATGATACCAAGATTTGCGACGTACATATATTTATAAAATAATAGATTTTCCAATATGAATACTTATTTTTTCTTTCAAATATTCTAGTCATCAAGGTACCTGTTTAATGAAGTTGATTCATAGCTTAGATTAGTTTGTTTTTCATGTCTAGTTGGAGTCGGTGGTGCTGTTCTTCACAGTAAAACGAACGAACTACTTGTTATTAAAGAACGTGTAAGAAATCGTGAAATTTGGAAGGTAATGTAAATTCGCAAGAGAAAGAGAGAGAATAAATATTTCATACGTATTTTCTTCTTTCTCTTCAGTTACCTGGAGGTAAGCATTTTTAATTCTTTGATGTTAAATAACTACTAGGTGACAAGTATGAGAAATGTGTACAGTCTTCTAGGCTCTGCTGAACTTTCGGAAAATATCGGTAAGATTAATCATTTCATTTTGTTCTAAATATTAAAATCATATTTCCATTTTAGCTGATGGTGCCATACGTGAGGTATTTGAAGAAACAGGCATTCTTTCGAGTATGTGTCATGACAGATTCGAAACTAAAATACAAATAAAAATATTTTTTAATTAGAATTTGAATCAATTATTGGATTTCGTCAGGCACATCGATATCCGGGTTAGATTTTTTCGATTATAATCAACAGAATAACAAGACAGAATATATGATTGTTTCAGGCGGTCATGGTCGGTCTGATATATATTTTATTTGCCGTTTATCATCTTTAACCGATGCAATAAACTTTGATGCAAATGAAGTTCTTGATTGTAAATGGATAAAACTTGATGATGCATTTAAAGTTGAAAATCCTATATTACATCGTACTGCTGAGCAATTATTATTTGGCTTAAAACATGGTTTTGAACAATCGATTGATTTTCGAATTGAAAAAATTCCATCTATTGTTACGGGAATAAATTTTAATCTTTTTACACGCTCAATAAAATCGAATAAATAGTCTATTGTAAGCAGTTTTTTTTCGTATTACTTGTCTTTTTTATTTCAGATTATTTTAAATCATGTCGAACATAGCACAATGTAAAGATTTCAGTGAACGAGTCGATCTATGTGAATCGCTGGTAAGAAAATCTTTCTTTCGAGATAATAATCAATATTTTTTCACGTGCGTTTTTGTTTTTAGCATATGTATTTAAAACCAATCGCACGCATTAATATCAGTGTACCTATTCCACCAACAATGCGTGTGGCTGGTGCAACAATGTCAACATGGGAAATCATGGATAAAATTCGAGAATTAATTTTACCTGATGAATTTGTATTTTTACGTTTATTAAAGACTGCTGGTGAACTATATCGCTTTGAAGGTGAATTAGAATCAAAAGTAGCAGCGCGTAGTTGTTTAACACGCTTGGATAATACATTGATTCGAATAGAATCAACCGGACATGAATTTCGTTTGCGTGCAGCTGATGCTAAATTACCGTATCCAACAAGAACTGAATGGGAAACATTTTTTCGTGAAAGTAAAAGTATGAATGAAACAAAACCAGGTGAACGTGCAGATACAGTTCATATTGAAGGTTTACCAATACGATGGTTTCAGGTAATAACAGCATTTTAAAGAGTCATAACTTTGTCGAAAAATGAAACATTTCTCGAAAATTTTAAATAAGAATTTATCCTTAATGCAGGGTCGCAGCAGCACTACTTTCCTGATTTTGTTGAGAACATCCTGATAAGTTCAGATTTTCCTGATTTTTTAAACTAGCATCCGATGACTGTAATGAATTACTGAAAATAATCAACACGCGACTTCTTTCTCCGCAATAGGCCACCTATCATCCTTTCAAGCCAATCGTGGGTTTTTTTAACTGATAAATGAAAAAGAATTTCACAAATTTCATTTATTTATTATGCATAACTTTAAAATTCAATTTATTTGTGAGACGCTCGAAGTGTTTCCTCGGGTCACCCCAATCCGCATTACGACAGTTGAGTTCGTTAGTATTACGAACAATACAAATGAAAGTGCATTTGTATTGTTCGTAATACGGCCAACGGGAACATGGTTCTCCATTTTGAATCAACTTTTATAGCCACTTTGGCGAGAAATGAGTATCGTTTGGCATTGATTATGTGAAAATAGTAATTATCAAATGCAGAAAGAACGACGTGTCTTATTGAACCTGAACCGAACCTGAATCAGGTTGATGGAACCTTTTTGAACCCTGACTCGGCGAGTTCGTACTTTGACAGTGTGAAAAAAATATTCAAATCGGAAAGGTTGGACCTGGACCCAACTTGGTCCGGGACCAACCCGACAAGCTCTACTTGCCGGCGTCATTGTTTATTGAATGTCGCATCCTTTTTTGCATGTCTATGCTAGTTGTCAAGTCTTTGTAACGAAATGAATCATAGTCAAAATATCAGATGAGCCACTCGGACAATGATCAAAGCATCGATCACACAGCGTCAGAAAAGGCTACTGTGTGTATGAATAATGAAACAAGTGAACATACTTGAAATAGGTAACTTAATGACACAACTAGAAATGCATTGATTATTTAACATTCCAGGAGTGAATAACCGTTTTACAGAACAGAGAACGATGGCAGCACAGAAAAATCAGCTTTCATAAGAAAAGCTTTTTAATAGCGTTTCTTAGCACGAAATCTTGAAAAATAAGAGATCATTTTTATTCTCCCTATTACTGCATAATTTAGTATGAGAAATGAACAACAAAGATAGACAAAAGAACTGAAAACAAAAGTCTTTAGTTAGATGCGTTTTCCTTGATGGAAAGATGCGTAGAAGTTCAATATTCATGATGAATATTTACTAATTCTGATTTATGAGTAAAAATCCTGATTTTTTTCTTTGGAATTCCTGTCCTGATTTATGATTTTGCATACTAGACCGCTGGGACCGCTGCTAATGAAATTGTTTAAACATTAGCTTCTTTTGACATTCTAGTTTTTCAGCTCTTAATAATTTCGTATAGATCATACATTTAACTCTACAATAAATATTTAATTTTGCTAGGCAAAACAAAATCCAATGCAAGCTGTTCAAGTTGCTGCAGCAGCTATTGGTCCCAGTGGTCTGTCATTGTCAGCTCCTACTCCTAACGTCGATGATAAAGAAAATAAACCGTCACTTGAAGTACTCCAACAAGTATTTTCAACATTTGGTGAAATACGTTGTTGTGATATTCCAAGTCTTGATCCATTTCGAATATCACAAGTTACATTAGGTGCTGCTGCTTCACCGGTACAAGATACGACATTCGATGCGTATATACAATACAGTGAATATATTGGATTTGTTAAAGCTATGGATGCATGTCGAAATATGAAATTAATGTTAATCGATGATACAAATGCTGCTTATACAGCAAATATAAAAGTAAACTATTTTGCGATAAAATCTACATATATATATTCATATGTTCATTTTTAGGTTGATTTTGATCGAACAAGACATTTATCTGATCGAATGATTAAAAAACGTCGTATTGAACAAATGAAATCAATGGAAATAAACAAATTAAAACAAGCTGAAGCTCAACGAATTAAAGATGAAGATGAACGTCGAAAAGAAATTGAACGGTATGTAGAAAACATTTTTATTATCTTTGGAATATCTATTTTGTTTTTAAATTATAGTTTAAGAATTGAATTACAAGATGCTGAAGCTGATGATCTAACAGGAAGTAAGGATATAACGAAAGATAGTCGACGTCGACAAAGGTAAATAATTCATTTTTTTGAAAAATTCAAATATATTTCCGTAGAATTACATGTACAATGCTTTACAGCTTTCTAAAGTCGTGCTAGATCGAAATAGAAGAGTAAAATTCATTTGGAAATATCTTGCATAGTGTAACCTAAGATTTTTAGTCACATACATTTTTCATGTTAATATTTTCATACGATTAAGTTGAGAAGTATGAATGTATCGAATTATAATCAGTAGAAGTCTATCTTAGTGTTTTGTAGAGATGATTTTGTAAAATATATTCATTGAATATAAAAATAAATTATTAGTATACTACTCAAATAAAATTTAAGAAAATAATTGAATACCAAACGACAAACAGAACGCTAGTAAACCATCAAATACCCTTGGGAAATGAATGAAGCTTGTTTGAGATTAATCTGAGTGAACTCTCTTGTCTAATTATTTAAAAATAAATAAATAAAATGTGTTTATTCTAGAGAAGAAAAACGTCGATTAAAACGCTTAGAACGTAAACGTCAACATGAAGAAAAAACTCTAGCAATTAAAATAGCATTAGAAGAACGAAAAATGTTAATTGCTCATCGAAAATTAGAATCCATGCGATTACTTGAAGAATTATTTAATCGTGTCAAAGTAAGATCATTCATGGCATTGATTTTTCTACATAATCTATTATATTTTCTTCTAGGTGCAAATTGCACAAGAAGAATTGAATAAAAAAGAACGCGAACTTCACACAGAACGTTTACGTGGTATGGATATGGATACATCAAATCCAAATAATTCATCATCATTTATGCCAAGTCAATTATTGCCACAAGCAACAACAAAAGAATATAAATCAACCAATAATAATAATAATAACAATAAAGAAATCATTGAAGCACAATTAAATGAATTACGTAAAGAATTTTATCAAAAAGATGAAACTATTGACGATATTCTAAGAAAACGAACAAATATTATTGACCGAAAAGTTTTTTAATATACAATATATATATATATATATATATATGTTTAGATATTCATGTTGTATAAAGTACAAAAAATAACACACTTGGAAGTTGTTTGTTTGTTTTTCCTCATTTGTCAAATAAAATGCAAAACAAAAGAAAAAGAAAAATTGATTTTATTTTTTTGACTGTAATTCGATCAAAAGTTTTTCAAATTCATCTCGACTTATTCGATCATCATGATTTGTATCAGCTGTTTTCATCATTTCTTCGAGGAGTTCATCGTCAATACTTTCACCTAAATTTTGCATAGTCTCACGAATTTCTTGTCGAGTTATGTAATTATCTTGATTTCGATCAAATAAAGCAAATATTGAAGTTAATTTTTTTTCAAATGATGTTCGATGAAAACGTTTTTCTCGTTCTAATAAGATTTTTTTATACAATTGAAATTCTTCTTTTGATATTCGTTTATCATCATTAATATCAAGTTCTTTAAATATACGTAATAATATTTCATTCGAATCGCACAGGTGAGAAAAATTTCTTAATAAAGAAACAAATAATCGATTGATAGATTCTTTTTCGGGGTTACTTACAATCACAGTTTACTTTATTGTACGCGAGATAATTACATATATTCAGGTAAAAATAAAACTATCTTCATGTCATTTCAAACGTCCTTGAAATATGAATTGCCTCTGACGAATAGAGCCCGAAATTTGAATCGTTTAGGAATCTTTACTTTTACATGTAAGATGGATGCGACTTAACTTTTTGAAAATTATTTCCTTTTTTTATCAGAATTCAATCTAAATCAGAAATTTTCAGCAGAAAAAAACTATTTTTCCAACTAAAAGGTAATCAAAACAATCGATAAAAATCAGAAAATACTCGTCGAGTTTTGAAGATGACAGCTTTTTTAGCAGTATATGATTGCTTAGTTTTTTTCTTATTTTGTAAATGTATTTTCTCCTATGTTAATCGATACATTCCATTCAACCTTGACGACAAACACAAAAATACATGTGTAGTTTTCAAAACTTGTTTTGCAGGTATATCACGCGCTTTGTAAATAACAAAATATCAGTATCGTATACCGTGCAAAATCATGAGCAATACATATTTGTTCTTTTACCATAACACAAATCTAACATTGATTTCTATCACTGATAAAGTCTTCTGGTGTAAAATGTAAAACTGCAGGTAACAGTCTAAAATGTCCCCGCTATTTCGTCCTCGAATAAATGTCCTTCGGAAAAAATCTCCCTGAGAAATGGTCCTTAGAAATATTGTCCTCCGAAAAAATGTCTTTCATTTTCAACATGTGCTTTTGTAAAACATGAACTACTCGTATTCATAAAATCAATCATGTCATATAATCAATAAAAACGAATAAAATTCTAATTTATTTTCCATTGGCGACAAAAAATTAATTTCTTTTAATAATTCTTGTGGGTCAATTTGTTTCTTGTCGAATCGTTGATATAATTCTTTCATACGTTGTTCTGCAATTTTTGACTTGGGTTGCTTTGCACGAGGTTTCATTCCGCTATTAATTTGAAAAATTAGGTTATGAACAGTTAAACTGTTCCAGAAAATCTTATCAATGCATCATCAGAATTTGTATGCAAAATTACGTTACAACTTCGGTTTGTATATCGTCAAAATTTTAGTTTTCTTTCGATTAAAATTTTAAAATTGAAAAATTATAACCATTAATAATTAACATAAATTTTCCTTTATTCGAGTATATTTTTGTGATTGTTGGTTTAGTTGGACTTCGGTTGTAAAAATAAATTTTCAGGTGATTGAGATGGCGATGAACATTGAGTTTCATCAATAGTTGTCAACTTATTAGATCCCATTAAAAATGTCTTATTGCGATTACGGAAAAATATTACGCAAAACAAAGAATGATACTGAAACGATATATTCTCTTGTTTTTATTGAAGTATTTATACAGTAGTCGTATCCTCTGCAATAGACAATTAAAATATGCGCCGATATATTTCTTTCTTTAAGGCGTCATCTATATTTCACTAACACAGTTCAACAACTAAAATTAAAGAATAAGGGACATTTTAACGAGGCATATTTTTTCAAGGACATTTTAGACCGTATTCGAGTAACGAAGATTATCATTTAAAAAAATAGCACTCAACGTTAAACAATACCGTCTTTAAGTTATGTGTTGTGTGTCAAGGTTAACGATGTTATGAAAGCATGGGTATCTACCACAAAATCATACTGTCACTTTTTCAAATGTCACTTGTGCATTCAATCAAAATGCGAATTTTTTATCGATCTCGACAGTTCGAATATGATGAGAAGAATTTTATTTTGATGCATAATGATACACGTAAGATTTTTCATTTTAGCTATTAAAGAATATATTGATCAATGCTTGTTTTTAATCCCTTAAATATTATATTATACTATTGCTGATAATTATATTTGAAAAATTCTAAAGCGATTAAGCTCTTCTATGTTATAGCGAATAAAAATTTAGAGCGATAAATGACACAAGAGATATTTTTATGTGGCCATGATACTTTAATTTTTTCATCGAGAAAACTATTACTCACTTCAACACAGATTGTAAATCGGCTATGGAAACATAACCATCTGCATCGATATCAAGTGATTGAAATTCTCGATCAAGTGCTTTTCCCCATTGAATTGTTGATTCAAATCGATCGATATTACGCATCTGTCGTTCGTTTGGTTCTCTTGATGATGTCAATAACGAATTGAAATGAAAAATATTTGATGATTGTTGTACTATGGAATTATTTTTATCTCTCGCTTTCGGTGTTTGTTTTTCACTATTTAATATTTGACAAGTTTCATTGTTTTCAATAGTCGTATTCCTATTGTCACTTAATAGCGTTGCACTTAGAGAATGCCTTGGTCCAGATTCTAGTTGATTACTTTTTATATTCGTTTGGCGACTTTGTTTATTATTGGATTTTTTATTCGAAATTTTTGATCGCCAACCAGACATACATTAAGCATGTCAGATGGAGCGAAATAAAAGTAAAAATTAACACCAGTTAAAAAAAAAGAAACAATAAATTTATAGATAAATAAAGCGCCATTTTAAAATTCAGCATACACAAATACAAGAGAAAGCAACGATACTATTTATGAAATTTAGCTTTATAAAGTAAGATGATGTAGCTCAAAACTCGTAAAACCAACCATATAACAACAAGGAGACCAATATCACGACCAAAGTGAGACTAAAGCAAAAAACGTTTCAACATTCTTTTAATTAAAAAATGACACTAATGCTTTCTACCTTATTAAAATAGACTAATTGTAAAACTTCATCACCATTATGATAACATGGAAGATTAGGTGATTGCATGTTACATGGCAAATAATCAACATCTGCCCACTGATTTATGATCAATGCTTCGTTACCATAATAAAACCAACTAATATATTTAATCCAATTTAACCATTCTTGACCAGAACTAAAACATAATAACAACAACAACAACAATGACAATAGAAAAAGAAATCTACTTGTTTGATTGTGTTTAAACATACTTATTATTTAGAAAGAATCCGCCAAAAACCATTAATGGAAGAAGAATTGGTATTTGTATGGCTTGTGCTTGTTCAGGTGAATTTGCAAGAACAGATATAACGGAACCAAGACCGACAGCCGCAAAACTATTCAAAACGATTATTCCAATAAAGATAAAAAAGCGTTTTGCTGTTCCATATAAATTTGATATCCAATACGTAATCGTTATTTGAATAATGGTCGTTATTGCAACCATAGGAAGCTATTAAGAAGAAGAAAACAAGTTCTTATTTAATTATCTCTTTGAAGTTTATTGATTTCTAACGAATCAATCATTCTACTTACTTCAGTAGTAAATTTTGCTAAATAATATGGAGTTACACGATAAACAGCATCATCATGCTCTTTGTAAAATATTGGATATTCCTTAGTGTAGCTCTAGAAGTACACAAAAAAAATATGTTCTACTTTTCTTAGAACATAATAAATTTTGAAATACTTGTGTAATAGCGAAAATATTTGCAAAGGATGTATTAATAAGTGTTAAAAAAAGTAATGCATTAAAATTCTGTACAGCTGTTTGATTGTAAGAAAGACGAAAATACAAAAGACCAATAAGAGTACCAACGAACTAAAAGTAATTTAAATTATCAATAAAACAGAATTATTTGGTGTAAATTAATATGAAACATACTAGAGCAAGTATAAGACGAAGTCGAATTTCAAATGGATTTTTAGAGAGATCAACGAAATTACGCCATATCAACCAGCGAAATTGCGTCATACTACCCGTTTTATATCTAGACTGTTTTTTATCAGTTTTGTTAACATCATTTGAACTATTGTTTTCATCTTCACCACACCATTGTTGAAACAATCGCAGAAAAAAACTATGCTTCTCATCTTCTACATTTGATGAATGAAGAGGAATTATTTCCGATTGATAACGAGCGTATTGCGAAGAGTTTTCATATGCATCACAAATAAGCTAAAATCCAATTTAACCATTTATGAAAACAAAACAATTCAGCATTAAAAAATGATTACTTCGATTTGAGCAAGATTTTCTTCACGAGTCCTTGGATAAATAGCAAGTTGTCGAATGTAAAAATCAGCTGGGTTATAATTACGTGGAATTTCCAAATCGAATCTATAATAATTTAAAATGAGTAGTGATGTTGAAATGAGATATCACATTGAAGTTCGCTTTATGTTTTATTGCTTTTATATACAAATGAAATGTTCAACAGCGATTTGAAAGAAAAAGAATTTTATCTACGGATTCAATAGAATTTATCAGAGTAAAGTTTTTCTTGAAAGAAACATTTTTGGAATGTGATTTTTCTGGAAACTTCACTATTGATGAAATTGTTTTCTTCGATTTTATCCTGAACTTTTGAGATTAATTTTAAAAGTTTTAGCATTGCACTGAAAGAGCTAGGAGTTTTGTGTGTAGTGAAGTTAAACGAAAAATTTCCAGAAGAATAATTCTTGTCAATAAATAAAAATCAAATGAAATATGAGTTAGTAATAGTTTTGTCTGACATGATCTAGATACGTACTGTCGAAAATATGCAGGAGCCTTTTCCAGTGAACCAAAATATGCCAATCGTCCTTCAGCTAATAAATACAATCTATGAATAAATCAATCATTGGTGGTTTTTAAAGGTAAATAAAACTATTTCTTTACGTGTCAAACAAAAAGAAGATTTCTGACGATGGCTGATGAATTGTACAAACAATGGTTTTGCCTTGATCAGCTAATTTTCTCATTGCTTGCACTAAAATAAATGCCATAGATGAATCCAAGCCAGATGTTGGTTCATCACAAAAAAGTAATGGAGGATCACTAAGAATCTACGAAAAAAGACAATTCATATAGATTGTTTTATTTAATTTCATTGTGACAAATATCGACTAACTTCGGTAGCAAATGTTAAACGACGTTTTTCACCACCTGATAAACCTTTAACAACAGCTCCAATACCAATTGTTGTATTTTCAGTTTTGGTCAGATTGAGCTAAAAATAAATATGATTTTACAGTATGATAATAATGCTGCAATGAACTATTTCATACAAAATGAAGAACTTCATCCACACGATTATTTCGTTCATCTTTTGTAAATTCTTTTCCAAGACGAAGCATAGACTAGAAAAAGCAGTATGCAGTAACATTTCCCTATAAATCATATTCAAATGAATAGATACATGAAATCGAAGATGTTCTCGAACAGTTAATGAGCCAATAAATAATTCTTCTTGTTGAACAAAAGCTGATACACCAGATATATCTTTTTTCAATTTTTGACCATTGATTCGAATATCAGCACTAATTTCCAGTTTACCTTGCCGACGATGAGTCATTACATTCAATAAAGTTGTTTTACCAGCACCACTAATTAAATCAACGAAAAAACAAAAAAACACATAAGTTGAGTTTCAGCATAGAGTCTATTGGGATTTTTCCTACCTAGCTCCCATTATTGCACACATCTCGCCTGCTTTAACAATGCCACTCACTCCTTTGACCAACTCTTTAGGTCCTTGTATTTCTTTACCCAAACACCCATTAATTTTTTGCTTAATAAAGCCCTGCTGGGATGGTGCTTGAACTCGAACATTATGCCAAGATAATGTAACCGGTGGATGTTCTTTCAATGGTGATAAACCAGGGCCCATATTTTGTAAGAATTCAGGCAATCTAGGTTTACCAGAATTGACATCACTTTCCTCTTTTGATCTAAATGATTGTTCTGGGTGGTTTTCGGGGAAATCACTATCGTTAATACTATCATCATAAGTTAGTGGTGGTGGTGGTGGGAGTTTTAATACCTACAAAAGAAGAATTGTTCAATTGAAAACATGATTTATGAAAATATTATAATAGATAATACTTGATTAACCCGCTTATTACTTGATGGTCCCATATTTATAGTAACATTGGCTTCTTGAGCCGATTGTCTCCTTGTCGACATCAGTGCTACAGCTCGTATTGCTTTACAAAATAAAAAAAACGTTTTTGAATGTAATAAATGATACCTTATATATAGATCAGTTGAAGAGACCCGGTTATCATTCAGAGAGCAAGAGAAAACGAGATTTTTTCCTCGTTCGTACACGCTGTGTTTACCTCTAGCGTCAAAGTACACAACTAAAGGACGATCAAGGACGGCCTCTGAGTGCTGAGGTCTGTCAATATAAATTATTTTCAATTCACCTATCAGTACAATATATTATGCAGCCCGTCAAAAATTGATATCAGAGGAACGGAACTGTAAAAAATATCTATACCCAAACATTAATTGGCATTTATCTAGGCAAGAAACAAATATATATATATATTATATTTGAGAAAGAAATAATCAATAACGATGAATCTAAGTTTTCGAAAGATAAATTCTAAATTAAACATGAACAATTGTTTCATTTATTCATTCCATATTCTCTCCCATTTAAAAACTATCTATTTTACTTCTGCCTTACACTTCGATAGCAATAATTTTGCAGCTCGAGATTATTTATTGAGATAATTGTCTGCATAGCCGAGTTATGAGTATGCATTAATATGATATTAAAAACGTGATGTACTTTAACAATCAATACACTTCACCTTAATAACAATTTCTATTGGCTTGCTAAATAAATATAGGTCGTATCCCGATTCGGTCCTAATTGAAAATATGTTCTCTCAATTGGGTCCTATCTCAATCAGGTCCTATCTCAGTTGGATCCTACCCCAGTTCGGTCCTATCTCAGTTCGGTCCCTGTCAGTGTATTCGTGACTTATAAATATAAATATAATAAGCCTACCGTAATGTTCATACCCACCCTATTTAAATCTAAAAATTTCATTTTGAAATTATGATCGGTTGAAGCTGTTAAAACAAAATTAGTCAAGAAGTAGTGAAACAACAATTTTTTAAAATTAATATTGATGTCTATAAGTTCTATATGTTACTAGATTTTTTAATTGTCTTGTTATTCTTTATGATATAAATTATTCTCTTCTCTTTGATATATAATCATGAATGTTTTTAATTAATAATATTAAAATAGAAATGAGAAATAATTACGGGACCGAACTGAGATAGGACCGAACTGGGGGAGGACCCAACTGAGATAGGGCCTGATTAAGATAGGACCCAGTTGAGAGAACATTTTTCCAATTAGGACCGAATCGGGGACATCCCATAAATATATAATAGAAAAACAAGAAATTATTCAATTATGGATATTTTTATTAGTTCAAACAACAAACAAAATAAATATAAATAATATCATCAGTATTATTTTATGAACAACTCTGTTTTATTATAGATTGAAACTTAATTCAAACTGTAAATATTTGGCATTTAAATAAACATTTTAGCATCATAAAAGAAACTTGATTTTTAATCAAGTCCGATGAACATTTATTTTATTTTATTTGAATATGACAACCTTTCTTATACAATTTATTTTAGCGTTAGATGCTTTTTATCCATGTCAACAAAAAGGTTGCTATTCGTAAATATTTTTCATTTGTTTTCAACGTCTTATTAATTGATGCGTAATTTAAGTGTGACAGACGACACATTATACTCTTTTGTTTCTTTTTTCCTTCGATTTTTGTCTGTTGGATTCATTAGTTAATGCGATGCGAAGTACAGCATTTATGTAGTCCGTCGCGAGTTTTTTTTTCTTTCTTTCAAACTTGAGTCCGCATAAAAAGTTCTTATTAACTGACGCGATGATCTAGAGAAGCGTAAATGCTAGAAAATCCATTCAAACTAGATATGAAAGTATCGAGATCGAACTTGTTACATCTTTTTTTCCAATTTTCAATACTAGGTTTCGTTCGCCTAAAAATATCATTCGACAATGATGATTTTGAAATGTTTTATTGCTTGATAGTTTCGCGCTAATTAAAATGACGTCATCAATAGTTGTTAACCAATAGTCTACTGCTTTACATCTGATTCAAGATAATGATCCATCAAAATAATTAATCGTTCAATGAAAAAAATCGTCAGAAAACTGGTTGTTACATTTTCAGAAAGATTTCCTAGTGATGAAATTCAAAATGGTCGATTTAAGAATAGTGAATGCGAAATTTTTATACAAAATTCGTATACGTTAATTTAAAAAAAATAATCGATTCTAATGAATCTTAAAGTGGATCATTTATTTTTTAAATCTTATTCTCGCTACTTTTGAATATTCGACTCGTGTGCTTCGCACCGCATTTCGTAGTCGAGTGAAACTCGAATACCATCTAGTTTATTGATATAAATAGAGGTTGGCCGTAGAAAGGCCGAAAGGAAAAATGTTGAAAGAAAAATATCGAAAAGGAAAAATGTCGAAAGAAAAATATCGAAAAGGAAAAATGTCGAAAACAGAAAAGATAGAAAAAAGGGACGTCTCTACTAAATGAAGGTTCTAATAGTTTATTGTTCATTGTTGTTAATCTGATTATTCCATTGGTTGGACACTGTTAGCCATTGATAAGTAATATCTTATGAAAACTAGCTAAAATGGTCGTAAAAAANGATACTATTGATAAGTAATATCTTATGAAAACTAGCTAAAATAGGCGTAAAATAGTATACAACGATTAAAATTTTATCATGATGACTACAGCTTGCTCATTTTTATCTGGTGAGAATCATCCGCCAACTCCAGTTATTTCATTTATTCAGTCGTAAAAAGGAAAACCTTTCCTTGTATCAGATAAATATATTTTCAAAATGAATAAAACAACAACAACTAGTAAATATTGGATATGTGTATCTTTCTTTATAACTCTTATTTATCTATGATTTATGCTATGATGCTATTATGATTTCAAGAATAAAAACATCTTAGTGCAAATTTTCGACATTTTTCCCTTTCGATATTTTTCCTTCGACATTTTCCTTTCGGACTTTCTACGGCACACCTAAATAGATACCTCCGCATAGATTAACAATTGCTGACTGATAATTGCGTTTCAATAGGCTTCGTTTTTTTGTTTTCTGCAGAATTTACTATTGACTATTAGTAGAAGTCGCTTTATATATTTTTTATTTTATGATGAATTTTAAAATGCTTCAAGCATCACGAATAGATTGGTTATAACATTTATGATTTTGATCATGTAGAGATGATAAGTGGATAGAACCAGGACTGGCTGATTATGTTCATTGTCGTTGAAACTCCTTCACATAAATAAGAGAAAAATTATTTGATGGATCGATGCATCACACATAATAGAACACCATTCGTTGGCTTCTTAGTTCAATAACAAAAAAAAGGAATCGGAAATGTCTAATTTACAAAATTTTACACTGACTATTGAACTTGGCATATATTTTTCTCTATTTTGATAAGGATAGAAATATTTGAAAAATCTGTTAATCGATTAAGATTCTTTAACATCCATTTGAATAAGGAAGAAAGAATTAAATAAAAGATATCCTTCAGATATTTATTTTGGTTTGGGCACCATAGAGACTCGATGATCGCTATCATCGGAATTGACTGGTCATGCTACAAGATTTATTCAATATCGCAAGTTTGACATATCATAAATCTAATTCTATCATGATGAATACCAAGAAAGAGATAGCAACAAATCAAGCTTATCACAATATCAGTACCGTTCTCTCTCTCTCTCTCGATAGATCAGATATCCATTACTATGCTATTTACATAATGTCATGAACGTTACATATTTATATTAAGTGAGATATATGATCGGATCATTTCTTGGTAGAAAAGGAATTTTGCATGCTATTCAATAGAGAACGGCATTCTTAGATAGTCTCTTTTATAAGTTTATTAACGAAATTTACGCTCTTGAAAAGATATTATTCAGAAATAAAATATACTACGAATCCGTTATTATTAATCCGTGAAGCTTTTTTTCTCCGAAATAGCCATGTAAACATGAAAGACAATCAGAATTTTAACTTCTACAGTAATCAAATATTTATAATGAATACCTTTATTTTGAAGAGAATTATTTATTTAAATTCAATTTCAATGAAAAAAATATTTTTAAAGCATAAGTTTTATACATCATAGAAATTTCGAACAATTTCGATATTGACATGCATCCGACAGACATTAACTGATCAATTTATGTTATTGGTTTTTACAATCCAAAAACATTTTTGCTTTCGTCATGCAGTGATGTGTATCGAATTCAAACATAAATTAGTGCAAAAAAACTTTGTTTTACAAAAACAAACCAAATGGTTTTATTAAGAAAACAAGACTAAATATCAACTACACTATGCTTAGATTAATGTAAAATAACATGTTCATTTTTTCATTCATTTTACAACTAAAGATATGAAATTACAAATCATGTTGATTGAAAATAATCCATAATGGTTGTTTTCCAAAATCACTACACATTTCAACATGAATAACCATTTTTTCTTTACGTAAATATCTTTTTCTTCCTTTTTCTATTAATAGTTAATTATTTATCAAATGTTGTTGTTTGTGTGGTACACCGAGCTTTTCGTCTATGGTTTTCTTTTGATGCTGTTTACGGTAATTTCACTCTAGTTATAAAGACAGGTGCAACAGCAGCTAATTATTTTTTTTACTATAGCTAAATTAGCAATATGAACTTTATGACTAAGCATAATAATAAATTTGACCTTAGCTGAGAACAGTGCTCTACTTTTCTTAGAAATTTATTGAGCTCGATCATATATTACTGATAAATATATAATTTGAGAAAACTATAAACCATAGATAAAAGAAGTATGACGCATGAATATTCGATGTGTCTGGGATGCATTTGATATCAATAAAAGAAGAAAATAATATGTAGATTCGATTCACGAGATAGTACTACATATCAATTCAATTTCATCTCTAGCTATATAGACATATACAATTTTTCTCTATTTGTTTTTCTTCACTCGTGGTCTATCTATTCATGCCGATGCAATTGTTGATAACAACAACAGATTAATTCTCGTGTTCATTAGACCACATACATGCCTATCCGTGTAATACGACTGTGGTATTTATTTATATCATGCGTAAAAATTGCATTATCGATATTTTGAAAATATCGATATAACACATGTTTTTAATGAGACGAATAAAACAAAATATAGTGAACATCATTTTTTTGAAAAAATCTGAACTTGGTCGTTTTTTTCGCTTTCTTATTCAATGTATTGAAAAAACATCTGATATTATTTGAAGCCTACTCATATAATTAAATACATGAAAGCAAACTAAACATGCCAACTTGCGTTGTTCTTATTCTAAAGGAAAAAAATATTGATATCCTTGATGAAGATCAGTTTCAAGATCTATTGAAATATGAATTGACTATATGGCATGTGTCCATATTTAAATATTCATGAGAAATATGTTCGAAAAGCCTAACTCTCAACAATCGATTCTTTTTTTCAATAATGGTATGTCTAATGCAGTACTTGAATGATGAATCGATTATTTTATAACTCCATTACGAACCATCTATCAAGTACTACTATTGAACGTCTCAATAAGTAATATATGAAAATCTTTTTCTAGTAGAATTTTTATTAGGAATAGAAAGAAAGAAAGAAAGAAAGAAAATATCATCGCCTTTAGTAGCTATTATCAAGCATCTAGAATTTATTATTGACTAAATACATGCGAAAAATTTTCTCATGAACTTAATAATTACTCAAACCTTCATACATAAGAAATGTTCTTCTAATATAAATGAAGTTTGTTCTCTCATCCTGCATGCGAAGATTATTTGATATAAGAGAAGAAAAAAACTAAATAAGACTTTATTGAAGTAATAAATTACACATTTTGGGATTGATTAACAGTTCTTGATGCATCATAGTATGAACGTCATGAGGAATTCGAGTGTCCTTAACATTTATTTCACATAATCACAAATCTATTTCATTTATTGTCTTTTGATGAATAACATTTGAACAATACAAAAAAAAGGACAAGAGACTGTTCTTTACAAAATTCCTCGAAGGCTTTTTAATAAAGAAAGTATGTGTGTCTTAACATAACAATCAAAAGTTGATTGATTTTATATTATCGACGTTTATAATAGAAAGGCTTTTTGTTCATGATCAAACATTTTTTCATTTAATTTATCGTTTTACTAAGAAAAGAAAATATGTAAAACAATACATATATATATATATATATATATAGTTTTTAAATAGTTATATTTCAATTGGCATCCAAAAAAAAGGAGGACTAAGGCTTTTACAATTTATAGCAAAAAAAATTCTTAAGTAATAGTTACAGTTAACATATTTGATGATAACGGCAATTGTAGATTTTTCGACGTTGTATTTGAATAATATCGTTTCGTATTTGTTGATTTAACAATAAGATTTGTTCGTGATGATGGTTTCAAATGCTTACGTTTACCAATTGGATGATATTGATCAATAAATCGAACTTTAGCTTGTTTAGATGATTTAATTTTTTCTTGTGTTTGCTGTTGTTGTTGTTCATCATCATCTGTACTAAGAATAATGTTATGATGTGACTGTTTTTGACGATTTAATATTATACGATTTCTAGAAGAAACTGAAGACTTTTTTTCTATATCACTTGTTTCACCATCAATATTGTCATATAAATGTTCACTTGATGATGATTCACGCTCTTTAGTATCATCGTCTTCAATAGTAATACCGCGTAAACGTAAATGTTGTCGAAATAACTCTTCTTGTAATTTAATGGTATGTTGAAGATTATCATGCGTCGTATACATTGTCGAAGCAGCATTTAAAACACGTTCAAGTGATTCAATCTCATCTGAATATGTGCTGCTTGGCAAACTTTCAGCTGTATTATATGCACTTGAACTGCTTTCATTGTGTTTTGTTGTTGAGATTGAACAATGATGACGAGAATAAGATGATCGTGTTGAAGATCTATCGGTTGTCGATAGAGCGGGTGATGATAATGACTGATTAAAAGTTGGTTGAAGTGTTGCAGATATATATTCAACATCTTCTTCTGGTTGCAATGTATAATATTTTGGTTGCTAGATTAAAGAAAAAAAAAAGAATACATAGAAATTTATCAAAATATATTCAATTGCGTTTAATAAATTACCTGTTCTTGCATTTTATTTTGTGAATGTAATTGTAATTGACTGAGAAGTTGAGTGATACTTTCATCCTATGAGAAAATAAGATAAAATTTTATGATCTTCGAGAATTTTGAACAAAAAGAAAAAACATTATTATTTTACATGGCATTGAGATGTATCTAATAGTTGACTTGAGCAATTCAAACATATTAATGGCAAATTATTTTCATCTGTTTGAGTTGAAAAATTTTGTAATGACTTTGTATCGCTATGAATCTATGAAATAAAAGTAACAATAACAAAGGTTCATTCAATCTGATTATAAAATCAGATGACGTTTAATATAGAAAATGCCTCGAGACACTCTTTTATAGTTTCACTAGTAATTCTATTCACGTAATCATACTCTAGCACTTCTACTACTTTAATCCATCAAAGAAGCCTAAATAGAAAATGACATCGTCTGTCTTTGTTTTAGTTCAGTGGTGATTGTCTGGCCGCCTGAAGGTGTCTTTTATATGATCCTTCATCCATACGTCCCAGACAGACATACAAAGAGAATCTAATAAAATGAAATAAAAACGATGTAGTGGCTTCCATGATTTTAATATTGCTTTTGTTTTCAACAAGCATCTTGTCGAGAAAAACAACGGCCAAGTAGTCGAACTTCTCTACTCGTCTAGTCCTATTGAAGGACAATTATTGATATTATTTTCACCGTGACAGAAAAGAGATTAATCGTTCGATTATATCTATAAAACACTATAGCTCTATGAAAGTTTACTCTATAGATCTATAAATCATTAATGAATACGAATTGAGAGTGAATCAATGTTGATCTGATCCCACCCTTCAACATTCGCTATTATCGCCACCCCATGGACAAAAGAAAACAAGCAAATACATAGACATTTGATATAGCAGACAAAAAAAAACAATTATATGTTTAAAAAAAAGATTACAATCGAATCAGGTGTTAAAACCTTTTGTTTCGTCTTGTCATTAAATTATCACTTCATTTTTTTTTGATCGAAAGCAGCTCTTGTTCTTTTGGATTTTCTTTTTCTTTTGTGCATGACTGATCAATTTACATAACACTATCATGTTAGGATAAGAACAGAAATGAACGGTTCAATTGTTCATAATTAAGTTATAGAGAACATTTTAGATAGGCCATGTGTCTTCTCACAAGTAAACGGCAAGCAAATGTCGATCTGATTATTATTTCAAAGTGAACAAATACACAAACATGTGGCTAGTTTTATATGATGATTGACGTTTGAGCGTCTGTAGAACATAAGAATTAACTAACTAAGAAAGCTAATTTAAATAAAGAATCATGAAACATGAAGACATATGAAAAGATGTGATAGACGGAGTACTTCTTCTCAGTTTTTTTTGAATGTCAAAAAAAAAGAATGATTCTGTACATGTTTTTCTTGTCTAAATCCCTTTTATGTTAAATAAACAAAATAGATTAAACTTAAACTATAATTGAATCCCTAAGGATATAGTCAATTAATCCCTTTAAAATATCTTGTTTATTTTCTTTCGTATATCTCATTAAATAAATATGATTTGGAATCAAATTATAAAAATAATAATTATTTTTCTTTTACCTTTTTCTGTTGTTGATTTTTATAAATAAGATGAGCCATTTTCTTTTTATTCTGTTGTAGTTCATTAAATAATATTCCAATACGTTTAAGTAGTTCACGTTCTTTTCGTTCGTGTCGTAACGTTAATTCCTCAATAATAGTTTTTAATTGTTCAATTGTTTTTGATTTCTCATCAAGCATATGTTTTGTAGTCATCATATTAACCGATGGCTGTTGCTTATTGGAACGAGATAATATTGGCGAATTGAACATATTGTCAATCTAGAATATATAGAGAGATTATTGATCAACATGTACATGTGAAAGGGAAATGATCGACACCGTAATTTATATACGAGTCTATATGTGAAAGAGAAGGACATCCGTCTCGTATCAAAACGGATTTGCATATATGCTCGAGAGTATCAAGTTATCATTATTGAAACAATTTGTCTATGCAAGATATTTACACCATGAATATGAGAAAAAGAATAAGTTTAAGCTGAGTCGATCGATCCCATTTACTTACCAACATACATCAAGATATGATGTTCATCTTCATTCTTTTTCCTCTATGTGAAAGAACAGTCTTCTTGCTCAATTGTCGAGTTATGAACAAGAAAAAAATGCGAGAAGAGAAGAGAAAAAACCAAGGAAAAGAAAGAGAGAGAGAGAGAGAAGCTCTTTCGCTTTCTAATTATATAACATTGATCTAACCTGACACATGCATACACCAGCATTTTTTTCTCTACACATCATGCGTTTCCTGTTTTACGTTCATTCATTCATTCTTAAGGCAGATACAATTCACGAGTCGTGTATTGTTTGTACATCTGCATACATAACCTCCTCCCTTCCTTTGTCTAAGCTTTTGCATGTACACACACACACAAATATACGTATATATACACATCCATACATACAGGGCAGGTTCAACAAGATTGATTTTTTTCTTTCTTTCTTTCTTTCTTTCTCTTGTTTCTCTCTTGGTGCAATCTGACTATTGACTCTAAAGATTACACACCAACTCTATACGTTTTAAAGGATAGTGATGGTTTTATGCCACTATGTATACATACATACATATAGCTATATATGTATGTGTGTATGCTTGTATATCGTTCTTAAGTCAGGATAACAAGGCAATTGTCTAGGTTTCTTTCTATTGTTTGTCTGATTAATTAATTTGACATGAACAGGTGTCATATTCTATATTCATGCGTCGATGACTTAGAGTGAGAGTGTTCTACTGATGGGATACTTTCACAGCTCGTCAAAAATAATTACTCTAAGGCAAACTACAATGAGAAAAATAATTGTTGCTAATAGCTACCTTTTAGAAAGACTAAAAGCAAGCAAATATCGTGCCAGTTTTTTATCGAAATATGACCGTATCTGTTCCACATTTTTATTTATATGATAAAGTATCAGGTGCCTATTTCAACATACTAATTTATTCATGAGAATAACAGTTAGTTCGTTTTTTTTGTTTTGTTTATATATGTCATGTGATGGTGCCAGATTGGGATGAACACTCGTTAACGAATGACAGACTCATATTCATTTGCATGTGGAACATCAACAATCTTCTTCTCAACAATTGTTATTCTAAATGATTACACACTCGCTATGACTAGGATGATTAGATAAACAGATTCACTTGTATTCCCATAGACGCACATTCATAATGAACCAAAAAGAAAAACGACAACGAAGAGGATGAAGAAAAAAATATATTCGCTTGAAAATTTCCTAGCGAACGTCAAATTATTAAAGAGCATGTATAATTTCTTTACTAAGTAGAACGACGCGTCAGTTCCGGAAATGGATACGTTCGTATGCTTAACATAATAGAAGGTTATATTAATAGTACAGTGAATGTCCTTCATAGAGCAACACTCACTGGTGGTGATAGTAGTAATGCGCACATAGTGTGTGTGAAGCGATTGCATAATGAATGAAGCGTGTATATATATATATAGGGAGAGAGAGAGAGAAACATAGGCAAGTATCATAATATAACACACAAGTGGAATCTTTGTTTCACATCCATTTATACTTGCATACATGACGATGAAATAACGATAAAAAAAAAGAAAGACAAAGAATGAGCGACCTTGATTAGAGGTATTTTACAAATGTCACGAGTGCATGTACATATATATATGCGGCACTTCGAGGCACAACAGAAACGCGAACTACTACTGATTATTATAGACTACAAAAAAAGAAGTAATGAATGGGTAAGACTGTAATAATAATAATAATAATAATAGTGACGATAATAGTGATTAGCACCTTTAGGTGTGTTCTTGAGTTTCTTTCTCTCTTTCAAGTGGTAATAGACGACATGTGAGACAGCATTGAATTGATAAAGGTCACATAGACAGGTTAAACAAATTGGCGGCGCGACTCTTCATGACAAAATCTCATGTATATATACATGAGTCTTGTCAAATGTTTAATTATACTTCGAAACACAGAATCTCAATACAAATAGCGACGCGAACGTGTCAATCAATAGAAAAACTGAACAATAATGAACAAGAGAATATGAACAACGAAAAAGATGGAGAATAAGAATAGTTTCCCATTAGAAGCACTATGATGGCAAGCATTCATATCTGGCTTCTTCGTCTTAATATTAATCTATCGTTCAATTATTGTTGAATCTTTTTTTCAATTAAAATTGAACTTCTACAGTTGAATGAGCCGTGAAAGGTCGTTTCACGGGTCATCATCAATCGCTGTTCAATTTAGATATTGTGAAGAAGAAGACATGAACAGACGTTCACCTCTTGAACAACATCAAACGAAAGAAATAACTATTGATATGTCTAATTTTAATCATGCTTTATCCTAATCGGTGTCTTCCGCATTGATTAACATTCATATGGCGTCATATTTTCTTTTTCTTCTAGTATTTAAACTAAAACCTCACAAAAGAAATTTCAAGATCACACATACAATAAAATATTCTACGGATGATCATTTCATAAGAATCTTTTCTTTTTTCGACTAGTAATAAGAATAGGAATGAAAAATCTCGTAAAACAAATAGTATCATTGATAGTGCTACATATATAATATCCTGTATATGAGATATCCGGTCATGATTGTCTACATGCAATATGTTTGAATCGATTCGTGATGACACACGCAATGATCTAACCACATTCATTGACGCCCTATGCTTGATAACTTGTCAAAATGCTTTTCCTTCCTACCTATTTAACACCTTTCACCTGTCATTATCATTCTATAATTACATTTTCATTTTTTAATTCTCAATACAATGAACCAGTAGTACTTTCTACTGCATGTATATAGAAAATATGTACGTTTGAATCAAAATTATCATATTAGAAAATTTATATAAATCATGTGATGATCAAAAGAATATCCGGTGACACCACATAGACGTTTCCTCTTGTGCATTGAAGAAAAAAAAGAAGCCGAGACAAAAATCGAATCTACCATTCGCATTAGTAGCTACAAAGAATAGAAGATGAACATCGTGAGATCAATATTAGCGTTCGACTTCTCCTAATGATAATGATGATTGACAAGTGCAAAAAACTAGCCCTGCCGGCTGTTCAGCACCAATCACACAGACAGTTATCGTGTGAGAAAGACAGAACGAAAAAAAAAAGAATTAAGGTGTCAGACAAGCGCGTGTGATGTTATCAATGTTGATATCAATCACCTGATATAAGCGTCTCTCATTTTATCAAAATCCCAAGTCATAAAATAACAACCTTCCGGTTTCACTTACCTACTACGCCACTATAGCACGCAATGATGGACGTGTGATGGATTTCATGCAGAGAAGCAAGGTAATTTTCTTGTACCACAGCAATACGATGAGCGTATAATGAAAGAAAGAAAGAAGGGATCAAAGGTCAATTGACATACTTGTTGTTACTTCAATTCTGATGAATGAGAAAAGTGCTGTTTTGTTTGTATCTTGTCTCTTACATAAGCATACTGATGTACAAACAATGAGTATATACTTGATGGCGTTCATAGATGATTGTTACTCATTCTATCTATGTAATTCTACTATCTTTAATGCATGCCTTAGTTTATTCCTGAAGATTACATCATCATTTTAAAAAATTACATGCATTAAATCCGTTGTTACAACTTCAAAAGAGAAAAGGAAGCTAACACGAAACAATGTTCATAATGACAGAGTAATATGTTCAGAGTACACATTACTGAGATAATAAATTTTCTTTGCAATTGAGACAAATTTTTCGAAATGCTAACATTTTATCCTATCTAATTCAACACATGAAGAAATCTGTTTGCCTGTAATGTAGATATAAATGACAAATTGTCAAGAATAAACCAATTGTTAACATTGACATAGCCATTGATAAAATTCTCCGAAATAAAGTCTCGTGAAGTAACTATCATAACTGATGAATACCTTCCAAATTTCATTATAAGGAAATTTCTGGAATGCTTGACAAATCTTATAAGTACTTGTGGTCGTCATAGGTCATCGAAGCCACAGAATGACTGTTTTATTAAAAAACTAAATAATCAAATTTCGTCATAGAATTCACATGATCGGCAGTAACGAATTGCACTAACGATACTATCAAGGTTTAATCTGCAAAAGAGATCCATACATTGAGGTATTGAATTTCTCGCGCAGATATTCTCTTGACCCGAATAGATTACAAAAATCCAGTGTACTTCGAAATTTGATCTCTTTTCAAAAGAATATTTCTCGATTTAAACTCATGATATTCTGCTTGAAAAAAACTGCTTTTAATTGAATTTTTGTTCTTTAATTTTTGAGTAAATAATTAAGACTGGATAGATAATTTATTAAACTAGTTACTTAGCGGTAGAGAGCGTTAACTCAAATAATTTTCTTGTTGCTAGTCGAATTTTAGTGCAACTTGAATTCAATGTTGTCAAAAAATATATTATTTATAGAATAGAATTATCAGTAAATATTTATTGGGGTTAGTTTGGAAAGAAAAATACAAATATCGAATGAATGGAAAATCTATGATTAACCGATCTTTGCTTTCGCTTGTTCGAAACGTCTCATTTCATTTGTAATTGCTGTGAAGTCATGAATAAACATATGAACCTTAAATAATCAATATAAAAAGTAATTATGATATATAATCGTATGAATAATTTTACTCTATCTAATTGTTGTCGAACTCGTCTTATTGGATCTTCAACTTCAGGACCTTCTTCTTCTTTTTCAGTCTTCTGTTGACGAACTACAAGCTGTTGTAAATTACGTACAGCTCTAAAATTGTCCAAAGAAACATTATAGCTAAATAGATTTTAAGAAATTGTCCAATTTACAAGATAACATTGCCAAGTAGCAATGTTTTTTCAGCAGCAGTTGATTGAATGAAGTTCCATTCATTTTCAGCACGTCTTGCTTCAATTTCAGCTCGTTCAAGTTCATGTTGTAAATCGCCAATGCGATTATTTAATATTAAAATTTCATTATTTGTTTTCTACAGAATCAAATATTTTGAAATCAAATACCAAAGGCGTATACGATTGAACATACTTGTATAAATGCTTCTCGTTTTCGACGTAAAGTCTCTAATTGGTCTTCACGTTGATTTTGAATTTCTAATAAAGACTAAACAAAAACGAATACAATCTTTCGAATAGAAAACGATAAACTTACTTCTTTGTTTGTTTTTAATGTTGTATAACGATCAATTAATTCTCGAATTTCTTGAAATTCATCTGCTGTTTCAACAGTCTGAAAATAGAATTTACAAAATAAGAAATATTAAAAACTGTAAACATACTTTTTCAAGATATTTATTATGACTAGCAAATTTACCAATCCGAGCTAATAACTCTTCTTTTTTATGTTTTAAATCATCGATTTCCGATTGTAACTTTTCAATATCTTTATCTTTGATTGCTGCAAGTTCACGTTCATCTTGTGCTCGTTTGAGTGCTCGCATTCGTTTTGAATCAAGTTCCTAAAATAGAATCATTTATTTTCTCATTTTTGTTTGAATTTGAATATTAGGAATACACACATTTATGTATTTTTCAAAGTTTGCTAAACTGTCTCGTAGTTCATGTTCTTTTGTATTTAATTTTTCACGACGTAATTTTAAACTTTGCATTTTTAATTTAAATTCCTTTAATATATTAATATGACAAAAATAAATAATATCGTAACAAAACGTTTTATTTATTTGAATAAATTACTTCTTTTTGGTTAGCCAATAAAGTTTCAGCTTCTGTAACTTCACGTTGTTTTTCCAACAATCGTGAAGTCGACGATAAATGTTCATGATCACGTTCGGGCGGTGCTCTAAAAAATCAAAATTAGGAAGTAGTTAAACAGAATATTTTCTGTTTCTTACATTGCCAATTCTTTGCTTAAAGCTGTTCGAAAATAATCTTCCATGAATGACGTCATGATTATATCTGAAGATAGAAGGATACGAAAAAACAAAACTTTCCTACTTCATTATATCAACTATATGTATCGAAAAAAGCGAGAAGAAAAATAACAATCGAGATTTTCAATTATACTGCCTGATAAAGAGAAAAAAACAACAAATGCAAAAACACATATTAGTACACGAGATTTGTTTTTTTGAAAATTTATATGATATTCGTTTTAATTAGTAGTTATCTGTCATCCATATCTTGATTTGGATACGTTTGTTGGCAAGCAAAACACAAACAATTAACATTACTATCCGTTGGGGCACAAATACAATTATTTCCACAACACTAAAATAAAATTTTTTGTTTTTTCTAAAACTAATTGCAGAAAAGATTTTAACTTACAGTGCAACATTGTCCATTACAGCATGCTTCACATGTAATAACATCAGCAAAATCCATTGACTATAGATAGATAGATAGATGTATATGTAAAAAAGAACAAAGTTTTCGAAAATTTCTATTGTTGTAACATACTCCCCGTTTTGGACAACATGCATCAAGACATGATTCAATCGATGTCGTACGACAACAATCACATGTTTCAGCACATGCTGCGCAACATTCTTGGCAACCCAAACATTGAACGCCGCTTCCTTTATAATTACAACAATCTCGAAGCATACCACGAGACTTGAAAATTATAAATATAAAATAGAACAAAATCAATTGAAAAAATTGCGTTTACCTTGAGAATCTCTCGAAAAAGAATCAAAAGGATGAGAAGAAATATGAGACAACACAGTATAATAACGAAGATATATGGTGGAGCTAAGTGAAGATTTGTATTATAAATACTACTGATGCCGCCAGGTAAAAACGTAGTAGGCTATACAAAAAAAAAGTTGTAATTCATATACATTTCGTTTTTATTTGTAAAATTGAATTAAAATACTTGTACGGTAGACGACATTTTGAAATAATTATTCAATCATAAAGATTATTTTTCTTTCAGCTTATGATTGAGTATTCTTTTTTTTTGCATGTACTCGTTCATTTCTTATTTTCCTTCTATGACAGTGCCTCCACTCATGTAAATGTGTCGACAATAATTTACGAATGCAGTTGGATGTACCGTAAGCATGGCAATGACTTTTGTTGTTAGGAAAATTTATGATGCGAATGGCTGACACTAAAGAATATTTTATCACTGCCATCAAAGGTATTCTATTCATTTCAGCACACTCTTTTATTAACCTACCATGGCTGACGACGAAGAAGAAGTGGGCGAAGAAGAAAATACAAACAATTTAGGCGTATGAATATTTTACTTTATTTTTCTATCTTCTTTACTGACTAGATATTCTATTTTTTTATGTAATTTTTTTTTGTCAGTCTTATGAAGGCGATCGTAATGAAAAAAATGAACGTCATGGCTTTGGAAAAGCTACATTGCCTAACGGAGACACCTACGAAGGTCAATATCAAAACGGAAAACGACATGGTACTGGAACATATCGATTTTCAAATACCGCACGTTATGTTGGTAAGCGTTTATTGTTTAACCTTGATCATATTGTAGTATGTTTACTTTTCTTTCTCGTTTTTGAAAATCAAAGGTGAATATGTAAAGAATAAACGACATGGAAAAGGTATATTTTACTATCCAGATGGATCGAAGTATGATGGCGAATGGAATGAGAACGTTCGTGAAGGTCACGGTACATATACATATCCCAATAATGATACTTATGCAGGAGAATGGAAAAATCATCAAAGACACGGCAAAGGAACATATACTTATGCAGCTACAAGTATATAATACTTCGATTAAATTTGTCAAGTTTTTTTTTGAGTCTTCAAATCTATCTGTTTTTAATAGAAGCTCAGTATATTGGTACATGGAATGCTGGTAAACGACAAGGCCCTGGTGAGCTACAATTCAATCACTACAAATTTGTTGGCAAATTTCGTGAAAATTATGTAAGTAATCAGATAGAAATCGTCAAATAATAATCGTTAAGTCAAAAAACATCTTATTTTCAAAGAATCCATTGACTCGTTGATTATTTTCTACAAGAATAGATCTTTATTCATTATGTTGACAATATCAAATTTATAATGATTAACAACAATTTTTATTTTTTTATTGCAGCCAAAAGGTAAAGGGAAATTCGTTTTCAAAAATGGATATCAACAAAATGGTGAATATCATATAACATCAACAGTAAGTCATTTTTCATTGTAAACTGTCAATAATTGAAAACTTGAGCAATAGTTTTTCTTTCAAAATTTTTATATGATTAGATAGAGACTAACGAACTCTACAAGATTATAGATAAGACAACAAAGCTCAAATATTCCTTTGACCTATATAAAAGTTACGTGAACTTCTTAAAATTGCGTGAGAAATCAAGTTTTATTCTATAGAGAAAATGTACTGTTTTCCTTTCAATGAACAAGTTCTTTTCAAGTATTTTATTTGACCTGGAAGCCTGTAAAGTTGATTTTCAGGCTAGGCGTAAGAGCTTGTAAAAGAAAAAATTAACATTTATGTTTTCTTTTTACAAGCTTTTATACTTAGTCTTAATAATCAAAATTTATAGGCTTCTAAATCACATGAAATACGTGAAAAAAGCTTATTCATTGAAAGAAAAACAGTATATTATCACTATAGGATAAAATTTGATTTCTCACGCACCTTTAGGAAGTTCATGTAACTTTTGCATCGGTCAAAGAAAGACTTTGGCTTTGTTTTCTTATCTATAATCTTGTAGAGTTCGTCAGTCTCTATCTAATCATATAAAAATATTGAAAGAAAAACTTGCGTTCGAGTTTTCTATTGCTGACAATTAATAAAATAAAATAAATTTCAGGCCACTGAAGATGATACAGATGCACCACCTGAAGTACACTACAAGTGGATTGCACGTGATGTCGTTGCCACCGAACAAGAACAACCGTACGATTTAGACGATGAACAAGTAGAAACAGATAGATCACTAGGTAATTTCAGTATTCGATTTTCATTTTTGTCTTCATAAATCGCATAGCGAGAATCGATAAGTAAAATGAGTAAGAAAATTTGATTACATGATTTTATGCTCTTAATTTATTGTTTAATTAAAACTACCCATAAATAACTTCATATTCTGATTTTTAGAAAAAGATACTATGCAAAATAGCAATGTTGTCGCTGGTAAAAATGATTTTATTTTTCTAGGATTTATTAAGCTAAAATTGTGTATATAGATGCTGATCAAATTGACAATGAATTGCATGCTGAAACAGGAGATGGAGCCGATGGAAACGAAGAAAATGATGAACTTCGACAATCTAATGATGGTAAATTAAATCTCTTTTTTTAATGTATTTTTCATGGCTTCAAATTATTCTATTTATTTAGATATTCCAGGTGAAGAACAATTTGAAGAAGACGGATGAACTTGAAACTTTTTCTCTCCCGTTTTATGTTTTTTTTATTATCTAAATAAAGGAAAGACAATCTGTTTTTTAGAAAAATTAAAACAGCTTATTGGGAATATTGAATAAAACGAATGTTATAATTTCTAAGTACGGAAAAAAATAGAATAACAATTAAAGACGCAAGTTAAAAATAAAAGCTAGAAGTCTTATCACTCTGAAACAAATTAATTAGATGTGAACGAAACAATATGAAAAAAAAAATTGATCTATGTAAGAAAACTAACTAAATGTTAGATAAGATTGCTCTTATTGTAAAAGAAATATGAAAGAAAAAAACTGTTTCTAATTGTTCTTTTTTTCCTATGTTAATGTGTTACGGTAAAATACTAATATGAAAAAATTTTAAAAAAACTGTGTTGTAACATCAAAGAGTGTCTGAAAGTATGAGCGTGTAAAGTTTTCACGGGATATAATTGTTAATCAAAAGAAAAGAGATGAAGTCTTCAGAGAGCAATTTCATTGTTTAATGATGTTTTGATTTGCTACTTTTTTTTCCGTGTGAACTTTTGCTTTTGCTTTTGTGTTTGTCTTTTTCTTCTTCTTCGTCTTCTTCATCAGCAGCTTCTTCTTCTTCATCTTCTTCTTCGTTGTCGTCTGAGTCTGTTTCTTCTTCGTCATCGTCATCATCCGTGTCCGTATCGGTATCAGTATCTGTGTCTTCCTCTTCTTCTTCATCATCCGTATCGGTGTCTGTATCCGTGTCCGTATCCGTGTCCGTATCCGTGTCTGTATCCGTGTCGGTATCGGTGTCACTGTCCGAATCGGAATCGGAATCATCATCCTTTCGTCTTGGTCGATTACCCTTCTTGGCATCGTCGCGATATTCTTCTATGTTTTCGAAGACTTCAGCGTATTCTTCCATTTCTTCTTCGGTATTTCCTACAATTATATGAAAGTATGTGCTAAACAAAATTAACAATTAGCCGAAAATTTCCTCACCGCCTGCACATTCTTCGCTGCATTCTTCGCGTCTTGATGAACCACAATTCATCCTCCTCATACATTCGTTGTAAGATAAAAAGATGGAAGCACGATCACGTGAGATGAAGACAGCTAAAATCGATAAAATGAATAATAAATAAATAAATAAATATAAATATGTATGTTAGTATATGTATATATATAAGACATTTTCTGGCCAATATAGTTAGTTCAGAAAGAGAGAGAGAGATAGAGATCGTATGAAGCTAGTATGAGTAAAAGATACACGAATAACCCAACATAATAAAATGAAAGACACCACATTAAGGGGGCAAACAGGTTATGATTGTTTAGTTGGCAACTCGAAAAATGAAGAAGAAAAAAATGTATTCTAGCCTAACAAAAAAAATCAAAATTAGGCAAGGAATGGGAAAAAATTTAGAAAAAGAGGATCATTCTCACACAGGATGTTCCCTCGATAATTTAATGCTTATGTGTTGAACTAGTTGTTGACTGCTTTTCAGGTTTTGTCGAAGAAGATTGTGATTTTTTCGTTTTAGCTGGTGGTTCATCTTCATCTTCACTACTTGAATCACTTTCACCATCTGATGTAGTTGTATCTGTTGAATCATCATCAGTGTCATCACTATTACTATCACTATCACTAGTATTGTCATCATCATCATCATCACTATCTGATGATGATTTTTGTTGCTTCTTAGCTGTAGTTTTTGTTGATGATTTCTTTGAATCTGCTCGATATTCTTCAATATGTTCAAAGATTTCAGTATATTCTTCCATTTCTTCTTCCGTATTGCCTGTATAAATAAGTACATAAATGAATGTATTTTAATTAAATGTAACTAAAATATTATGAGATTGAATATTTCAATCAATTTTTCTTCTACTTACCAACAGCACATTCTTCATTGCATTCTTCCTTGCGTGATGTACCACAGTTCATTCGTCGTACACATTCATTGTAGGAGAGAAAAATCGAAGCTTTCTCGCGTGGCACGAACACTACTGAAACATCAGCAGGCAAAACAAAAAAAGATGCTCTCTCAATCACATATAACTTTAATGGAAACAAAAAGGGATAGAAAACCCAGAAAAAGAAAACATTGCTTTAGACGATCTTACAATTGTCTTTCTTTATTTATAAGTTAGTTTTTCTTAGTTTTTAGTTTTAATCGTTAAGCAGCATATTATGTACTAATCATGGAATAATCTTTTTTGTAGCTATTAAAAAGCAAAGTCAATGATTTAGTCTTACCTTTTTTGTCATCATCATCATCATCATCATCGTCGTCGTCGCTGTCAGTGTCGGTATCAGTATCGGTATCAGTATCTGTTGAGCTTGACTCTTCTTCTTCTTTTTCTTCTTTTGATTTCTTGCTGGCATCGACTGTTCTTGTTGTCAAACCGATGGACAATAGAACAATCAAGCAAGTGATCAACAACCAATTGAGATGCATCACGATTACTGATACTTAGTATTTAAAAATGGACAGCGAAGTACTAAAATATATCTATTTATATAGAAGCCAAACAAATTGTCTATGTTAACCGAAGCATATACATTTATTTAAGAGAAAATATACGGTATAAGGTATGGGTAGTATGCTTATGATTGCGGTTAGGGATTGGTTCTGTTTTTTTCTCTTTTCTATCATGAAAAATGTTCCGGCTGAATAAACATATGCCTAGAAAAAGTACGTGCAAAAAAAGTAAATTATGCAAAATAGGCCACGAAGGAACACCTTGAAGAAGGGTTATGATTAGTTGCAAAACAAAAGCGACAGTAGAAATAATATTTAAAAAGTCTAACCTGAGCAGGAGGGAAAATTTGGGTTGGTCGCGCTCCGATTCTTCTCTCTTCTATGCGACGATAATAACGAAGGTGATGAAATGCCGCTTTAGGAGGATGATCTAGAAAATAGAGTGTAGAAGAAAATAGAGAAGAAATAGAAAAAGAAAAAGGAAACATTGATGTGTATATGTGGTTTATAAATGCCAATTGGATTGACAAGAACAAACGTTTTTCACTGTAAAAATACCGATATAAATTTTCTCCTATTAAGTTAAATGATGAAGATGGACTACTAATTTCTTACCATTATCGTCATCCTCATCCTCATCCTCATCATTAATATTAGTATCACTCGCACAATAAAGAGTAAAACAACAACAAAACAACAACCTGTCGATGTCGCTTAAGCTTGACTATACAAGCAAGCGGAAAACAAAGAAGACAAGAAATAGAGAGAGAGAGAAAGAAAGAAAAAAAGGGAGAACGAACTTAATAAGCGAACGCTCTATAAACATATCTGAAAGGAGAATACTGAGGAGAGCAAAGCCGACAACAATACTAGTGATGATGACGCTGTGGCTTTTATTGGGAGATAGAGAAAGGAGAAAAAAACTAGTAACCGACGACCACGACATATGTATGAGTACCAATAATACACGTATCTAACTCTGCGTAGTAGATATTTTTTTGTAATAATCTATGCTTTTCTTGGGCCCTATACCTCTTTTCTTTTTCTTCTCTTCTTTGATATAATCGGCTACAAAAAAAGAAAGCACAAAAAAATAAATACTTCTTTTTTTTTATTTGCCTAGATTCATCGTATTGATTTCTTTTTTCTCAATAATTAGTAGCCACCTGTTCATCTCCAACTTTTTGTTAATACAAGTCTAATAACGTTTTCTTTTCTTTCCGTCAAATCACGAGGTGCGCAGTCAGGTGTGTCGCTTAGTTAAAAAATGTACATGCGAAATATGTTCGTATGCAATACATAATTATCGTTCCTATCCGAAAATACAAGCAAATTTTTTTGTCATACTTTCTGTTCTGACTATTTCAAGGTTTCTTCGATTATTACTGTACTCTTTCTTCTTTCTCTGTTTGTCGCATCATTTCAATGACAGCAGTCGGAGCGCAGAAACACATAACTTCTCACAAATATTTGCCGCTGTTGTTTTTTCTTATTATTGTTGTACAATTCTGGTGGTGCCTGTTCGACAGCAGCACACACAAATACGGACGTCTATAAAAAGAAGAAGAAGAAGAACAAGAAAGCAAACGCGCATGTGCAAGACGACAATCTGTCTTATTGTAAACACCATCATAAGACTTCCATCTCATGTATATTAACGGAAAGAAAAGCATTACATACCAATCGGATTTTTGTGCACAACCAAAATAGAACACCCATCTTTAGAATATTGTATGAAGACTTCGATTTATGATGCTATTCTACGAGAGAATGTTGATAATGAAGACAATAGTTAAGATACTAATGTCACATAGACACGGGACACAAATCATTTTCAAACGAGAATCTTTCCTAATCATTTTCATTATTGCATGAATCAACTAGTTTCATCATTTATTTATCTAACTAACATATCATAATTGAAAATTCGATGTCATTTAATTTTTTTATTATTATCGGCTGTTTTCTTTTGCGCGGTATTACCTATGCACAAAAAAGATTACGTGTCTACTTTGTTAGTGTCTTTGTTTATGTCGCCATCTTTTTTTTTTGTTTTTTATTCAAATGATTTTCAACTTAACGAGACTATCCGACGTATAACAGACATACACACACACAAGCACAAGAAGAAGAAAAAGAGGAGGAAATACAGAATTCAGAACAGAAAAATGATCAATAGTAGAAAAAAGACACACATGTACCATAACGATCAATATATAGAATAAGAACAACAAAGAATGTCTCATTTAATTCATTTTGTTTAGTTCTTATTGTTAAGTACTAGCATTGGCTTGTTTAGCTTCATTAAATTGTTGAACAAATCGTTTTGCTACTTCACTCGATTTAAATTTTACACATAATGTTTCATGTTTTGCTTCACCTTCGGCAAAGTCCATTGCTGACCAAACATAAGCATTTTCTGAACCTTGATGTGGTTTCAAATCCATTTGTGATGTTATCTGATGATTAGCACATAATTTCAAGACTTGTTCACGACGCATTAAAATACGGAATAGATTTGTTGTTTTATGTTGTAAAATTTTCATTTCACCAATACCACGTTCTTTCATTTGATTAGCTTCGGAGTCGAAACGATATAGTTTTCCACGTTCACAAAATAGTACATTTTCGTCTTCTTCACCTGTTTTAACTTCCACAGCAGATAATTGAACAATGGGTTTGAATGAAACATTTGGTTCGTATGATTCATCTTCACCGCCACCATCACCTTCGTCGTCATCATTATTATTTGTTGCTTTTATACTTGTATTAGCTACATTAGTACCGAAGATAAGTGAACCTTGGCCAGCAAAGACTAAAAAAAGAGTAACATTTACATTAATGACATGATAGTTTTTGTATTGATATTTTATACCTCGTTGGTCGGCACCACTGCTGGATGTCTTATCATTCAATGTTGGCGATTGTTTAGCTACATCAGAAAAACTAAATTTTGGTGAATTACCAAAAACTGGTTTGTTCGTTGATGCTGATGCTAATGCTGCTCCAAATGAAAATGGTGCTACTGCATTTGTTGATGAAGATGGTGTCGATGGCGAAGAAAATTGAAATCCATTGGTAGGTGGAGCGGCTGCTGATGTTGCTGGTGCATTGCCAAAGCCAGGAAAAGAAAAACCAATATTATTAGTATTTGGTTTGAATGTTGCACTAGCACCAAATATGGAACTACTGGTATTATTTGTTGGTGTTGAAGCTCCAAATATTGATGTATTAGAGTTACCATTAAAATTACCAAATATAGACGGTTTACTATCGTACGGTGATGTTGCATTAGGAGCGGGTGAAGATGACTCAACGGATGATTTTTCTTCTTTTGTCGTTGATGATTGTTTTTGTAATTGTGATTGAGTTTTGTCAGAATTTGTGAATGAAAATTTAATATTTTCACTTGAACTCAATGGTGTTTTCGGTGCAGATGTTGTTGATTGTGATTGAGGAGCTGTAAGCAAAGTGAGACAAAACAGAAATTAGAGATTGACTAGGCGCACAATCAGCTATCACTTTACTTGTTACTTTTACATCATTTTTAACTGCATCGGTTTGGTTTTTTATTGCTGTTTTATCTAAATAAACATGAAATAGATTAGAACAAGTGTTAATCTTTTAAAAACAACATATCGTTCATGACCAGGTTTAGCTGCTCTCCTTCTGTTTAATTAGTGTTGCATATTTAGGGTGAAGGCCAATCAAGCGACGCCGTCTCCTTGGCCTTCGCTCACTGTGAGCTTTATAGTTATTGGACCCCATACTAGGTGCTTACATTTACAAAGTCAAGTGTTTGTATTTCCGGCAGATAAAATACTAACAGTAATCTTTTCAAAAGAGAAAAATTAGCGCATTTTTAACAACGATCGCACAAAATGTGTTATATTAATTTTTAACACATTGTTTTAATCATGGATTATTCTTATTAACTATTGATTTCTCCACATACAAAACAGAAAGACGGAGAATTTCAACTTTTACAAGAAAAAACCTATTTCATTCTATGTTATAGTAATAAAAAAAACACTCCGAGCAACGCAATACATTTCTACAGCAGAATCCAGAACAAATAAACAAACGTGACATTACTAATGAAAAGGTAACTAGGCTTCCAAATAAACCAAAACACCTGAAACGAAATCATCTCATGGTGAGACGTATGTGTGTGTATGTGAAAATCAAGTCACTACCAATGAAACGTTTTAGCTCTTCGAATTTTTTTTGTGAGAACATTTCATAGAGAAATTCATTAATCATAAAGACGCCGTACACAAAGAATTTTTTGCATATTTTTAGTTATTGAAATGATGACTTTGGAAAGGATTCACGCTCAAGATAGTTTTATTTCATAAAATTACCTCTAAAAGAAATGATGTGACAGATATTTTTAGAGATCCGAAACGTGATAAGATAAAAGCAGCGAATTGAAGTTTTTGATCTGCTAAACTATGTATATCTTTCATGAAACTTCCGTGAAAAAAGAATTAATTAGTATGTCTCGTAATGATTATTGGTAGGAGTACAAAAAACATACTTTCATCAGGTACAATAGATGGTGTATCTTGTTCACAGCCGGGACAACCTTTGCACGGTTCTTTATTTTCATATAAAAAGAAAGTCGATGGTAGTTGCAATTTTTTCGCTCGATCGATTTGTTCGGCTGATGGCTTAACTTCACCAAGTGAAACAATGTCTAAACATGCAGATAAAAAATGCAACAAAAGAAAATAACAAATTAATATTTGGTTATACCATCATCATTTGTGCTTGGTTTTGATTTTGTTTCATCATTTAAAGAGATTTTTCCAACGGATGGTACATCACCGGTTTTTTTTGTGTTTATTTCCTTTGCTTCATTAAATACTTTCTGAAAGTTTTTAGCTTGTTCATCAGTTTTAAATCGAATACATAATGTTTCATGTTTTGCTTCACCATCGGCAAAGTCCATTGCTGACCAAATAAAAGCATTCGCAGAACCTTGATGTACTTTCAAATCCATTTGTGATGTTATCTGATGATTAGCACAGATTTTCAAGACTTGTTCACGACGCATTAAAACACGGCATACATGCGTTGCTTTATGTTGTAAAATTTTCATTTCACCAGTACCACGCTCTTTCATTTGATTGGTACCCGAGTCGAAACGATAAAGTTTTCCACGTTCACAAAATAGTACATTTTCATCTTCTTCGCCTGTTTTAACTTCTACAGCAGATAATTGAATAATCGGTTTGAATGAAACATTTGGTTCATATGATTCGTCTTCACCGCCACCATCACCTTCGTCATCGACATTAGTTTCCGGCTTTACTATTGAAGTATTTGATGAACCAGTACTTAAAACTGCAGTACCAAAAGTGGATGTCATGTTATTAGTACCAAACATAAATGGACCTGAAAACGAAAATGAAAGTGTAAATATTGAACTTGTAGACTTAGAAAAATTGACCAACGAAATGCATGTGGAAAAGAAATATGGCGTTATTGATGAAAAGAATAGATTTTCGAATTCATTAATTTAAGTGATCCTTTAGGGAAAGTATCAGGAAAGAATGGATATACATTCGAATTTGATATTTTTCGAGCTACAGCAATTGATTTGATAATATCAGTTGCAATTGTATGTCACTATCACATAACATGCTATGTTCCAATCTCTGGAAGAAAACGCTGTTATTTTACTAGAACATTTTCCAATTCCTTCAAGATCATGTTGCATCAAAATACTAGCATATCTCATGTATCTTTCTGTTTTATCAGACCAAAGCAAATGTTTACAAGTGACATAACTTACTGCTATTTGAAGACTTTTCATTTGTGTTGTTTGTTGTGGCTGTTGTTGTTGGTACAATCGTTGATAGTAGAGATGGTGGTTTAGTAGTCGTATCAGTCATGCTGAATTTTGGCAGATTGGAAAAAAACGATTTTGACGGTGATGTTGTTGTTGCTAGCGCTGGTAATGAATTTGTATTAATTGTTTGTGACGATGATACTACAGCCGGTGTAGAAAACTGAAAAGATGGAGTACTTGAAGGTAATGATGTTGGCGGATTAGCGGGAGCTGTAGGAAAGAACGGAAAATTTGAACTTGTAGCTGCTGTAGTCATTGCTGGTTGGCGTATAGGAACAGGTTGTTGTTGTGGTGGTGGTGGTTGGACAGAAAATGGAACCGGAGGAGCTGGATGAGGATGAGTAGATGCTGGCGGATGAGAAACTGGCATCGGTTGTTGAGGCATATAATTTGGATAATATGATGCTGCATATGGACTCGGTGCAAAATATGGTTGTTGTTGCTGTTGTTGAAGAGCTAGTACTCGATTTGAAAGGATTTCAACAATATTCTAAATAAAGAAAAGAAGATTTTTGACTCATATAAAAGATCAAAGCAAAAAATAACTAACCTTAATTTCGAAAAGTTGTAATGAAATATGTTGTGAATATTGAGATAAATTTTGTATAACATTTGTCTGAACATTCAAGCAGTTAATTAATTGCTCATTGAGACGTTCATTAAATGTTGTTGCTGTTGGTTGTGACGGTTTTGAAGGTGGAGCAGACATTTTCAACGTGAAATAAACTTTACAGATAATCAAAATAACAACGATATGCTTCCTTCCAAAATTAAATTTATTGGATCCTCTTTATTCTCTTGCACAATAACGAAGTAAAGAATGGATGAGTCAAACAATGAAAAAGAGAAAAAGAAAAGGAGCCATTTTTTGCTTGTGTAATGCAATTTGTATAGCCTTCTTACACGTTCTTACATTCAAAATATTTATCGTTATATAATCAATAGATGTCATAACAAGGCGGGTAGAAAATAATAAATTTTAAGATGTCAGTCAATTTTACAATAATTGAAATTTTTTTTTCTATTAAATATAACAATATCAAAGTACTATTGATGATAGACAGTGTTTTGGAATAAATCAATGTATGATTACCATGAACATGGTAATATTTGCTGAGCTGTAGGAAAACAATTTCGATCATCTTTTTTATACGAAAATAAATGTGATAATAAACTGTTGTATTGGATATAATTTAAAACACAATCTCTATGTATTCAAAAAATAATTCATATCGCTAAATACATTCAATGAAGATAATCGATGATTAGAAATGTGTGAAAACTTCCTCTTTGGATAAAATTTTGATGAGAAAAAGAGTGATTGAGAAATTTTTATAAATATTGAAATTTTCTATTGCTGTGTGAAATACTAGAGAAATGTTGTTTAAAAGCTGCTAGAAAATATGCGAAATCTCTACATTATTTCAAAAACTAATAAGAATATCGCAATTAGTCATTTTTATTATCTTTCAGCTAAAATTAGAATGAATTTTATGAATAAATTTTTTAAAATGGATATTATTGCTTGGTTGTAAATGTTGATAGAGACTTTAATTCTAGTATAAAATTGCGAAGAATAATCAAAAACGCTTTAGGTCATGTTACATCATTTGATATCACTCTTTACTCTATGAAGTAAACAACAAAGACCATGAATATATTAGTCTGCTTTGAAAAATCATTTTCTCACTTGTGATAATCACAAAATAACTTATTAACATTAACTGTATACGTTAACGGCAAAGAAAATAATTTTAAGCACATCCACCATCCCAAAAATTTATTGAATTGATGTATTGTCTCATAGAAATTCTTTTGTAAGATCTAAACTTTTTATTTATGGTTTGTATTTTCCATAAAGCTACTTTTTGTTCTAAATATAAACGTACAATAAGTGGATTTGGGCAATCTAACATATGCAGAAAAATATAAAACAAAATGACAAAGAGAAAGAAAATAAAGAGATAACAATAGACATATAAGAATAAACATAGATATTCTTTCTCTTGAAACATTTATCTGACCAAGTACTATCACTTTTTAGAAGAACAATTATGATGAACACATAAGACAAGCACCATTCTCGTCGGTCATATTACATTGTTTCATACGACGTGCAAGATTTTGTTCTTCAGTCTTAGGTGTTTCTTCTTGTGTAGCAGTTGGTTTTTCAGCAGCATCGTCGGCTTTCATTGGTGCTGGTATACGTGATTTATCAACAGTAAATTTAATTGGATCAGCTGCTGGACGTGTACGTAAATAGTACATGCCAGTTTTAAGACCCTTGAAATAAAATCATGCAAAAATAACTGTAACGAAAAAATAGGAACAAACTAACTTTTTTCCATGCATAGAAGTGCATTGACGAAAGTTTATTCATTGTTGGTTCAGCAATATGAATATTTAATGATTGAGATTGATCAATGAAAGCACCACGATCAGCAGCCATGTTAATAATAGATTTTTGCGAAATTTCCCACACAGTCTTATACAATGCTTTAATATCATCGGGAATACCTTCGATATTCTACATAGAAGAAACAATAAAACTAAGTTTACAAACATGAACGAAATCATACTTGAATTGAACCATTTTCATACATTAAACGATTTTTCATATCGTGATTCCATAAACCTAATTCGGTCAAATCTTTCAATAGATGATCATTAACAACCTATCATCGTGAATAATAAAAAGTTTGCGGTGTTTTTTATTTATAAAGTCTATTTACTTGAAATTCACCGGAAAGTACACGTCGTACATATAAATTACTAGTATAAGGTTCAATTGATTCATTATTACCAAGAATTTGAGCTGTTGAAGCTGTTGGCATGGGTGCTACTAATAAACTATTTCGAACACCATATTGACTTATATCACTACGCAGTTCGGGCCAATTCCAACGATTCGAAGGTTTAACATTCCACATATCAAATTGAAGAATCTTAAAAAGAAGAAACAAACAAGTATTTATTTCTATTCAGAAGTAAAAATCTACTTACGCCTTTGCTAACAGGCGAACCTGTATATGTTTCATAAGGACCATTAACTTTAGCTAATTCACAACTGGCTTTTAAGGCAGCATAATAAATAGTTTCAAATATATCACGATTAAGCTTTTGAGCTTCTTCACTTTCAAATGGAAAACGCATTAAACAAAATGTATCAGCAAGACCTTGAACACCAATACCAATTGGACGATGACGAAGATTTGATAATTTAGCCTAGTAACATAAAAACGTTAAAATAATAAAGATATCATTTAAAAAAAACGAAAAAAACGTACCTCTTTCAATGGATAGAAATTTACATCGATGATTTTATTCAAATTACGTACAATAACTCTTGTTACGTAAACAAGTTTGTCAAAATCGAATGTACGATCAGAACGTACGAATCGATTCAATGCAATAGATGCCAAATTACAGACAGCAACTTCGTCTGGTGATGTATATTCAACGATTTCCGTACATAAATTTGAGCAATGAATTGTGCCAAGATGTTGTTGATTACTTTTAGCATTACAATGATCTTTATATAACATAAAGGGTGTACCGGTTTCAATTTGCGCATTAACAATTGCAAACCATAAGTCTTGAGCTTTGACTGTCCGACGTCCACGACCTTCTTGTTCATATTTTAAGTATAAATCGTCGAATTCTTTTCCCCAAGCATTCAGTAAACCTTGACATTGATGTGGGCACATCAATGTCCATTTATCATTACTTTCAACACGACGCATAAATAAATCGGGTATCCATAATGCGGGAAATAGATCACGTGCACGTTTTTCTTCGGCACCAGTATTTTTTCGAGCATCCAAAAATTCAAATATATCAGCATGCCATGGTTCCAAATAAAGTGCATAAGCGCCTATCAATGAAAACAAATAATTGAAAAAACTTTATAGGTAAAAAGCATAATCAACTGAATTCGTACCAGGGCGTTTGCCACCTAAACAGAACAAAGCAACGGTTTACTAAATAAAATAATCAAAATATCTATTTCACCTTGATTGACATATCGAGCTACATTATTAAATACACGCATCATTGGTAAAACACCATCAGAACGACCATTAGTCTATTGAGAATAATTTTTTTTAGATAAAAATTTAGTTTGATTTCAGAGATTGAACTTACTCCTTCAATATATGATCCATTTGAACGAATGCAACTCACAGCAAGACCAATACCGCCAGCATTTTTTGAGATGATTGCACATCGACGTAATGTTTCAAAAATACCTTCAATACTATCAGCACACATTGTTAATAAATAACATGATGCCATCTGTGCTTTTGTTGTACCTATTGAAAATTAAATACAGTAAAAACTAAACGAATCAAGAGAATCGATTTACCAGCATTGAAAAGTGTTGGTGTTGCATGTGTAAACCATTTTTCTGATAATAAATTGTATGTTTCAATAGCATCTTCAATTTCGTTGCCATGAATGCCAACAGCTACACGCATAAGCATATGTTGTGGTCGTTCCACTATAATATTATTTATACGACGTAAATATGAACGTTCGAGCGTCTAAAAAAGAGGGTAATACATATTCATTCTAATAAGATAACATAACCATCAATCAAAAATCAACTAATGGCTATTTTTAAAAGTATCTACGTTTTATAGATGAAGGTAAACCGTACCTATTCAATGATTCAAATTAATCTGATTCTTCACCTTTAGAAACAAAGGAACACTTCAATGGTCAGTTTCACTAATAGTTAAGATTTGTGATTATCAAAACATTTTCAGTGTTCGTGTTGATACATGGCTATCTTTCGATATAGAATGTCTCTCATCAAGCACATCGTTGCAAGCTGGCTGGTTCAGCAATATCGTGCTACCGATGAAGAAAGCGAGTTACTGAAACTATAACATTCTGAGAAGAGCATTATTACAAAATTCTCATCTACTAGTAATACTTTATCTTTAAGTACGATATGAAATAAAATTCACTAGTTTATTTGAAAAGTGATTAAAATAGGCATTAGTCTATGTCAGCTTGCCTTCATTAGCACAAACCTATTATACATGTCTCAATTTTCATTGACAGAACTATAGTTGATTGAATGAAATTGACACAAGTCTGATATTACGATATATTTACCTTGAAGCCAAAATAATTAAAATCAAAGTCACGTTCATGCTTGACAGCTGCATTGAGTATCTAAAAAAGGAGAACAAGCTAGTAAATAATAAAGTACTTTCATTTGTTTTCTTCTTACATCTGCATTAGCCATGACAACTTCGTAAGCGTCTTTTGAAATAATTGGTGCATGTGTATCCAAATCAGGATTTCTGTGACTGTACATATCAGCAATCACTTCTACAAAAATAAAATCCTTATTTTCAAATCAAGCTCAAGATTCAAAATACGAACCGCTAAATAAAGCTTTTGTTTCCTTGTGTAAATTACTGACAGCAATACGTCCAGCTAATATGCCATAATGAGGATGTTTGACAGTCATTGAAGCAGCTTTTTGTGCAGCTAAGTTATCAAGTTCAACTGTTGTAACACCTGAACGGAAGAAAAATTGGTCATATTGCAAAATTATGATGAAATTATTTACCGGGATGAACGAAATTGATAACTTGTAAAGCAACAGCTGCCTAAAATGTATGGATATATATATATATTATAAAATATGGAGCAAAGTTAAGTTTACGACATACTGGATCAATATAATCGAGATCAAGACCATCACTAAGGTTTGAAATACGTGATGTAATCTTATCGAACATAGCATGTTCTTTTCGACCATCTTAAATAGGAATAACATAAATTTTCCAATGAAAACATTCTGCTGAATAATCGAGTACAAAATAAAAATACCTCGTTTGATGACAAATAATGCATTAGCACTAATATCTTCACTTGATTTTAATCTTTGAAGTTTAACTCCGCCGACATTTGCTGTATTAGTTGTTGGAAGCATTGCTTGTACAGATAAACACAATAGACCCACCGAGAGAATTTCAGACTATTAAATGCACTCTTCGTCGGTTTACGTTATAGAATAATAGGGTTCTTTGTCCATATGAAATTCTTTGTTTATTATTTAGTTGCGACAATCTTAAAGCGACCTCTCGTGACAATTAAAACAATTACGTAAGATCAAACGAATAGAAATTATAATATATTAATTTTTCTAATTAAAAATAATATTTTTAAATTCTTCAATTGTACTTAATTGATTATTGGCTGCAAAAAAACAAATTATTAAACAAGATTTGTTTTCAATATTAAAGTCATAATTTACGATATGGGAGCTTTTGCCATGTTTATTTAATTAATTATGACTCTCGTATATTTGATTGAGCTCTAAATGAAAAATCAATACATAATTCTATTGAAAAAGACATTCTTGTTTCTAGATGAAATTTTCCATTGATAGAAAATTAGTTTGATATTGAACAATAGGATTTTCGATTAGAATGAATGCAGTTTCGCGAAATGCTTGCCTTGTATGAAATGAAATAATCTTATACAGTCGAACCCGCCTATAAGAGCTCCGTATAAATGAATGTTACACTTTTAAGAGCCGTTTTTCAATTCCCCGTTTTTTCGTAATGTATTTTACATTGTGGCAAAGTCCGCTTGTAAGAGCCTCGGATACAAGAGTTATCCGCTTATAAGAGCGCTGTTTTGACGCTTTTTCGCGA
>CAJNYU010002345.1:101582-150415 GCA_905331475.1 Rotaria socialis
CATTCGCTGTAAATTTAGTCTTTCATTTATGTGGCTATATCCATGGATGACTACGATTTAGCAAGCCGATAGTTGTTTTGGCGCTCACCAGCACCGTTCGCTGCGTCCTATGATGAACTAATTTCTGGGTTCGCCTTCCCTATGAGTTAGACAGTATTGCTGGACGAACGGTTTCCACACTCGATTGTGACCCAAGGATGGGTATTGGTCCTAGCCTTCAAATCACGAAAATGTTTTTCCTCAGTAGTTCCCCGAAGATGCGGCGTCTCTGCGTGAGACACAGAATGCGCTTAAATAATCTTGCATACGCATAGTATTTGTATGTCGGCGTCTCCCTTGACATCTCCAGCATGCACGATATTTCGGATATGTGATACCTCTCTATAGGAACAATATTTAGGAGCTTCGATGGCGATTTAGTATCAAGATCAACCAATCGTTGATCTCTGGGGTGGATGGTTTGATCAATCTCGCAGAAAAACTAACGATCACAACGCCTTACAATATGTATTTTTTACATTGAAACAGCGATAGCTGTTGCGCTTTGTGTTCAACGAGGTTTACTCGACTATTCTGCATTAGTAAAAACATACTGGCCAGAATATGAGCACAATGGAAAAGAGAATACAACAGTAGTTGATATTCTATCGCACCGTGCTGGACTGACATTAGATAATTATCCGATGGAACGAATTTTGAATTGGACAGGCATGGTACATACCCAGGTCGTTATCGATCAGTCGGTTCTTGTCGGGCGGGTTATAATTCCGATGTCACATGGGGACCGGATTCGGTCGGTTAATTTTTGGTGAATTCCGATGATTTTCTTTGTTTTCTTATGAAATCTGGTTGCCGGATTCTCCGAGAATCGGTCAGATTTATATTGCCGGAAAATATCAGGTTAGATGATACGATTGGGCCGTATACGACGTGATCCGACAATATCTGGTAACGAAACTTTACCGGAATCTGCCGTGCCGCATGACGCTCGACTTCATGGTAGATCCGGCTTAATCAGTATCACCGGAACCAATCGGATCATATCAGAACGGAACGGTCCTACTAACCGGGTTAAGCCACTTAGTACAACACAGATCCGACCGAAACCGTCAGTATGTAATTAACGAATACTAAGGGAACACCTTGCGATTCATTCAAACTATTACTTAACAACTCACACAAACGGTGATACCCATGAATTGAAAATTATAATCGATCCAATACAATTTTTATGAAAAAGCAATAAAAATTAGCAAAATGATCACGTATTTATTTATCCTGACCGAAGTTATCGCCTCAAATGATGCTCACTCAAGTAGTTAATCATAAATCCTACCAATGTAACTTGATTCGACGACCAAATCCTGGTCTAACGCGAAATCCAAAGCCATTTATGATTACCCAGGGCGAGATAAACTCCTTACATATCCATACTACGTTACCCGTCGATACGATTCCAAATCATTTAAAACGCCGAACAAACGTGTTTGCTCCGTCTGGTGCCACCGCAAGCATCCTTTCGAATTACCAACAAATCCACTTGCGGATTGTAGGATATAGATTACACAAAATAAAAATTAGGTCCTATAACACTATTTCGGCATAGAATGTCACTCAGAATCAAATTAACCAGGGAACAGGTCTCTAGCAACAGTCCAAAATGATAATCAGAACGATTCTGCAATCCTTAGTGAATTTTTCGATTGGTCAAAGGTGGGCAGGGGACTGGCTTTGCTCAAATGTAAGTATCGTTGGGCCCGTAATGAGAAATGCTTAGAATCCTGTTTCATGACAAAAAGGTAAGTTGGAACCAGCGAGAATGATTATCTGAAACATTTTCCATGTCTTAGTGAATTTTTCGATTGGTCAAAGGTGGGCTGGGGACCGATTTTCTTCAAAGAGAAGAGTGGGTGGGTCCATAATGAATGATCCTTAGAATCTTGGTTGACGAGGAAAAGATACTTTGGAACTATTGAGGTAGTTTATCTGAACCATTCTGTACGATTGTTACAATCTTTTGATTGGTGAAAAATGATGCGTGGAGCGATTGTCTATGAATTTTTGGTGAACACAATGACGCATTGACTAAGTTTTGAATGTAATTAATGGATTAAAACGTTAGTGGGCATGATCCAGAATGACATTGAGATGCATTTTCTATTAATTATCAATGATTTCGATGGGTGTAAAATGATGTCAGGGCGATGTTTTCAAGAAGTGTAATGCAAAAAGATGGCGCAGTAAACTGGTTGGTATTGTGTTTAATGAATACGGTGTGTAGTAGGTTGGTTTCGGATTATTCTAAGTGTGGGCATTAGTGAGCCAGATGATGTTGCTTTCGGGTTACAATTTGTTTAGGGTGATTGCTGTTGGGAGAAATGCTTGTTGTGCACCCGTTTGAGCGGTGAGGTTTGGATTATGTTGTGATTATAGATCAGGCGTAGTTGTTTCGGTTGGTGTGCGTGGTTTTGAAGACTACAGTTGATTCACGTTTTGATTAAAGAACGCTTGTATGAGAGATTTTTTATGAGGTCCTTGTCATCGGAATTGGATGGAATCCGGTCAAACATGTGGTGAAGCCGTTGTGAAACCGGCATCATCCGGTAGTCCGAGTGGATCGGTTGCGACAATGTTCGGTTGTATTATCCGGCAGGAAACGACCGGATCATTTTCCTTTAAATTCCGTCGGGGTTTCCGGGAGCAAAGATTCCGGCGAAATCCCTGTCGGATCCTGGCAGATTTGAGTGGGAATCATGCCGTCTTCTGGTGTTATCCGGTGCCGGTTCTAACGGGTCCCGGCTGAATCCGGAGGCAGGATGGAGTGACTTGGGACGATGCATTTACAATATTTCTGTTTTCTATTTGTATTCGTTTCAATTTTGTTTTTCATCGTTCCCTTTCGTATGTAGCGTTGGAGTAAGGTAAACGTATTTAGAGTAATACTTCTTCATCGTGACAATATAAATAATCAAATAGCTATACTTTTATATTTGACGAAAAAAGATCGATTATTTCACGCGAGAAGATTTCATTTTGAAAACTATTAAAAACACAAATAAAGTTCATCTTTTCAATTGCTTGTTCTTACTGTTGTTTTTAAATATAGAAACTGAATGTTCATATCAAGATTTAATTGAAAAATAAGTCATAAACGTTGAGCAAATTTTGTATACATGTGAAACATTATCTAGAAAAATAAATATAAAAGATCGTCAATAATTGCTGTTGGTGTATATACGATGTAACACGACAACATAAAAGATCAATTAGCGGTCTAGTCAATACTACAAGATTTGATTTTTTGTCACTCTCAGGAATGCTTGTGATCTTTACGATCGATTGCATAGTAATCAATCAAAACCACCAAAGACCACTTTATGTTGTGAGCGGGATGTTAAATTTTACAAATAGAAATGAAATTTATTTGATATCGATTGCTTACCAATTGTCTAATTATCACGAATAACAAAAATGAATATAAATAGTAATGATTTTTAACGTTAGAAATCATTCCCCCTCTTTCTTTCTCTTATTCTTACATTCATGTATATTTTATTTTTTAATTATTTTAGCTTGTATTCATACTGACCATTGTTCAATATCACAGGTAAGTATTAGTTTTAGTTTTAAAATTTTTTTTCGTTGTCTCAGCTTTTTACCCCATTTATTTATTTTAATTTTATATGATAATAATTGTCTTTCTATTTTCATTTTAGTTTTTATTTTACTTTCCTATTTTCTATTTTAGTAATACACAAAAAGTAAGTATACGCTTGTATATTTAATACGTCCTACGGAGGCCTTCCATACATCCGCGTGAAACTGGCCAAGCCTATCTTGGTGACCATAGCACGTACAGGCCACATATAGGTCTATCTGTTGTATGTTCTATACACGTTAGATCTATGTCTGTACGTGAAGAACCTTGGTTCTCTATGGCACCACGAAGGTAGTTCTTGGTCGCGCAAACAACTATTAACTGGTAAGCAAAAAAAAATTTTTTTTCATTCCGATCAATTCATTTCTTTTCATTTAACAAATAAATAAAAGAAGAAGAAAAGAAACATATGATGTAATCTTACATTTTAGCATTTTTCTTTTCTTTGAAGTGAAAGAGTAAAAGAAAATTTCTTTTTCTTGTTCATTTACTTCAAAGTATAGAAAAAGAAACGAACAATGAAAAAACAATTCACAAGTCTTATTCGATAGAAAATCGTTGAACACGATGATTTTTCCAATCGGCGACATAGAGATTACCATGTCGACCGAAAGACAAACCAGTGGGGTTGCTGAACTGATTTGCTTCTGCTCCTTGACCGTTTCCACCCACAACTACAGTGCCCTGTTTCTTGTCTCCTTGAGTCCAACGCATTACACGATGATTCCGCGTGTCTGCTACATAGAGTGTACCCAACGTATCAACGAAGAGTCCCGTAGGAGAAGACAATTGTGTCAGAGCATTCCCTTTGCCTTGTCCTCCAGCAATCACAATACCTTCTTTTGCACCTTCCACCCATTTCATCACACGATGATTCCAGGTGTCTGATACGTACACTGAATGATCTCGATCGACAAAGAGAGATGCCGGCCAGTTGAGTTGATTAAGACCATCCCCTTCACCATTACCACCAGCTACGAGAGTGCCATTCTTCTCACCCAATCGATATCGTCTTACTTCAAGTTTTTCGCGGTCAGAGACGTAGAAATATCTCTGCTCATCCATGGCTAATCCCCAACAATAGATGTTGTCGATGAGTATTTCACCTTGTGTTGTACCACTACGACGAGACCATCGTACAACTCGTCGATTCTCTTGATCACAAATAATGAGACTATTCGTCTCTTTGTCAATTGACACATCAATTGGACGCTTCAATTGATGTAATCCATTTCCTGCGCCTTTACGACCGGCAACAACTTGTCCATTCGTTGTATCACCGTTCTTCCATTGCATGATACGATGATTCCCGCAGTCAGCAATAACCACTGTTTGATCATCATCAACAAAGAGACCGTAAGGGTAGCTGAGTTGATTAGTGGCATCACATTCTCCGTGACCTCCAGCAATAGTCACTCCGTTCTGCTTCCATGTAGCATTAGCAGGAATATTAACTAGAAGAGAAAGAGTAAGAATAAAAGGAAATCTCTCTCTTTCTCTCTCGAGTATAGCTAGTATATTGGATAATTTCGAAAGTATCGAGCAAAATTCTTTGAATAGATCGTTCTCTCTCTCTCAAGCGTATTTAAATTCTATATTTTTGTAGAAAATCAAACTTGAATAATTAAATCTAATTAACCCAAGCAGACATTAAAAAGCCATTCAATCGAAGTTTCAAGTGATGAACTCTATTTATTTTTTCTTTTGTGAAAATGATGTAAGACTGATGTTTGTAATTAGAACGTATCTAATATTAAGCGATCAAAATGAAGAACGAATATTGTGTTATGAACCTTTGTGAAAATATTAAAATTATTTGTTAAATGAACTTGCCAATTTTGTATCGCAGACACATAATATGCATTGCAATATTATATTTTGTTTATTCAGATCAATTTTGACTACAATTGCTGAAATGATTACTTTTATTTTAAGATATGAATTACATTATAGTCTTGAGGGTAACTTCTTTTAAAATTTAATCCTTTATTTTGTATTTAGACTAACTCCAAGGACAATTCAGATAATATTTTTAAATTAGATGGCATTCAAGTTTCACTCGTATACGAAATGCGGTGCGAAGCAAGAGTCGAGTACACGAAAAAATAAAAAAATTAGCGAAAAAGGAACAAGCTATCTTAAAATTAATTAGACGTCGTTTTGACCTGATTAGTTTCATATTCACTTGGAATATGCACCTTTTCCTGTCTTCAGCAGTTGTAATAAAAAACAAAAAAATTTGAATGAAGCAGATGATTGAAATTTAAAATACACTCATAGCAGCTATTGTCGAATCTATCACTACGAGAACTCCTCTATCAAGGCTTATGAGCGTGTTCTTATAGAACGATTTCGATTGAACATTTAAATATATCTATAATTTATTATGTAGTTGTAGCTGTGAATGAATAGACTAGTGGCTAATATGTTTTTATTAAATTATTTTAATCATTTCGAATCATGAATACGAAAAGTCCTTTCAACATTGTGTTTTTTGGAACGATATCTGTGAGCGCACTGAATGTCCCATGAAAGATGGAATAAAAGATATCAGCAGTTAGATCTCGATACGTTTACAATGCGTTGGAACGAGTTATTTGTGATTGTCTGGTCTTGATATCATCATGACAGAAATTGACCTGATATGATGTGTACGTATAGTTCCGAAGAAGAAGAAACGAAAAATTGGTCTTGACTTCTCTATTTTCATTTCTTAGTGGAAATGATTTCGTTATTTATGTATAAGAATTTAAAACGAAAATTTTCTACTGAGCAACTGTTCGAAATTTCAAATACTACTTAAGTAACCATTAACAAATGCATCACTGTGAAAACTCCATGTATGTCTAGCGACATGTTTTGCAAGAATGATTTCGGTTGAACATTTAATTATCTCAATGATTCAATATATATTATCAGCTGTGAGCGAATACACTAGTGGTTAGCATTTGTTGATGACGTCATTTTAATTATCTCGAAACTCTCTAACGATAAAACCTTACAAAATCATCATTTTCGAATGATATTTTTAGGCGAACGAATTTAGTATTGAAATTTGGAAAAAAAAGATGTAAAAAGTTCGATCTTGATACTTTCATAGCTAGTTTGAATGGATTTTCTATCATTTACGGTTCTCTAGATCATTGCGTCCCTTCATGAGAATTTTTTATGCGTAATCAAGTTACAAATATTGACATGATGAAATTCATCACTGAGAAAACTCTATTCTTACTTAGTGATAGATTCTTAAAGATCGAATTTGATTGATCGATTAATTATCTCCATGGTTCATTATCTTAGATCAGCTGTAAATGTATAGACTATAGTGACTAACATATGTTTATGACGTCACTTTAACTATCTCGCAACACATTTCTTTCACTTTTGTCATTTTGGAATCACATTTGTGAGTGAACGGAATATCAGATTGAAGAATAGAAAATATATGTCAGAAGTTCGATCTCGATACTTTCATCTCTCGTTTCAATGAGTTTTCTATGATTTTCGGTACTCGAGGTCATCGGGTCACAAAATGATGAAAAAGATGCGTACGTCGAGAAAGCAAAAGAAAACTCGCCACGGACTACATGAATGCTGTGATTTGCATCGCATTAAAAAAATCAATTTAAGTCATCATTATTCCTATCGTATATTTCGGAAGAATCCCTCCATTGATTAGGTCTACTGTTTTTTGTTCTAAGAACATTTTTCACTGGGATTTGTATATGCTAAGAGCATAAATCATGCATAATGTTTGATGTTTTTTTCAGAAACATTAAATTTATCGTTACGCAACATTCTTTTCTCAAGAGAATGCTTTATTGTTATTTCTTTCACTTAAAATGTAATCCTCGTTAGGATGTTACAAACTGTATTCAACGATAATTCTATATAGTTATTCACCTGATAATATCTTTTCTTTTATCAGAGTTTTCCTAGCACTCTTCAGTTGATAAGGATGAATAGATAAACATGTGATAATTAGAATTGTAAAATCATTCATACTTTTTGTTTTCGATGAGATTTTACTGGAAGCACTTGGGACAGGTTTCATTGTGGTTGATGATGATGATGAAGATGCACTTGACTGATGAGCGATTGGAGTTGACTTCGGTTCGTTTAATTTCACAAACGGCGGTTTAACAAATGTGATTGGTGGCGTGATTTCTTTTAATTGAATAATATAGAGTCCTGGTGCAGGGCTTAATTGACTCATGACTTCAAAATAAGAACCAGGCATGAGAATTATTTCTTTTTCAGTATTTTTGAAATACGAATGTTTTGCCACCGATTTTCCATTGATGCATTCAATTGAAAAGAGTGTTCGTTGTCCGTGTTTGCCCAAAAATTCATCAGCTTCAAGCACTTCAACATGAGTAGTACATGAACTCACTCCCCACCAAGCGAATTTCGTACCAGTTTTATATTTTGAGCTTAAATCCACACCTTTTATTCCACGCCATACTGTTCCACTTTGTGAGGGTAATTTGTGCAATGCCGTAAGAAATAATTTGAGAAGCGAAAACCATGGCAGCAATTCTCCACGATTTTCAGCACGTAATGATTCATTAAGCAGCAAATATAAACTGGAGTCACCATCAAATTGCATTGTATATAGGTGTATGGAAGCTGATTCATCTTGAGTTAATTCTTCAGCTGGATTTTGACAATTATTTAATGCAACAAAAATGTGGTCTTCGATTTTATCAAAAAATCCAGCAACGGGTTCAACAGCTTTTGAGAGTGAAACAAGCGGCCTATCTTGATACCCTCCTATCGGCGCCAACATGTGATCAACAGGCTCATCGCTAAGATCTGTAAAACGAGATCTAACACCAGATTGCTTTGCCTCGACCATCTGATTACTAGTGTCTGATATCTTTATTATATAATGTCAGAGGTCAATAGTGATTTGTTTTCTCTCGTTTGTTTTTTTTTCTCTCTCTTCTTCTCGGATATATATATATATATATATATATATATATATATTCTAGTTTAAGTTATGTTTCGCTAGTCAAAAATCTAGAATAACAGAGAAATAAATGACTGTTGTTTTGTTTCCTGAGGGTGTGGTTGTGAGTGGTTGTAGCTTCACTTTTAAACGTATCCACAATCGCACAACCATACCCTTTGAAAAGAAAAGCTAGTTTCTGCAAAAGACCGGGATGTCCGCAAATTTTACAGTTCATCCGCGGTGCGACTTGTCGATTTCTAGTGGATAAGGGCTTTGTATACATGGTCTCATGGAATCCGTAATTACATTATTTTTAATAAAACAGAATACAAGTCAACAAGTAGATTATCAGCTAGATCTCGATGCTAACTATATAGCATTCAAAATAGTTTCTTTTGCATTTAGACTCACATGATTTACTTACCGGGAAAGAATAGACGAAACAAATGATGTATTATTATTGTAGGAGAGAATTTTGTACGACTGGCAATCTTTGCTTGTTTTGTTTCAATGACTCGTGTGTTTCATTTTGCAGCATAGCAACGTTGTACATTTCGTTGTTGTCTTATTAGCCTCCATTTTTTTCGTTTTTTTAAATTTTATTTAAGCGGGCACTTTTGTGAGAAGGACTGTACTTAGCAACAGTAAAACATTCATTGGAAGAGTGATAACCATGAAGAAAAGCAAACAAATCAGACGTCAAATTTGTGACCACACATTGGTAGTCACTTGTGAATGGCTCCAAGTGGATAGGATCGTTTAAAAATAAACAGTGATGGCTTATAATGAAGCGTTGTGCCATAATTGAATAAATAAACAAAATTTATATGGCGATGAGCATAAGAAGAAGTAATACATCTAGCTGTTTTTTTCTTGTAACTTTTACTGAAAATTACAGACTATAGGTTTATTTGTTTAGGTAATTGTGATGAGAATAACCAATCTTTCAAGATGATATGTATAAAATCGGAATAATCTGTGCAAGTAACGCTCGTAGCTTAGACTCGCTTGGCTCTCGACTGTATGTCGTGCTCTTCCGATATAATTGACTGCTTTGCAAGCTTCAACAACATTACTCTCCAGTATTTGAAAAAGAATGGATATGATTTTAGACCCTGACATAAAAATCGATGCTAGATTACTGCATCTTATACACATTTTCACGCTTCTTTCTGCCATGAATTCATCTGATAACACTGTGACTTAAGGACCAACAGGTCGCTAAAAGTGGTATAATGTATACAATATCATGCTAATACTAATCGTATAGCGCATACAACCAGGGCTACCAATAGCATAGGCAGAGGAATAGTAATTCCCCCACCTATCAAGAATGATACCGCTTAGAATGTTTCGATCAACCTGAAATTTTCAGATATGGGTGTGGGTGTTTGGGTGTAGATGCAGATATACCTAGATAGCAGCCAACAGCCCCTACCCACACCCTCACGTTGTCTCTTTCATTTTTCACAAGCGATATGGCGGCAAGCTCAAAACAAAGGATTGGCAACCAAATATAAAGAACATGAGCGTTTTCGCTTAAAAGTAAAAAATTGATTGCTCTAGCTTTTGTTCCAGTAGATGAAGTTACAACTGCATTTGACTTAATTGCCGATCAATTCGACGATGACGCCGATGATTTAGTCGATTATTTCGAAAAAACTGGGATTGGTGAACCAAAAAGAGGCACTTGTACAATTCGTCACACGACAATTCGTTGCAATCAGTTCGCCGCATATATAGGAGAGGATACATTAATTGAATTAAGATATTTAGTGTAGAATGTTACTTAATTAATCACTCTGGTAAACGTTTTTCTTCAGAGAATAATGTCTCTTTCTTGATAATACTTTTTTTTAACAATAGAGATCTGAATTTACAGGTTTTTTTAAATTAAATTAACTAGCATTTAAATGACAAAAATTCAATGGAATTGAATTAAAAATGAATTTAATTTTTTCTAGGATGAAAATGAAAATTATATAGAAATAATGTTTTTTATTCAATAATTCGTAATGATGTAAATTAGTTATCGTTATTTGGAAAAAATATGACTTAAGCAATAACACATAAGAAAATCTAGTATTTGAGTTACACATGTGTCGATAAAAATCAAAATTCTTCAACAAATCATACATGATTCCTGAAATTCAATCTTCTGTATTCCAGAAATAATCGACAACATTTATTTCTTAACACAATTTGTAGAAAATGTAAAAAAAATAATTTGAAATACTCTCAATAAAGTCTAAACCAACATTGATAATCTTTTCTTAAAATTCTTTTCAATTAAAATTTTAACAATTTTAACTTTAATTTTAAACTTTCAATTCTAATTCTTATGAGGGTTTAAACATTTATTCCTCCATCCAATAATTCTTTTAAATTTCAATCTTCATCAGAATTTATCCCCTTAAAGGACTGGAATCCTATTTATCATCAGACTCTTCGTATTTTAAGAAATTTTTTCAGAAGTAGAGTATTGCTTTTTTTGCAGCGCGTCTTATATTCCTCATGTATATCTATTAATTAAATAACATTCTACACTAAATATCTTAATTCAACTAATGTATCCTCTCCTATATATGCGCCGAATTAAACGGTCACCTTCTAAACTTTCAAGCCCGAAAACTTTCCTGATGAAAAAAGGTCGAACCTAAAAAAAGACAACATATTTCTAATCAGTGATTTTTTTTCTGATAGATATTTGTTAATAGTTTGGTACAATCCTATGGGTACTAAAAATTAATTGACATGGAATATCTTCTCGAAAACAAAAATTTCCCTTTACAATCTGGCTTTAATCACATTTCAAATCAGAGTGACTGTAAAAGCCGCCGCACGGTCCGCTTTGATCTTGCCTAAGACGACTCATCAGATAATTAGAATTTTCACTGAAAACATGTCATAGTTAGTTGTTGCTTATTCTGAAAAATATCGAAATAATAACCGTTAGAACGATGCAGCTGTCAGACGAACATAGAGCCCTTCAACAGAGTGTCGAATCCACGATCTAGTTGGAATTGTAAATTTGATTTATAATTAATTAATAAAACTATTTACACGGAATATCGTCGGTGAATAGATCATCATAATAAGCAATATCATCGTCAATTTCTTCTTCACTAGAATCCTAGGCATAAAAAGGAAAAAGAATAACGTCAGAGCTTTGTTTAGCAATGTAGATTGCTGATAATATCGTTGCTAAAATGTTCAAGTATAACTCTTTATATTCTTGTGTAAGATAATAAAAAGAGTGTCAAATCAAACTGATTTTTACACAGAACGCTATGTTTCATATTGAAAATGAATTTGTGCTTCTCCATTAGACTAGTTCTCAGTTTATGAAGCCAAAAGAAAGAACTTAGCCAGACGGTAGAAAAGATCAGTAAGAATCACTGCTATTGAAAAGGTGAATGAATGCAGAGTGATTCAAGGAATCGATATCCATAAATTGGATTGCTACAAAATAGTCTCCACGTTTTGAGTCGCAATGAACAAATTTCACAATTTTACTTTTCCCCTATGCATGGTACTCCAACAGAAAAATGTTTATGGAAAGTATTATATCATAAATAATGAAGGTATTAATGTATTTTTTATACTAATTCTAAATGTCTTCTTTTTCCCTGGAAAAAATACTTACATTATTGACTATTGCTTCGGATGTTTCTGTCATAGTTGGCTCTAGTTGAGACACTCTTTTTGTATTTATGAAAGAGAAAAATTTCTAAAAGAAGCGATGAATAGATGGCAGTTGCCGACTAACGAGTTTTTCATTACGAATGGCTGGGTTTTGTGTTTCTTTTTCCTATTACCTAGTACGCTTATTTTAAAACCATAATATACTAGAAAGACGCAGCGTAAAAAGCTCTATATTTGACATAAGACCGTTTATTTTATAGTTGCGCTGTTAGTAATGTAATGTTCCCCTACAATTCTGAAGGAAAAGGGTGTCGTCTTTTTCAGCATAAGGGCAGTAGATTTGTCCAGTTAGCAGGAGATGTTTGATTCGTGTCCTACCAAAGGGGTCATATCATCCGGTTGTTAGTCTAGCGCCTAACAAGCGCTTTTTGTTTTCAAAGTGGTTTTAACCGTGCGCAACAGATCCTTTTTTTTGCTATTTCTTCGATCATAGCATTGCGTGAACATCTATAGACAATGGCTGATTCTATACCAATTAACACATAGGGTGTGGGTTTATGCATGGTTATTGGTCTTCTCATCACACCCACACCCTAAAAACAGAATTTGATAACAGTTTATCCTCATCTCTCTGCCACAGTCACTTGCAACGTTTGGTCTGGTTTATCAATACAAAATAAAATAGGAAAGTCAGAGTAAAATGAATCCATGACTAACATATATTTATTGCATCACTCTAGATATATTTAAAAATAAAATTGCTATTTTTTGCAATTTCTTCATGATTTAATTGCTGCCTTCAAATAGCACAACCACTAGCAAGCATAGGAGAAAGATCGAAGACAGAAACGTCTTGCTGCTGCTGCTGCTGTTGTTGTTGTTGTTGTTCATCATCATTTGTTTCATTTAAAGCTAGTTCAATAATTCGATTTTCATCATCGTGATCTGTTGCACTACTTGTATGTGATGATTGACTCGACTGTGAACTAACCTTGTTGATAGAGGAACATTTGAATACAATCCTGTGATAACTTTAGTTGATCTTACTTGTCGAATGATATCTTTAACATCGAAACTTTCTTCAGGTAGATTTGATGAAGAAATATCTGATAGTGTATCTTCATTTTGAGGTCTAGATTGATTTAGATTTGAATATTTATGAATGTTTCGATATGGCGTAGATTGAAAAGTTGTTACAGGATGATCTTGAACATTTTCGTCTGTTTCACTACAATCTGAAGTATTATTGGATGACAAAAAGAACATTGGACGGATATATTTTAGTGGTTCTTCAAGCTAAATAGAAAAAAAAACAATAAGAGAATTAAATTTACATTAATAAAACCTGACGCTGGTTCAGTGTATAAAAGTCAAAAAGATCTAAATCTTATTGAATAGTTATTTAAGAAAAGATGAATGATTTGAAATCTTGAAATTTCAATACGAACCTGTGTTTGACATGTTGAATTGGATCGTGGCTAAAATATAAAAATTTCAATTTCAATAAAAACCTATGTTTTAAATCAGCCAGTTAAGTTTGTTCTATACTTTTGTGCATCTCATCCAAGGATGTTTAGCTGCGTGAAGCATCATGATGTTTAAAAAATGTTGAATACGTTCTTTTGTTGTTACTAATCGATGCCGTGCACGATTATTCAAATTTTCATTGATTCGACTCATTTCAACCTATTCAAACATAATAAGAAACAAAAAAAATGAATAGGAATGTTTATAATCGAAAAAACTAGTTTAATAATATATACTTTTCGATTAACACACCGTAATATTGAGCGAAAGTGACCGTGAACACGTAAAGATGAAAATAGTATACGTCGGCATCGTTTTAATTGATATCGAATAAGATAAAGGAATTGACGATAATTGCCAAACATACGACGACCAAGTACAAGTAATTTTTCCGAAAATGACTAAAATATATTTTATATCTAAGATTTCGAAGAATTCTATCGAAGCACGGAAAAAATAATAGTCATCGTAATACAGTTGAGATTTAAAAATAGATTTCCCTTCTATTCTTCAAGATAGTTGAACAATTCAGTGACTTGAAACAGATAAAAAGAGCTTTCTTACGTCCACTTCATCTAATGATCTACCATCTTCCATATTCAATTTTTTCCAAAGCGCTCGGCTTCTGCCAATATGATCATTCAATTCATTTCTAATATATTTCGAATACAGTTCAATAATCACTAAAAGACTGGTTAAACATTGAGAAAATCGTTGAATAAAATAAAATTTGTTTTCTTCAGGAATATGTTCCATATTAGTTGTAGTAGTAGTAGTAGTTGTAGATGATTCGGAATGTTTATGTATAAATGATAAGAATAATAAATCACCGCAACATTTAAAAACTTCATTGGATGTATGATCCACAATTGGACAAAAATATCGAATCGTATCAATATATGAACATAGATAATGATCCAACTTATTTACTACAATAAATAATATGATTAATATCTTTGTTTTTCTCAGTTAGTAAGAGTCTTTCTCAAAACAAAATTTATTTATCAAGAGAAGACTTTTGTAAATAAAGAGACAACTGATGGAAAGACTATCAAAAAACAATTTACCATATGTATAAAATGAACTAAATAATGGTTGAATAATATTTTCGTGTAATACTGATATGGTTTTCTCAATTATTGATAAAATAAAACGAATTGGAAGTAGAAATTTGTTTTTTTCTTCGATATATCGATTTTGAATGTACATCCATGTTGTTGAAATAAGTTTCAATTGAAAAAGTTGTTTTCTAAATTCAGGTAACATGCTAAAAAGAATATTTACCTAGTAAAAAAAGATTTCACATATATATTTAGCTATCAAAGTTTACTTCCCTCATATTCGTCAGTCATATCCACCAATAAAAATCGATTTGTCATCCTCTATGAAACATTTTGAATCAAAATTTCAATTAATTTCATAAAGAAATATAAAATAATGATAAAAATGAATATTCAAAATCAAATATTAGAAGTTGAAGTGTAAGAAATGAAAATAATGATCGATCCAATCGAACATTTCCAAGTCTTCAACTTTTCTCTTTTTTTTCGTTGGGCAGATTCGTCAAGCCAGCTGCTGCAATTCTATTGATAGAAAAGTTACACGCGAAGAAAAAGACTATTTTCCTTCATTATTAAGGGATTATACTTTCAGTTGTTATACAAATTTATTATAATTTTATAGATCAGGCTTCATTGATTGTCCCTTCATCGAGTAAAAATGCGATCTGTTTTCTTTATTGCTTTATTGATTGGTCTAACGGCAGTTGCTACTGCCGAGGATGTACTCGTCTTCACTGATAATGATTTCGAGACTAAAATTAACCAACATGATATCATTCTTGTTAAGTTTTATGCACCATGGTGTGGTCATTGTAAGTTATAAAGCAGAAAGTTTATGGGTATATATAAAACTATTTTCTCTCTGTCAGGCAAACGGCTTGCACCTGAATATGACAAAGCTGCCACGATTTTACTTAAGACTGATCCACCTGTAGCTTTAGCTAAGGTAAGTAAAAAACAGATTTTGAATGATTAACACACTAAAGTTGATGTTTTTAATTCAGGTTGATTGTACTGTTGAAACTAAAATCTGTGGTAAACATGGTGTCAGTGGTTATCCAAGTATGTTGTTGGCTTTTCCCCATCAATAGTCTTTACACATTGTAATTCATTTATACTTTAGCATTAAAGATCTTTAAAAATGGTGAATTCGCTGAAGATTACAATGGTCCCCGAGAAGCCGGTATGTTGAATTAATTTTCTTGAGAATAAATAAAAAAATTATTTTTTATTTCTATTAGATGGTATTGTTTCAACAATGAGATCAAAAGCCGGTCCATCATATCGCGTACTTGAAAACTTAGCTGATTATGAAAAATATTTAGACAATACAGAACCAAGCATTATCGGTATGTATTTTATCGAAAATTAAACAACAACAGAAAAGCTGAATTTGCCTTATAATTTCAAATAGGTTATTTCAGTAGTGAAACTAGTTCATTGAAAGATGACCTTGTTAAAGCTGCTGGTCAATTATCGGAGAAATTCCGTTTTGCTTATACAACATCATATGAAATTCTTGGTAACGTTGAATATTCAAAGTAGGAAATAATGCTCGTTTATTCAAATATAATAATTTATCGATTTCATACTTTAGTAAAATTGTTATTCATCAACCAAAACGATTACAAACCAAACTTGAAAATTCTTTTGTAGTTGTTGAAGCTACCGGTAATGCAATTAAATCATTTATTCTAGAAGAAATGTAAGATTTTCCTTCTGACAATTAAACTACATTCATCAATATATAAATTTATTTTAGTCATGGTCTTGTTGGTCATCGTACACCATCGAATTTCGGTGATTTTTCGAAACCAACTGTTGTTATCTATTATAATGTTGATTATGTTCGTGATACCAAGGGAACAAACTATGTTCGTAATCGTATATTAAAAGTAGCTAAAAAATTAGCTGATGAAAATGTCAAAGTTACTTTTGCTGTCAGCAATGCTGAAGAACTTCGTCATGAATTAACCGAATTCGGAGTTAATGATATTAAAAAAGATGGCAAATATGTTCTTGCTCGTGGTCCAGCTGGTGAAAAATATAAAATGTCAAAAGATTTTACTTATGAACTTCTTGAAGAATTCGCCCGTGCCGTTGCTAGCGGTGATCATGAGCAATATATCAAGTCTCAACCTGTACCCGAACAAACTGATGATGTCAAAGTTGTTGTTGGAAAGAACTTCAACGATATTGTTAACGATGATACCAAAGATGTTCTCATCGAATTCTATGCACCATGGTAAAAAACGAGAACTTTTGTCGTTGTATTGATTTTTAATTCAATGTTTTTCTTTCTATTTTTCTAGGTGTGGTCATTGGTAAGATCAAATAACTTTTTTTTGTTATGACAACATATTATTTTCTTTAGTAAATCACTTGCTCCTAAATATGATGAATTAGCTAAGAAATTAAAGAAAGAAACAAATATTGTTATGTAAGATGAAAAATAAATATTTGAATTTTCTTTTTATTCATCGATATTTTCTCTTGGTTTCTAGTGCTAAAATGGATGCTACTGAAAACGATGTTCCACCTGCATATGAAGTTCAAGGATTTCCAACAATTTACTTCGCACCTAAGAATAGCAAAAGTAGTCCACGCAGATATGAAGTTCGTTCTTTGTTATTTTTTCCAAGAAAATGTTTTAAATCAATTATTTCTAGGGTGGACGTGAAGTTGACGATTTCATTAAATACTTGGCTAAAGAAGCTACTGAACCTCTTAACGGTTATGATCGTAACGGATCAAAGAAGAGCAAAAAGGCAGCCGACGACGAACTCTAAACGAACAATAAAAATATTACCATTATTCTTTATCTCTTGAATAAAATCATTTGTGGGTTTTTTTTTCTTTGCTCCCGCTTTGTTATCATCATACTCAGTTTTTTTTCTTCATTCCATATGTTCCTCTGTTATTTATACTTGTAGCTGAGACGCTGTGTGGGGTGTGAATTTTTTCTATTTGTCCATGCCATGTAATAACAACAAAAATCTCTATTATTGTTCGCTTCTTATTTCTTATACCAAACGGTACATATTTACGAAACAAAAGTTTTATGTGTAGTATTGATTCGACATTCTCTTTTGATATATTATTAACATGCTGATTTTTTCCAGTGTATACTCAAGAAAAAAAATTACGATACTTCATCATGATAAAAAAAAAGAAATGATGTGTTCTTTTGCTTTTTGATCGGATATTTTCATATGGGAAAAATTAGATGAATGAAAAATTTTTGAGATTGAATAAAAAACGAATTCATGCCAAAATTATTCTGGTAGCTTATGTTTTCTTTTGTAGTTATGATTTCATCTGAAATAAATTTCATTGATGAATTATCTTATCGTCAAATTCAATGTGAATTAAAAAAACGTCGTTTAAGTTCAACTGGCAAGAAAATTATCATTGTAAAACGATTGAAAGTTGCATATGAGAATGAAATAATAAAAAGTATGCCAATTAATAATATTTTTTTTATTATTGAGATGTACTTATTTTGTATTGAGTAATTAGATCAATTATCAAATGTAACAAAATTTCATGATCTTCCAAATGAAATCTATCGAGAAATATTCGATTATTTATGTTCGTTCGATATTATGCATTCATTCCATGGGCTTAATCATCGTTTAAGTGAAGTCATTCGAGACATTCCAATGAAATTAAATTTTAATGATTTATCTCAAATTGAGTATAAACGTGTATTAAAACATGTTGTACCGAAAATAATTGATCAATCGGTGTCTATAGAAATAGGACAATCCTATAAAATGAATCGTTGCTTTTCTTCTTTGTATAGTTCAGAATCTCTTATTGATTCGTTTATTCAATCATTAGATTTTAATCAATTCGTTAATCTTCAATTTCTTTCACTCACTTCACCTAGTCAAAGTCAATTAAAATTATTGTCTTCAGTTATACCAAATATGCTATCGCTTCGTTCATTACGACTTCTAGAACAAAATGATTTAAGTAAATTAAATGAAACAATTTGTAAACTTGTACTTGCAAATAATTCTTATTGTTCGCACGATAAACGTTGCCATCGTAAACATCTTTTCATCGAAACAAATCTTCCATTTAAAACTCTTACTCTTCTTCATAAATATTTTATTAACAAAATTTCATTTGACTGCATACAAATAGATATTCGTTGTGCATTGTTTTATCATCCTCGTGCATTAACACATATTGATTGTAATGGCCTATCTAATCTTATATCAAATATGACTTATTTTAAAATCGATATGAAATATGGAACATTTCAAACAACGTTCGATTTCATTCAACGTTTTTCAACGATACATCATCTATCTGTTAAAACTGTTTTAGAAGCATATGCGAATGGACATCAGTGGGCTGAGTTACTTGCTCAAATGCCAAATCTAATCAAACTTGATCTTGATATTCATTTTGATTCGTATAAATCTGATCAAGAATTACAAACGTTTCAAACAAAGTTTTGGTCGGAACGTCAATGGATTGTTCAATTTGTTGAAAGTCACCATTTTAGTTCTTCCAACTGTAAAATTATACATCACAGTATTTAAATTCGATGATATATTATATACAGTACTTTTATTTTTGTTATATAAAAATAAAACAATAGAATCATTCAGATACCTAAAGAATTGTATTTATTAGCTGTTGTAGATAAATTATTTTTTCTTAAAAATAAAATGGCATCATCAACAAGTGCAGATCCAACAGTCATAGCTAAAGAAATCAAAGCACAATTAAAACAAGCTCGAGAAGTTTTCAATCAAAAAGATTATAGTGCAGCTCTGAAATTATGCGAAGTAAGATTTTTAAATTTCATAACACTGTATATAAACACTTGAATACACTATAGGCAATTGTTAAAAAAGATAAAACTTGCTATACAGGTTGGATTATGATTGCTGCTTGTGCACAAGAATTAAAACAATTTCATCAAGCTGAATCTGCTTTGCATAAAGCAATTGAACTCGATGAAAATCAATCGGTTGTTTATCAAGTAGAGTTGATTGTGAAGATTGCGACTATGCATTGATATTTTCTTCGATAGGGTATTGTACAATTAAGTGAACGTGCACCAGGCTTTCTAAATGAAAGTGATATTACAAGTGCATTTCGAAAATTATGTTCACTAACTCGTCCAACGTATGTTAAAAATCGAATGTGTAATGTTCAACATAATTTACATAACTATTAATCAATAGGGATCCAACAAAATTCTTTGATCATGCAAAAAAATATATTGAATATTTAAAGAAAAAAATCGAAGTTCAACCTGTAACTACAAATGAACAAACTAATCCATATCGAATACAATTAGCTGAACTTTGTAAGGAAATCGTTGAAGAAAAACGTCTCCAATTAAATCAAGACGACGAACGACACTATCGATTATTGTCTACGGAAATACTTGCAACAATGAAAACAATTTCAACGATTCTAAATGAATTTGTTAGTTGTAAAATAAAAACAAGTTGTTGTCTGTTTATAAATAGTTTATTAATTTCAGTTAAGTAGTAACTATTTTTGGCTTTCACAAAGTAGTTCAGATAATATTCTACGTTTAAATTATTATGAAAAATATATTCAATCAATTTGTCAAGTAAGAAAATCTTGGAAATGAAATTTAATTTTATTCACAAAAAAAGAATTTACAATTTCTTTAGATGGGCCGCTCTAGTGCTGATATAGTTGATTATTGTAATGAATGTCTAGCACTATTTCCGAATTCAAGAATAGCTCAAAATACTATAATAATTATTAATCTTGAAACATTATTACCGCAAATATGTAAAATTGTCAAGCAGCTTTTATTCTTTCTAAATATTTGATTTTATGCTTTAGACGATTCATTGGCACCTATAGCAAAATTAACTGATGCATTAAATCGTATTCGTTCAGATGAAAATAGTCAAATATCAATACCAGCTATTTGTGGTAAAGCTTATTTTTCTATTCGAAATGGGAAATATTCAACTGCACTCGAATCATTGCTTAATCTCAATGAAGAAGATGGTTATCATCTTGTTATTATTTTCAAAATGGTTTGTTATGCTCATTTACATATTATTAAAGAGACAATAGATATGGTCAGTATCGGTAAGTTCACTAGAAAAGAAACGGCCTAGATATGGATGATAATAATAAGCTTTATTGTTTTAGCACGTACAAAATTGACAAATTTTATTGTGAAAGATGTTGTATCATCGATTGAATCATTAATAGATCTTTGTTTAGCTCTGATTACATATGATCAGGGTCTTTATGAAAAATCTATTCAATTATTTGAGAAAGTATTGTATTTTAAAAATATGAAAATTTATGCGATGATCTTTGTCTATATTAGCTTCATCATGTAACCAATAAGTTTCATAATCGAGCCGTTTATGGTCAATTCAATGCTTATATCAAGCTAAATAAACCCATCGAGGGTCGTACATGCTACGATACAATAAAAGATAATTTGGAATCAAATCAAGAATTATCCTGTCGTCTTCAATTAGCTCAACTTGAAGAATATCCTAGTGAACTTCTTAAAATGTATGTTATACTTCAAAAAGAAAATCATCCTAAAATTTGACTTTTTTGTTTCTGAAATCTTTCAGAGTGCAAGCTGCACTGAAGGAAGCTAATGAAAATGAAGAATTATTTGAATTAACTGTTCAAGGATGGTTATCAGTTGGACAAGCTTATCTATCTATTCAACGTTCGAATGATATGTTTGATAAAGATCAATGTAAATATGCATTTGATAAGGTTAGTCGTAAACGAGAGAGAAAACATTCTTCCTTTCAGTATAATTTGTTTAAATTCAATTTAGGCCATTGAACTGGATGAATATTTTTGGGAAAGTTATGCATGTTTAAGTAGATATTATAATGAAATAGAACAAAGCTTACCGGAAGCATTAGCCTATTCAAAGCGTGCTTTTGAATTAAATGAAAATATTGAAAGTGTACAAATAACTTATGTTGATAATCTTCTGCAGGCTGAACAAATCGTAAATTCAGTATTTTCGTTTTCATGGCTTTATTTTTTGTTTTTATTTAGTATGACGCAATAGAAATCCTTGAACGTATACTTGCTATGAATAATATGAAAACATGGGCACATTTTCGATATGGACTTGTTTCTCTTCGAATAAATAATGTTTATAATGCTGTAAAAGCATTACAAATTGTTTCTCGGCGGCCGCCTGTTTCTGGGTAAGAATCTGCTGTAGGAATTCTCAGGCAGAGCGGAATTATTAAATTCAGCAACTTATGAAGATTTCGTTTCTCACAGAACAAAAGATTCTTCGCTTTGTCAAGAAATCTTTCTTGTCTCTTTATTTCAGAGCTACTTGGTCAGCATTAGGTGATGCACACTTACATACAAACAATTTAAAAACAGCATTGAGTTGTTATCATAAAGCAACATCATTAGAACGTGAAACACTTTATTCGTTAACGAGACAAGCATTTACTATGACATTACTCGGTCGTTTCATTGAAGCTATTTCATTGTTTGATAAAGTTATCGATCAATCACCGAAATATCTTCTAGCTCGAAAAGGTTCTATATTTGTATTCGTGGGTTTTCTAGTTTATCTATTTTGTTTTCTTAGGGAAAGGTGAAGCTCATCTTTATCTTGCTATTCAACAAGTAGGACTTTATAAAGATCAATCAGCGGTTATTCAAGTTCAACAATCACTTACAGTAAGTTCTAAAATTAAATTCCTTATGGTTAATAAATATCTCTAAATAAAAGGCATTTCATGATGCTGTATGTTTGCAATCTAATTATGCTTGTTTATGGAAAAAATATGGTGATGCATGTATGCTTCTTCATCCAGTTAATGATGATTTAATTTATATACGTTTACCATCCTTAACAAAAAAATTCGATGAAAATAAAATCAAAGATCCTGATGGTTGTATTGTTTTAAGAAAAATCGATCTTCTTCAACGTGCACAAAAGTATTCATAGATTTTTCTCTTCCGTTATATATTCTTTTCTACGATAGATGTTACATGCAAGCAATTCGTCTTAAATCACGTTCGGCAGTCTATTGGTCATGTCTTGCTCAATGTGTTTATATTCAAGCTCGTCATAATTCAGATGAGCAACGCATGCTTATGTTAGCATTGGAATACATGAAAGTAGCAATTTCATTAAAACCTAATGATCATTTAATTTGGAATGCACTTGGTGTTATTGCAGCACATCCAGGTAGATGAGAAGATTCTTTCGGCGGAATTTCTTGCTTAATTTTCATAAACAGACGACAGTGTAATACATTGTTTTCTAAATCTTAATCAGTAGAGTCATTTCTTCAGTTTTTTTGTTATAGTTAGATCAAAGAATTACGAAATTCATAATGTCTCGATTATTTGAGAATGTATCAAAACATTTGTTCCGATAGTTCTCAAATCAAAATAGGAATAAAGAATAATTTAAATGTATACTTATTTGTTTTAGCGATGAATGAGTCTGGTTTAGCCCAACATTGCTTTTTTAAATCACTTCAATTACAACGATCGGCTGTCGTCTATACAAATCTTGGTTTTCTTTATTATCGTCATGAAAATATAGACTTAGCAAATAAAGCATTTTCTAAAGCTCAACAAACTGATCCAACACATTCATTAGCTTGGATTGGACAAGTATGAATCTTTATTTTTCTCAGAATTTATTCTGATTTAATTAAATGATTCTATTCGTAGGCACTTATTGCTGAAAAAATTGATTATAATGAATCGATTGATCTCTATCGTCATTGTGTTGATCTTTCGAATCATGTAAAGAATAAACTAATAATAAGTTTTTAAGAGAGGAAAAAAATGTCTTCTCTTTTCTCTTTAGTCTCAAGGTTTATATGGTTATGGAAAAGCAATTGCACATCTTCTTATCAAACCAAATAGCAAGTCAACTGATATTTATCGATATTCAGTTGACTATTTGAACGGTAATCAACGGGCAGCAGACGCATTAACAAAATATATTCGTAAGTGCTTTCTTTTTGTTTTTTTTATTAGTTTAAATTATTTTAATTCAAAATTATTTATAGAACGAAATCCAGCAGATATAAATGCCTTACAGTGTTTGGCTATTCTACATGAATTCAACCAACGGTTTACTCAAGCAGCCAATGCTTATAAACTGTAATTAAATCATCATTTAGTTTCAAATTGAAATTTTCATTTTTCATTTAGTGCTTTGAGCCATATGAATCAACAAAATGAATCATCAAATGTGATACGAAATGATTACGCACGTGTAAAATGGTATGAAGTAAAGGCGAAATATATAAATCATTATGTTTTATTGTTGTAGTCGAAGTGGTGATACCCAATTGGATGCGTTCGTTGTAACAGATAATAAACTAACATTGCTGAATGTTCTTTGGTTAGCAGTAGCTTATGGAAAAATGAATAAGCAAACAGAGGCTATTGAAAGTTTGTTTTCATTAATTGAAAAATGGTTTTGGAATTGTTTTTCTTTTGAAATTTAGTTTTAAAAAGTGTTATTGATGATTCTGCAACTTCAAATAAAGATCGTTCAGTTCTATTAACTTTTCTTGGACTTCATCAACGTAAAATCGACCCACAGGCAGCGGTTAAAACTCTTTTCAAAAGGTTTTTGCTTTGTTTTATTCTTACATTAATAATAACACAATAGTCTATTTTAGTTACTCAACTAAACCTGTGTGTTCAAGTGCAGTAACTGCACTTTGTGCAATGGGTATGATCATAGCGGATAATCGAATATCAGCAGCAGCTCTAAAAGAAATGTCCAAACCGACAGATTCAAATTATACAATGGATATACACTTATTAACATGCTTATCAATGTTGTTGTCTGTAAGTTGATTGTAATATTTAGGAACTCAATGTGTTTCTGTATGTATTTTCATAATTTAGAATAAAACTCGTGAAGTTTATAGTTATACAATGAATGTTGTTTGTTACTATCCATGGTTAACATGGACATGGATATTAGCTTTAATTGCTCGTATTCAAACAGGAAATCCAAAAGGTGTATTACAAATGATTGAAGGAATTTGTTACTCGAATTTTTCGGCCGTTGATGAGGTTTGACGAAGATGTTTTTATTAATAATTGTTGTTTATTTTCTTTCTATTGTTTTACAGAAAATGGCAATATTTGTTGCTAAAGCATTACATCATATATCAGTAGAACGTAATGAACATATTTTACATCTATTTCAAATGTTAATCATGCGTCGGCCAGGTACTTTTTTTCTAGATTTGAGCTATGATTTATCAGCACTATTTTTAAAGAGTGTGTATTAGTTTAAAAACCCTTGTCGTTCGTTACTGATCTCAAGCGATAATCATAACTCTATTGAAAGTCATCGTTGGAATTTCTATATGCGTAGTTATTCATAGGACAAATCTGATTCCAAACAGACTTTGCTTTTTTTCCTACAATCATTTGTTTTTCTTTACGTTTAGCTCTACTTGATTTACGAATCTCATTGGCACAATATATTCAAAATTTCGATTCATCGTTTGGTCAATCTTTACTTCCTTAAACTATCTCTGTGATTGTTACTTTTTTTCATTTCTATGTAAATAAACATCTTTTTTAGCGATGAAAACTACAAACATATAAATGTGTATAGATGGAATGACCAACTGTTTCTTTAAATCAAATAAACACTTATCACGAAACTCAACATACAACATAAACATAAGCGAACAGAAGAAAAAAATACATAGATAAATTAAAAAAGATAGTTGAAGTACACATAGAATTTTGTAGGTTTGATAGATAAATAATAAGGAAGGATAAGACAAGAAAACAAAAGAATTAAAATGCAATTGAATGAAGAAGAGACAGTTCGATAGTTTAATCAGCCTTTAATCTTGGTGTTGTCATACGATAGATAATTGTATCCGCTCCTGGATCTAATGTTAAAAATACATAGGCTATACTAATAACAATTAATGCTAAAACCAATGAGGTCCAAAAGAATAAATTGAACATAACTGGATATTCATCGGAATACATTGTTGCAATTGTTACATTTTTACTCTAAATATGTTATAGAATATTTTCATAGATGCAGTAGAATACTAAAATTTCAAGGGCTTACAACTTGCGTAGTTTGTCGTGCTCGACGAACACGTGCAATCTCTTTTGTTGCTAATGTCATTGCTAATGTTTGTGGATTTTTTGCAATAATCTATTTAGAATTTCAAATCAAATATATTCTGGTTTGATATTAAATGCTCTTACTTGATCAATGGTAGTCTTCAATTGATTTTGTAATTGTTCCGATGATTTATCATCTTTACAATCTTCACAAACAATTACAATGTATTTAATTGAAGCCTGATGAAAAATAAAAATTAGTTTTAATTGAATTTCTAGAATTTCCTTTACCTGATCATTCATTTGTGATATTTGAGTTTTAAGTGTTTGTTCAAGATTATCCATATCCGATTTTGAATTCTAAACATAATAATTGTACAAGGTAAGTGACAGAAAATTCAAGTAGCTATGTTCTATTCCAATAAAATGAACTGAATTTCTCATCAGATCAATCATCGGGATGTGTTTTTATATTTCCTATTTGGGCATGTAGGTCATTCCTACGTCAACCTATTAGATATCGATTTGGATTCTATTATTATACTTTTGAAGTTTGTAAAATGAGTTGCTCTTATAAACGCATTTTTCAATGTCACTTATCAATCTATTTCAGTCATCGTATATGAATGATCATTGACATCGCTTGCTATAAAAAATCCCAATATTATCTTAAGATATACTTACAATTAAAATTGATCCAATATTCAAAGTATCTTGATTACCAATTCGGCTTAATTTTGAATGAATTGAATTGATGTCGAATTCATCGTCCTAGAAAATCTCTTATTAAAGAAAGAAATTATTTTGTAAATGACTTACGTCTTCTAATGCAGTACCATTATTAAATAAATTATCGAAACCTTCAACATGAAATAGCCAAGTAGATGATGGAATTTCAAGTGGACGACTTGAATAGAAAAATGGTTGTTCTTGTTGATCTGTCTATTTAATATAATACAATAAAGATAAAATACAAAACTTAACAATGAACAAAAAAAAACATTTATATACCTGATCTGGTGATAGACCTAATAGTGTTGCTAAATTATTAGCAAAATTTGATATTGTTATTCGATTTACATTTTCATTATCTTTAGTCGAAGCCAGTGAAAGATAATTTGGTTGATTATGCACTTGACATTGACCAGCTTCAATAGAATCTAAATAGAATATCACTATGATTAAAAAAAGAAAAGGATTTATTAGAGCAGATTCACTTACAGATCAACGATGAAATGAGAATGAATGTCAGAAAAAAATGCATTTCTAAAACTGAAATAAAATGCTGATGTTTACTCAAGCGAAACACCAAGTATACCGATATGACTATGCAGACACCTCTGATACGAAAAATAGAATAAAAGAAAACAGATCTGTTGATAAAAAATTTTGTCTCACTTCTCATTCTCATTCTCATTTATTTTTCAGTTTTATTTTTGACAAATAACAACAAAGGTTCGATAGAGGTCGTATGCATGCGAATCAACATGATTCTCTCAAAATACATATATTTATATTTATATAGAAACAATTTATTTTCTCTCAGTCTGTTCTCGCAAATTGAATTGTCTAGGACTTCGCACTTGTATAATCTCCATTGCTAGGATATTCATTTCATTGGAATGCACTGGAATGCGGCATAGTCGTTTAAATAAGAGCAGTGCTTGATGTCGAAATATACTTGATGAATAATAATATAAATAAAAATTCAATGCTAAAGTTGCATAAGATGGTATTCGTAGAATATCAAATAGAAATCCAAGTTCATCATAATGTTCACTTTTACCATAGGTTTGTGATATGTATGGATAGATAATGATCGTTATTGATACTGGAAAATTACATGTAATCAATGATAATGAGCTTATTAGGAGAAATTTTGTTAGCGAACGATCAAGATTCCGATGGCCAAATTTTAAACGTCTTTTATGTTGATCATTTATAATAAAAATGTTACAGGATGTAACAATAATAAATGGTAATAAGACAAACGTAGTTAAATCAATCCATGGCCAAATGTTTTCAAAAAAATAAACATAACTCGGATAAGCTGGATTTGGATCACAGTTATCAGCAGCGTCAAGCGTAAAATCTCCAATGAATTTTGATGCAAGATGAATATTTTTTAAAATAAGAATAATCGTTATAAAACCTGCAACTTTTATGTTTAATTTATTTGTACAATGAATTCGTGATTTAAAAGGAAATTTTACTTTAAGAAATCGATCGACAGATATAGCTACGATCATCCATGAAACCATATCTGTCGATGTATATACAAGAAAATTACGAGTACGACAATAAATAGCGTAAGGTATCGAAATATTATAGCCAATAGTTAAACAATGATGAAGACCACCAATTAATGCAATGGAATCCGATATAGCAAGTAAAAGAAAATAAATACCACATGAATTTTGACTTAATTCAGTAATAGAAAAAACTAATGACGAAAGTAAATTACCAATGAGACCAATGATAAATATAATAGGATAAATAATCATGTAGATATAACGAATCAATTCTTCGAAATCGTTATTAACCGAAAGTGTGAACGTACAATTTAAATATGAATTCTTAATACATGTTTCATTCATTGTTTTTGTTTTCTAGGCTAAATATTTAAAGATAAATATTTTCGAAAAGGAAACAATAATATAAAGCTAAAATGAAAAACGTGTGAATAACGACAAATGTTATATGACATAATCGTAAATCATAGAAATAAATATTGATTTCATTTAAAATATTTATTTGTGATAAAATGTTTCGTTTGTGATGTGATATTGATTAATAAGAAATGTAACCATAGGAGGCGTTGTTCGCCTGATAAGCATTTTTAACTCGAGATCAAATGTATTGTATAGTTAAAAAAGAAGTTAAATATTAAGAAAAGTCTGTGATTTCACTATACTGCACTGTCAGGCAATTGTTTTTGAATCAATAGCATGATTTTTCTTAGAGAAGTCGTGTATAGAGACATATTTCAAAAACAAAACTGTTGCTGTTTGAATCTATCGTACTTGCCGAACAGCAGGCAGCACGATAGGAAATACTTGCAAAATAAAAATTATTCTGATTAATATTTGTCTGTGGAAAGTTTTAAATTAAAAATGAAACTGCAACATTCACTTTAAACATACCTTCGTTGAAAGTTTTGCCAAGCATTCGAGTTTTAAGAATACATATCATCGGTAAAATGAATTTTTCAATGTATTACGTTTTTTAGATTGATTATTTTCTTCTTTCACTGAATTATTTCTATATGAATGTTTTCTTTTTTCATATCATCTATTGACTTCAGTTCTAATGATTGATAAAATATATAATTTATGATCAGGGTTGCCACCTCTTCCGCTTTTTGCGGAAAGTTTCCGCTATTTTCCCGCTGTTTCACTTTTTCGTATGAAATGTGTTGCATATCAAATCTACGTACAGAATAATATTTGATATTATTGAACCAATTCTTATTGTTCACAAATACCGTGAGCCATCATTCTTTTATGTTTTGAAGCTTTGATGAAATAAAAAGAAATCCAATAAATATGAAAAAAAAATGCCTAATATTCTCAGAAGCACCACAAATCTGCAACAATATAAGCTTCCGCTTTTTTCCCGCTTTTTATGTTTTTCTTTCCGCTATTTTCCGCGCTTTGGATTTCATCAGATGGCAACCCTGTTTATGATCTTTAAGATTTATTCTATACTAAATATTCATAATTTAAAAGCGTTCCAATTATTGAAATCATCGGAAGACATCATTTTATTCTTGCTTTTTTTTACGCGCATCTGTATATTTAACATTTCCTTTGTAAAAAAAAATTATTTTATTCAATATTATTCTGTTGAAGACATGACACGACTAAAAAACATTTGTACAATGACAACTTATTTTATTCATAGCTATATAGCCCGAAGTAAAAACACGAAAAAACATAATAGAGAATATTTTTTGTTTGTCACATTAAAGTTTCGCTTTCCTCGATACCCTTTGATACCGGTGACGACGTAAAAAGTAGTTTTTTTCTTTCTAGAAATTGTTGGCACAATAATTTGTCAACATTTCTGAATTGAAAATAAACATACTACTTGACATTTTTCTTTTTTTGAAAATCTAACATACACACATACAGAAAACACAATACAATCATGGTGATAAGTTCAACTTTAACAACGCAACTCGAAAATATCCATGCACCAGTACCATTAAGTCGAACTCGACCAAGATCAGTACCTGTTTACGCGACAGGATCGCCTGCACTGAGCACGCCCAGTCCAACTCGTTCACATCATCGTCGACGTCACAAACAAAAAATATCCATTGATGATAAGCCACCATTTATTAATTATGCCTCATCGTATATTAATCCATATCTTTCTCTACAACCTGTTCAAGTTTATCATCAGTCTCGTCGTCATGTTCGTTCGAGTAGTAGCAGTTCAAAACGAAAATCTAAGAAACAAAAATCACCAGATGATTTACTTGAAACAAATGAAGCTAATGAAATTCACGAGAGAATCATGTCAACACAGTTAGCACGAAATCATCGTCCTATTGACATAAGACCTTTAGATGCAAGTGCGTTCGATAAAAGTTTTTGCCAAAAACGTCAAATGATAATTGACAATCCATTCTATCGTGAAAAAGTTGACTCATGGAAAGTTTCATCTGTTAATAATCTTATTACGTTAATTAAAGAATTAACATTAGACAAAAATATTATTGATCGTATTTGGATTATTTATTATTGGATTTCACAAAATATTCAATATGATATTGACGCAGATTTTAGTAGTCGTCATCGACATCAAAAAGCTGAAGATGTTTTTCGCAGTGGTAAAAGTACATGTGAAGGTTATGCATCTCTTTTTAAAACACTATGCGATGATCTTAATATTCATTGTGAAAAAATTCGTGGTTATGCAAAAGATTATTTTTTCAAAATAGATAAACCAGCATTTTCTCAATTCAATCATACATGGAATGCTGTACAATTGAATAATCATCATTGGTATTTAATTGACACAGCATGGGGCGCCGGATTTATTGATAATCAGCATAAATATAAACAAGATCTTAAACCTCATTATTTTTTAACACATCCCGAACATATGATCTATAATCATTTACCTGAAGACGTCCGATGGCAACTGCTTTCGAAGCCAATTACAATGGAGGACTATCTTCAACTTCCACATATACATTCATATTATTTTATACATGGTCTTCATATAATTTCTCCTAGATTTTCGAGTATAGTGACATTTAATGCGAGTCAATCGTTTGCTGAAGTTTTAATTCAAACACCCGATGATATTCAATTGACATGTTCGATTAAAGATGATACTCGAAGTACGAGTCTTACTCAATATGATTCTACTCGTCAAGTATGGCAATGTTTATTTTCCCCATATAAAAGCGGTTTTCATACCTTGATTATTTTCGCTAAACAATTCTCGGAAATAAATTTATTTAAAAATGTTATTGAGTTAGGTGTGACTGTACATTCAAGGGATTTTATCAAAGGAAAAACATTACCAATGACTTTTGGAAAGTTTAGCGAATATAAATGTCAAATTATCTCACCATTGGATGGTGCTCTTAAACGTGGCACGAAAGTAACTATTCGTTGTCGTATTCCACATGCATTAAGTGCACGAATTTCACTCGATGGTGTTTGGCTGGATGAAGTTACATTAGTTAATGAAGTATTTAAACAACAAATTAATGTACCAGAACAAGAAGTGATTATTTACGCAAAATTTATGAATAAAAAAATGAACAAACACTATCATGGACTTATTAGATACACAGTAGAAAAATAAGACAACAAAAAAAATGTTGACATTTGTGAAAAAAATATAATTTGTATAATATGTGTGTTGGCTTTTTTTTTCTTCTACTCCTAAGGTACTGGAGTGAATTGAATGGAATTAATTAGTATGAGAATTTAATACTGTTTCTAAATATATATTTTTGAATTTTATTTTGCTGCAAATTTAATTGATTGAAAATAGCAATCTGTTGGTAAACTCGATTCATTCGTGCACTGATCAAAGCTGGTGTCTATAGAATAGAAAATTGAAGGTGGTATATGCGTTCTTAGGTCATGTTAACCTAAAGTTGACGTTGGTATTTTTTATTCCAAAGAGAGAAGGCGTACTCCCCAAGACGTCATCATAATGTTTTTAAATTAGTTTTCACACGTTATCGTTTTATTCCTAGTATAGAGACGATCACAATTTGATAAATATGATGGAAATGGATAGAACAAGATCATGACAATCTGTTTTTGCTCAATAATTTTTCATTTGTGAATCTAAATACTTATCACTAATATAGATTGTATGATTAGCTACGATAGAATCTATTACATGATGAATAATAGCCCGGATGCCATCAGAAAAGTTGGCGTATATTGTTTTGCTTTCGATCTCATTAGCAATAAATATCGTTTGAACGACTAAATACTTTTGACAATGATTTTCATTTAATACTTCGATAGTAGATCTAAGTCGGGTAAGCCGCTAATGGTATCAGATCAAATCTATTCATCACTTATCAATTTCTTTGAATTTCTGAAGACTAAAAAATCTAGCAGACATTCATCAATAGCGGAAGAGGTCAATTCGATATCTATATTGTTTACGTCGAAAGGATATTTCAAGAGTGAGCTATAAGAATCAGCTACTTTTAAATCATCCTGTATTTCAATAAATTGAAATATATTTTTTGCGTACATCACGAGTGATGATAATCTAGTAGTCAAAAGAATTCAAAATATTTTTTTTGCAAATATTTTTCAAGAACATCATTCGTTGTTATATGTGAAAAATCAAGCTAATACCATATTTGATAGAGTCTATTTGATTCTAGAAAATGGCGTATTCAAAGATTTGCTCACAGTTTTTATCACAATGTATAACTACTTCACACAAAAAACAAATGTTGTAAACACATCGTTATGCCAAACACTATTAAGTTTTTGTTCTCAATTCGTCTACTTTGGCATACATAAGTAATAAAACAATATCCGATTTCTGATTGCATGAGAAAACTTATTATTCTTTGAAAATTGTTAAGTGCTATCCTAATGAGTGCAAATTTACATTATAATAATTCATCGAATTGTAAAATAAAAGAAGTTTAGTATTGTTGCTTTCCTATAAAGGAGATAGTAGAATTGTTTTTACGAATTGTAGCTGTAAGGACTATCTGTGTGTTTATTGAGGCATTATGATAGATGAGTCTTCAAAGAGTTGAGCTTAAAATGAGAAACAAAACATTATACCAAAATAACTTTTGTTGAATAGATCTATTAAAGCCCCCGCCCCAAAATAGACGGCCACCCTATATGAGAAGACCACACCCTGTATAAGGCCATGTTCGGACAAAAATTCAAACGCCCTATTAGAAGGTTACGGCGTTCTAATACGTCTGTAATTTCTCAGATTCGAATAGGATAGCTATATATCACATCACCAACGAATGAGAAAGATAAATAATATAAGACTCTGCTCGATATGTGGAAAAAAAATTGTCTCTAAATTAGTATAAAAAAANTGAATGTGTATATGGTTAGACGAGACAAGATGACATCCTCGACTTCGTAAGAAATTCAATGTTTATATACATGATTTTCTTAATGAATTAAGCAATCTAATATTAATTTTACATCCTGTTTAATTAGTTGACAAAAGTTCAGCTATCGGAAACTCATCTATCATGTCGAACATATATTCTAATGGAGATATATTTGTAAGATAGAAGATTCTAGATTTATTTGATTGTTGTTAGAAATTCATGACTATTCATTACTAACAAGAAAAACAAAAGGTTCACTTGACTTTTCAAGAATATAAAAATATTGCTGCAAAAATAATTTTCTCTACCATCTAAATTCTTCTAGAATATGATAAACTAAATAATATAATTGTATAGCTAATCAATAGTGTAAGGACAAATAATACATTTTTTCTTGCTTCAGTATAAAATGTAATTTGGCGTATATTGTCTTTGATGTATTCTTGTCATGTTGTGAATAGGCGAAGAAATATTGCATTGAATATTTATTACAATATTTTCTAAATTTTTAGAAAAATAAAATTTGACTGTACAAGGAAAGTATTAAACGCTCATTTATTATTGATTATAAAAGTTCGAAATATAACTGCTGCCATTCAACGATGGCATTGGTGTTTGATAGTCATCAAATTCATCAATTGAATAGAGTCGATTTTCATAGCGGCCAGCGTCTGGATATGTTCGTTCTGTTAATTCAATATCATTCGTTTTTGGTTTGATACGAAATATCCGATGGAATAAAAGAATAACTTGTTGTCGAAATATATCGGATGAATAATAATATAAATAGAAATTGAATGCTAAAGATCCATAGGATGGTATACGTAAAAGATCGAAAGCAAATGCAACACTATCATATGTGTCATTTGTATTGGTTGACGATGAAATGTGCGTATAGACTCCGGCTAGGATTGTTATTGGAAGATTACAAAGAATTAAGGAAACAGAACTAACTAAAAGTAATGTTATTAATGAACGATCAAGATTACGTTTGCGAAGTTTAACACGTCGTTTATATTGATCATGAATTATAAATGCATTACATATTGTAACTATAAGAAAAGGAAATAAAGCATACGTTGTCAGATCAATCCATGGCCAAACATTATGAAAAAATGCTACATATTTTGGATAATGTGGATTTGCATCGCAATTGTCAGCAGCATTGGAACTGAAATCTCCAATAAAAACTGTTGTTAAATGAACATTCTTTACGATAAAAACGATCATTATTATCGATGAAACAATCGTCGCTAATTTTTGCGTAGCATATATTCGTGCTGTAATGGGATATTTGACTTTAAGATAACGATCAACTGATATGGCTACTATCATCCATGAAGTCATATCCATAGATACATATACAAGAAAATCTCGAGCGCGACAATAGGTAGCATTCGGTATTGCAACGCGATAGCCAATATTTAAACAATGATGAAGACCGCCGATTAATGCGATTGTATCAAATACAGCAAGTAATAGAAAATAAACACCACATGAAGTACGATGAAGTTTAGTTACAGAGAAAAGTAATGACGAAAGTAAATTACCCACGACACCAAGTAAAAACACAATCGGATAGACAATAGCATAAATATAATGGCTTATGTCTTCAAGATTTTGTTGTTTAACAACACGTTTTAGTGAATCAGAACTATTCATATGTCTTTTAATATTTTGTCGTCGATCGATATCATAGAAGGTTAAAGAGACTAGAAAGGAAGTACAGAAGAAAAATGAATGCCTGATCCAACACAATTGTTATCAGCTTTAATAGTAATTCGTAGATGAGAAAAAGCAAAGAAAACACACACATTGATGAGTCATTGTTACTCCTTTAAAAAAACATTTTTGTTCGGTTATATCTATTTTTTTGATTTCTCTTTTGTTTCGGCCTCCACTTATAAAGCATCATTATCTAAAAGAATTTCTGTTTAGTCATATTTCATATAACAAAATTGATACTTCTTTTCAAAAGAATGTTTCTCGAGAGAACTCTTAAGATCATTTTCTGTCAAAAGAGAACTCATCGAAAAGGAACAATAATTACTAAGAATAAAAATGCAGAAGTGTATCGTAAAAATAAAAACTAATATCTCATTAAATTTTGTCTGGACTCCTTTGAAAGAATCAATAATTTTCTAAGCATAAATAAAAACTCTTTCTATTATTTCATGGATCGAAAAAACAACAAGAAGAAAGAACCTACTTTGATGTTTTTATTTATATCTACCAGTGAATATCCAGCTCGTTCTTATCTTCGTAAGCTAAGTGCATAACCCTTCTTACACCATTATTTTTTTAAACATGATGTTTATTATTCAGTACTGTATTTTCTTCTTCTTCTTCTAGAACTAATGTAAGCAAAATAATAAGTAAAACAAAAAGGAACGAAATAATAAACTTCAAACGCTAGTATTCATAGATCTATAATAGAAGGAGTACCAAAATAATTGGAAATCCCATAAAAAAATATATATGCAAGCCGTTGTTTTATTTTCAAGTAATAGTATTAATGATGTGTTGATTATATGTTAATGTAGGCATAGATCTGTGATATCTCATATTATCGTTCATTATCTTTTTTGTCTATTATTATACCTATATAATATTTAACAGAAAGCAAACGCTTTACTACTCCTATAATTATAGTACACGTCATCAAATGGTCGAGATCTATCACATCGGACTTTGGTCTGTCGACTTTTTCCTTTGCAGTATTTATAAACAGGACATGATTCACGATGTAGAACATCATGGCACTCTTTTGATTCTATTTTAACGATATCTTTAATTTACGTTACGTAGTAGACCTTTTTTGTTTACTAATCAACCTATAAAAAGATCTTATGACAATTCTAAATACGTTGTAGCCCAAAGAATACTTATGACAATTTGTAAAATTCTCAGCTTAAAATCTTAACAAACATTCACGATTTAGACTATCTCTAAACTACATATTCCATATTTTGTGTCTTCGTAGTATAGTATTTCATAAAAATCTCGGAATACAACTACTAAAGCCAGTTCTATAGTAGCTATTCCTTGATGAAGACCTTCAAAATGGTAAAAGATAATTGCGACTGATACTCCTATGACGCGAATTCAAATGCCATATACGAAACGAGCATAGTAGCAACACATAATTAAAACCGAAAGGGTATGGTTTTATGCGTGAAAGATATTTCCTGAATCAAGTAATATTGCTTTCTTTTAATCATAGCCAAATACTATATATAATGTACTGTGACGAAACACAATTAATTCTCATAAAATGTTAGAGGTCTATTGTCACAATAAAACGAACACATTCAGTGACTCTACGTCTTCACATCTTTCAGGATGCAATAGATTTCTAAACATGAATACAAGACAAAATCAAAAAAATTTCCGTTTAACTACGGAAAAAGCAACGTACTCTTTGTTTTCTTATTGATATTGACCAGTGAATATCAAGTTCTTTCGTCTCTACATGAGCCAACTGTATCACTCTCATTGTATTATCATATTTTTAAACGATCTTTATTATTCAGTACTGTTTTTTTTTTCTTCTTTTAGAACTAAACTAAGCAAAAAAGAACAAAATCATGGAAAGTAATGAAAAGACTTTCAGTATAGTAATAACAATAACAACAATAGTAACACACACCCCACACAAAAGAAAACAGAAGAAAATAACAAACTTCACACATGTGTATGTATAGATGTATTTTATAATACATGTTAACTGTCGAAACAAACATACAAAAGAAAAAAAACGAAAATGTTTTGTCGAGAAATAACTAAAGTTTAGATGAATAGCAAAAAAAAAAGCTATTTATATATGTATAGTTTGTGTTCACTTTATTAGATAAAGTGAAATTGTTTTTAAATAAAAATAAGTTGTAAGAGAGAAGATGATAATTGAAATGCTTCTTGACTTTTAATCATTTGAATAAAATTAATTTCATCCATGCCTTTTATTCTATTTAAAAGATATTCAAGATGTATTGAGCAGTTTGTTTTAAATGCAGTTTGTTCAAATAGAAGATTTTCAACTTGATCTGAATTATGTATCAATAGATGTGGCATTAGAATTTTCAAGCGAATATATATAACATTTAATATAGCTTGTTTTAATGATTCACGACGTGGATCAACAAAATCCGATGAATATCTTTGATCGTATGATATCAATTGAGTTGAAGAATGAAATGATGTTGGAGATTCTGATGATGTTGAACATTGGGTGCATGCACTTGGCCAACGAAGATCTGTTGTGATGGCTTGTAAACGATATATTAAACGAGGATCAATCAAAGGCTCATTAGCAAATAATGGTATATTTATATTATATCGATTAAAATTTACTGCTTGCGCTGATTTCTGTTGTTTGTTTAAAATTTTTTGTGGTATCGAAACTTCAGTTAAATTAAGTACCGATCGAGGACTTTGATTATGAAGAATAGATGCCTTCGAAGAAGGAGAAAAAAAGAAAACTCAAATAAGAAGAAATGGTTTATAATAAAAATTACCGATAATGATGAGCATGATGATGTTGATAAACGATGAGAATCCAAAGAACAAGTATCCGCCAGAACTTAAAGAGAGTAATATATATATATATATATAATAATTCATGGCAACTTCATGTAGAATATCCTGTTGATCATTACAGCGGTTTTGCATGTGTCACATTTCGATTTCAGTGATTAATATTCATCTATAGGTATTGTATATATAATATACTATCGATCTGAAACTTATACATCTTAGCTAGCGTAAGTTCTACAAAAATGTTTCAAAAGTTTTATCTTCAAGGTAAACGATTTACATCTAAATTTTTTGAAATTAGAAGATTTAAGTTTTTCGAAACGTTAAAAAAGTACGAAATATATAAGGTCTTATCGATTACGAAAGAAACCAAAGGACTAATATTGGTAGAGTAGTTTCTTGAAAAGCTGTTTGTCACTATTAAACTGAACATCTGCAAGTTTTGATCTATGATTTTGATAACTCGAAGACTGGTAAATCTTCGATGAATCGTTTGGGTACACAGATCATTATTAGGAATTCATTGTGGCAACTTTCAAATGATTAAAAGCATAGTTCTCGATTCTTGTTTTTTAAATTATTCACTCCTTCCAAGCGCCAGTCCCTTTTGTTTAAAATCTTGTTTCATACTGAAAAACCTTACTTCGTGTAAATGATGGATTGGATAAAATAGGAGATGCAAATGTTTTAGCAGAAGAAGGAGAAGATTCGATAATTTTATTGTATGCATCATTTCTAATGAGCTTTGCTGTATCACTGTCTATTTCATCATCGTCGAAATCATCGTCATCATCTGAACATGGTACAATAATAATATAATCTTGTGGAATTGTATCCATCATATCGTTTCTAGGAGTTCGAAAATTATCGAGAGAGAAAACGACGGAATCATCATTCAGTTGCGGTAATGCTGGAGATGGTGTAGCACTTTGATTAGGTGCAATCGTTTCCATATTTCCTTCATTTTGAATGGCTTGTTTGACTTTATTCGTAACAGATACAAGATTATCACCACTAGCTTTCGATGACACTACATTGATAGCTTGCGGCTGATCTTCATGTGAAATTGCTGGCGATATTGCTTCATACGCAGATGGTAAATGTTCAGTATTTGTATGTGACATCATTTCATTCGTTGCTTGTGGTAAAGCTTCATTAGTAGTTTGTGACGCATCTTCGTGCGAAGGTACAGGTGAAACATCTTCAAATATAGGTAGTACATATTCATCATTCGTTTTCGATACTGTGTCATTAATTGGCGAAGATAGAATCAAATTATTATTCATTGTCAAAGTTCCATGTATACCAAAATCAAGATGTTGAACGGCAGCAATCATTTTTTGATCACGCTCATAAATATTTTCTTTTTCTAATGTAAACATGGGCTGTATGGTATCTGAAACAAATAAATAAATTTATAATCCATAGTAGCAATTTGTTGTTTCAGTTTTTTCACTACTCTTCTATCAGAAATCATCTGTCTGTATCATGTTTGTCATAGAAATAGATCTTCAAATTCGTCTCTTTCTTACCCGGGCGACTTTCTTGTTCGACTGGTAAATCCATGTTGTCGGCTGATGGCTCGGACGATGTCGAAGTAGATGGTGATGCTAAAAACAAAAATCGTAGTGAAATTTTCATTCAGAAATAGGATCTATCATACTTGTCGATGTCGATTCTGTGTCCATAGACAAAGGATTATGAGAAATGGAAATGGGTGGTAAATCAATATTGTATATCGATAGATCAATTTGTGGTAATGAGAGTTGACATTTGTACTCAGGAGGTAAAATCGGTCGTTTCACCTTCTTTTTGACGATAGTTTTTTGAACTATTATAAATAAATAAATAAAATAAAAGTAAAACGATTTACATATTTAATCAGCAGGCAAATTGTTTTTAACAAACCTGCTGGTTTTTCACTAGATGTTGACGAATTCGAGGATGATCCTATATCGATTTTATCTTTATTCAACGATGCAATGGAACTATTTGGCGGTACTCGTATGAAGTTCGGTTTATTATCAGGTTTTTCTTTGGCAAGTTCTGACGAATGAGATATTTGTTTTTTTGGTATTGAATTATTTAAACGTTTCAGTGGTTTATGATGTTCATGTGGTTTACTAATATTAACCGGTTTTGTTTTATTAGTCACTAAATTTGACGATGTGGAAGACTCGTTTGGTTTTTGATTTTTTGCTTGTGGCATATTAGCTAGATTACTTATTTCATATGAAAATAAATCAACTCTATCCAATTTAAGTAAACATCGAAATTTCGATTCAAGCGATGGAAGAGAAATAGCTGGAGTAGCAGAAACAGTTTGTTTTGATGATTTTTCTTGACCAGAAAGTTTGATTTTTAACGGAGGCACACGTAAACTTGGTTGTGGTATAGATGATGGTCGAGCATTGCCAGTATCTGTAAATAGAGATAAACACAAATTGTACTTTTTCATTTTCCATCTCAGTGATAACAGCAAGCAAGAACTTGAAAATGTATTAGTGATAATGAAAGACTTCTCTATCGCGATTAACACTTTAAACATACATAAGTACATGTAGATGATCTTGAATACTATCTTTCATAAGATTTCCGACAGATAAATTATTGTACAAGTAATAGGAGAGAAGTGTGTCATCTCTCTTTCGATTGTTTCTAGTGTTGAGAATAAGAGCTACGATAGGTATGTAAAATGAATAAATACCCGTAGTCTTTTTTGATAGATCAGCAAGCGGCTGTCGTCTTTGAATTTTCTCCCAAGGTGTTTCTTGTTCAGCTTCAGCATCTTCTTTTCTTTCTTGTTCTTCACGTAGACGTGTTAATTCAGAATTCGTAGTTGTTACAAGATATGTTCTATACATGAATTCACATTGAATAGTAGAATACAATAGCTTTTGTTAGCTTTTCATACTTATCAAATGTTTTATGTTCGTCTAATTTGAGAAAATTTCGAATTGATAAACATAGATCACAGCCATCTTGCTTTGCGAAAGATACTATTGCAAACGGTAATAATTGTCGTGGAAAACCATTATTTTGAGTTAGTTCAAAGTCGAATACTGTTTTCTAAATTAAAAAAATTATAGGAAAAAATCTTCTAATCTGTGACAACTCTGGTTGAACGTGTATGCATCATTATATACTGTCACTGTTGTGTGGAATGATTGTTTCTGTTTGCTGTTCTAACTTATCATATCATTTGTTGTTAGCTAACATGTTACTCTCTCTTCTTATATATTAACCTAGTGTTAATTACCGTATCGTGCGTCTATCACTCATCATACTCAATGTAATCGTATGCACTATACAAGCATATATCACTAATGAGTTTATCTTATATTTTCTACGGTTTACAGGATTTACTGTCCGCGGATTTACTGTCCGTTGATTGTTTTTCTTAGAAAATTGTTTTTTCTCTACAAAAAGTATAATTTTTGCTGCTGAGGATTTACTGTCCATTGATTGAATAACTTTTCTTTTCCGATTAGCGCTTTTCTCGTTTGAGGATTTACTGTCCATTGATTGCCTCGGAGAATAGACATGAACAGAAAAATATTTATCGCAATCAACTATGTATGTTTAGAAGAAGAAAAAAGAATTCAAACAAATATATGAGGAAATAACAAAGAGAATAAGGAATTGATTAATAAATAAACCAAAAAAGATGAATGGATGTTCAACTTTTTGGTGGACGCTGAAAATATCTAAGTCCAGCAGCTTTTAAGAATGATGGAATATCGATAATCGAGGTAGCATAATTGCCGTTTACCATGGGTAGGATTCAGTAAATATAGCAGACATTTTTAGCAAGAGTATGATAAGAAAATTATGTTCTTTGAATTTATATATATTTTTTATAATTGATTGTCACATTAATGACTATCTTACCCCTCAATTTGATGAGCATCCGTCATTTTAAATTGAAAATGTATTCAATAGTTCGCTCATTGGCGACTTTTTTGTTTTTCAACATTTATGTAATTTTTTCCTCAGAAAAGGGATTGGCTGTCAAGACCATTACTCATTTATTAATTTCTCTTCTTCGAAGCAATTAATGGACAGTAAATCCTCGTATAAAAATAGCGTTAATTGGAATAAAATTTTTCCAATCAATGGACAGTAAATCCGTGGACAGTAAATCGTGTACACGATTTTCTACTGTTCTTGCTCATACTCAACGGTTGTTCTTTTTCCTTTCTCTGTATATAATATTTACTCTCCTTCTCTCGTTCCATGATCGCTATATAAAGAGTGGACGAGAGAGAAGAGATCATTCTTTTGGATAATAAACTCAAGAATCGTTACATAATCTACTATTAATCAATTCTACTTACGATAATTTTGTCGCCGACTGATGATAATTTTGGTCCATTGACAAGTTCACGTGTTGCAATACGTTCATAGGACAATAACTACGAATATATAAAGTTAACTTTTTAAAAACTAAGAGAAAACTTCATTACTTTGTATTGTATAAAATGAACAGTCTTTGTGGTTGGAGCTTCCAAAAATAATAATTCATCGATTGATCGACAGACAATAATGCCTGTTAAACGTTTTTTTGGATTTGTTGGGATAACAATTTTTCGTCCTGGTGTTGTCAATTTACCGGACACAGTTTTTATCAGTTTTGAATGATATATTTGTGTAGAAATAACTGAGGGAACACACTAATAAAAACAAACAATTGTATAGATGAACAAGAACTGGATGAAAAATATAGAAAACAAGCTGCAGTTCAAAATCTTTCTATAGGTCATATAATTTTACTTTCTCAAACAAAAATTAGATATAGTTTTGTTTGTTTTTCACTAACACATTCATAATGTCATCTATTTCAGTCTGATTTACCTGCATTTTTTGAAGTTTTTGTAAATATTTTTTATTTCGATTTGCATCACAAATGAGAGACATTCCGATAAGTTTCCATGGTAAAGAATCTGTACATCGATTATTAAATGTATATTCAACATTATGAACAATGGTATCAAATATGACGCCTTTCGATAAACTTAATATGCTCGCTAAAAGTTCATATCAAACTTAAGAAATGAAATAATTTAAAAATCATTTTTTACCAGGATCGACCTCCAATGGTATCAACGCCGATGTGGCTAGCTTTCGCTCATCACCGGCCATCATTTTGATCTGACCTAAAACAAAAAGAAAAAAACAACCATATGAATTAATCTCGTTTAAATTCACCTTGCAATTTAGAGTACCCTATGAAAAAGCGATAGATATTCTAGGTGTGAACTATGGAAAAACAATTGCCAATAAGGATCAGCATTAGATGTATATTAAAAGCGCGACGAAAAACTTAGCGCCATGTCTAGCATCAAGAAAAAAATCTGTTAGTTCTCCGATTTATTTTCTTACCGTGACTAATAGCTATAGGCAATAGTTAAATAGACTTTTAGTTAGACAAATGTTTGATGAAGATGAAGAAATTGATATATGTAATCAACCATTTTTATTTATTATCATATAACTATTTGTTTCATCTATTTCAGATGAAATTAATAAAAAACAGAAATTACTGCCAACAAATTCCTTACACAACCAACTGAATAGAATCGAACAAAATATCTTAAAAAAATCTGAAGAATCGTTATCGTCATCAGTATTTAAATGTTAACGTAAATTTTAACTAAAAAATATGTTTTTTCATAGTGTAATATGTCTCTAGAAGACTTGAGAAATAATACAAATCTAACAAAAAATTCACCTAAAATTGCTAATCTTGATGCTGAGTACTTTTATAAAATAAAATTTTTCAAATTTATCTAATCATAAAATAGGTCTAGACAAAATTTGATGAAATCCGATGAAAACATTTCCGGTAGATCGAGCCAATTATCTTCATTTTCGGATACGAAAAGTACTGAAACGACAAAAAGTGAATTAATTCAACGTATTCTCTATTCTTTTAAACCTACAATAAACTTACAATGCTCGTTGGATAATACAACCGATGGATCTCTATCATCGATTAATGAAAGAATCATTCCATGTCAATCATTAAATCTTTCGAATCAAATTTATATTCATTTTAAAGATGCAAATGAATTAGGTTTAAAACCTCATACAAATGATTTACTTGAAAGAATTAACTATGCAAATAAATGTACATGTCATCGAATTGAAATTAATTTTAATAATCATATTCTCAATCAAGAACTATCCTATAAACAAAAACAATCAATATTACGTATTGTTTTACGTCGACAGCAAATTTTTGATCAATATTTTTCTCAGACATCTGCGTAAGATATCATTTATTAATCTACTCGATACGCTCAAATATTAGTCACTTAAATATATCGCAAAGTTGAACGAAAAAATGAAAGTATTTCGATTTTGCAATAATTTTTATGGTACTCTATCTATGAAAAGTATTGTCTAGAAAATAACTCGTTCACAAAATGTGCACTAATAAGTTATTGAATTTGTTTTCGACTAGAAAAAAATTCATTGAAATCTTAAAATTATAGTTCGACTCAAATTAGAACTGAACATGTTTTTCACTCTGATCAAGAAATCTTTCGTTTAATTTAGAAATTAGTATAAATTAAAAAAACACACGATTAATTCAAATTCTATTATTGGAATAATCTCAATTAGTTTGAAACCATCAGAGAGAAATTCTACTAGCTAATTATAATCATACAGATTTCATTCAGAACATTAGTTTGTATTACGTATTGATTCGATGTCATATACATATATATATATATATATCTTTGTTTATAGATTTTGTTAAACTAATTAAAAGTGTTGTTGATAATAGATTAACATGTTTTATATTAGATATAATGCTTTAAAAAATGGGGAAAATCAGCTTCTGTTAGGATTGGCTATAATGTAGTTCAGATATGCTCTATGAAAAAACTGGGTATTTTGTTTTTACATGACTTCTTGTTTATTCAGTCGATCAAAAAAAAAGAGGCTAAGAAATCAAAAAGAATAAAGATTAAAAAAAACTTTCTTACCGTATAATTTGTATTTTCTTAGATGTTACTGAACAGACATACACAAGCTAGACATGATTCTTAAAGAGAAAGATGAAAATGTATAAACACGTGATAACTAAGTTTCTCTCTATTCTTCTGTCTATGACTAAACAAGCTAAAGTGATCTCGATAATGTATACATATATATATATATATGTATGCCGTACAAAGATGAAATTCGGCGGGATGGTAATTATTCATGATATGATTTTCGTTCTTATCTATTTAAATTACTTCAAAATAAAGAACAAAGAGAATAGTATCATACGAATGCAAACTAATATAATGCCTTGAAATTTTTGTTGTTATCATGCAGAAACATATGCAAGAATTTTTAAACTGATTACTTGGTTGAGAAAATGAATTAGATTTCAAAACCTATACATATTGTAAATTACAATTTGTAATTTATATATGAAGTGATATTTAAGAGAATTATGACGATATTTTCGTTTAATTTAAGGTACCGCTAAAGCAGAATTGGAGTAGATTTTGTTTCTCGTTTATTTATATATGATTTGATAGAGCTTGAAAAGCTGATCAAGAATAAATACTTTTTATTTCGATTCGATTTTTTTTGGCGGAGAAAATCTTTAAAAACTAGAACGACTGAAAAATGCTGCTTTTATGTTAAATTTTATTTTTTTACAAAAATTACCTAATTTCGATTCCAATTATTTTCTGAACATTTTTAAAGTACTCTATTCTGAATCAGCATGAAAAACTGAATAGGAAAATGTTATTTGGTTTGATGTAGACTTGAGAAAGAAAAAAATTTCTTATCTCATCTGAATAGCTCCATCAGACGCTTTTTGTAAGAAGAGGCAGAAACAATTGTCTCATCTCATTAGAGTTGCCAAATCATGGGTTACAACAGTACCTATTTTGTTTTATCAAATTTTTATTTCTTTGTTGAGAAATTTGAATTTTCTCGCTGTTGGGTGATAGTAAGTAGCAAAAAGACGAAAAATGTGCATTGATTGACCAATTTTCATAACAATAACTAATGCAAACGGCAAAACCAATAGTATATTCGAAATCAGTGTTAAAATCTACATCGACTCATATATATTTAGTTGAATTTTATTTTCTGAGAAAAATTCATTTGTGGGGCACTAGGAGAAAATTTTTAGGAAATTATACCTGAAGGGGGCCACAGGCTTTTTTCCGTCAGAAATATTTTTGTACCAAACACATATGAGTCGATGTAGATTTTAACGCTGATTTCGAATATGCTATTGGCTTTGCCTTTTGCATTAGTTGTTGTTATGAAAACTGGTAAATGAATGCACATTTTTCGTCGTTTTGCCACATAATATCCCCAAATAGGGAAAAAATTCAAATTTCTCAACGAAAAAATAAAAATTTGATAAAACAAAATAGGTACTTTTGTAGCCCATGATTTGGCGATTCTAATAAGATAATATAATTATTTCTATCGCTTCTTACCAAAAACTGGATAGCTTTACAAGAACGCTCACTGACATATACTTTTCGTCTGATGGAGGTATTCAGATGAGATAAGAAATTTATTTTCTTTCTTAAGTCTACATCAAACCAAATAACATTTTCCTATTCAGTTTTTCATGCTGATTCAGAATATAGTACTTTAAAAACGTTCAGAAAATAATTGGAATCGAAACTTGGTAATTTTTGTAAAAAAATAGAATTTAACATAAAAGCAGCATTTTTCAGTCGTTCTAGTTTTTTAAGATTTTCTCCGCCAAAAAAGAATCGAATTGAAATAAAAACTATTTATTCTTGATCAGCTTTTCAAGTTCTATCAAATCATATATAAATAAACGAGAAACAAAATTTACTCTAATTCTGCTTTAGCTGCACCTTATAAAATTCATTTTTTGCTTTTTATTTTAACACAACATCTTTGAAATTTGATTGTTTTTATTATTAATATTTGTATAAAATAATCCAAATAAAATAGGTATTATATAAAATTTTCAAAAATATGACTATATCTATCCTGATATGAGCCCGTATTGAATAGTACCATTTAGGAAGTTGTGTAGCTGTCATATATCAACAACTTCATACAATAATGTGAATAAAATGCTAATGAAATTCAAGGTTAAAAAAAGGGCAACTGCGTTAATCATCCAATGATTACCGCGAGAAGAAAAAATAAACTTATTGATTCAATAAACCAATAGTTGGATTAATGGATTATGACCGTGCATAGGACGGTAATGTCATTGAAACATTTTCATATTGTTTATTATTTTGATATTCTAAATATAGATGAAACTTTTTGATCAGTATAGAACGACTTCTGTAATATTGTTTGCTCTCATATTTTCGGTGATTAGGCATAAATTACGATTATATAAAAATCTTGATTTTTTAAGAAATTCATGAACCAGTAAGCAGCATAACTACTGTTTAATGATCAATTAAATAAGTATGCTTTTTCAATCGTGTAAAATAGTCTTGACACTTTCGTGTTAAAAAACAACTTGTAAGGATAAATAAGAACCCATGTATCATCATTAAATCAGCATTATAGTCTTTTTTCTAAATATATCAGTTGTCTATCTACAAATCAAGATAGGTAAAAACAAATTTGCCATCAAGAAAATTTTGTTTTGATCGCTGTATCTCTTCGTAATATATTGAAACGCGCCAAAAAACTATATTTGGCTTATATTGATTATACGATTAAATATGAACTTAAGTTCAAACAAAACTACGATCTACCTATAAAGCGTCTAATAAAATTTGGCAACAATGAATTATTCTTTCATATTTTTAATATTTCAATGGAATAGAAAATTTCGATCTAAAATCATGCTGGTAATTAGAGGTGTCAGAGTTCCCCGTTCCTAGCGTTCTGTTCCTAGAAACAGAAACGCATCGCAAGCTGCGATTTTAAAGAGATTCTAAATGACTCGAAGTTTTTATCCATTATTCTTTATCATTTTATTTCATAAAATTTTTCCGTACCCGTTCCTAAGAATGGGAACTCTGGTCGCGTTTCCATTCTCACGGACCAAACGCGAACGCGACACCCCTACTCGTGATACTCATAATCATGTTGGTGTCTAAGTTACTAATCAAAATTAATGTATGATTAATTTTTCCCCGTGCATAGTGAACTTTGCCAGAAATTTATATATTTATAATGCAATATTTCATTTCGAAAATTATGTAATTCACTAACTGTATACACTAGGGAAATGTTCGTCTATCTATCGGATGATGAAAAGCTTAATTGCGAAGAATTTATTATGATTATTGTTCCATAAATCAATGATAACGTTTATTTTATGTTTTGTAAATCAACAAAAAGTTGTCTTTCAAATATTCAATAGTAGAAGCTGAAACAGAAAGCAGTGATTTTACTTTAATACAAATCAAAAAAGTAATTATAGATGCATTTTTATCTAGCGAGTAAATAGAAGATTGCATTATGGTGATTATATGAGATATCAATCCGATTATGTGAGGAATGCTTGCATTGAAATTACGAAATTGAAGTAATCGTAATAGTTTACAATTATTATTCATCTGTCGTAGATGATAAGCATGCGTGAATTAAAAAAAATTGTCAAAAACAAAAAAATATAATGACAGCTTGGGAATAGATAAGTTCAAGCATTTCGTTTTCGCTTGAAAAGCCTCGGACTATTGTAATACAAATGAATCGTCTCTTTTCTTGCGTCGAAAGAATGTTAATAACTAGTTTTTATTTTTCGCTACTCTCGTATTTGATGTGCTTCATTTAATGAGAAAGAGA